>CM051270.1:45945552-46270552 GCA_027921565.1 Artemia sinica
AAAAAAGTGACCCAGTGATGGAATTATTTTGTTAATTATTATTATTATATAAAGAAATGTTGTATGGAATTATGCTATTATTGATCTTATGTTTGCATAATAGGTAAATGTCCGTAACATCCTGCCCATCACTAATCTAGCTATGATCTCGTGGTGCTATTCGACGGTTAAAGGTTTCTCCAAAATACTTTTACAGTCAGAGTCAGTAGGTTTTTGAATCCTCACAAGAGAGTGTATGTTTTTGCCTGAAGGGTAAGCAAGTATTTCTCGATATAGACATTGCGCTTAGCTGCCAGATTTCAATACAATGTAAAGAATTTTCTATGTATTTTAGTTAATATTTCCTGTTTTGTCTTATGGCTAGGGGATCAAGTTGAAACTTGCATGATTTTTTTTTTTTTGGGGGGGGGGGGGATGTGAGGGTAAGAGGACTTCGAATTTTGTGTCTAGAGAAAAGGTGCAAAAGATTGTTCTCTCCAGAACTCACTAAACAATGTTTTACGTTTTTTCATATGTATGCCTTTCGTACTACAGGCTCTTCGATATTTAGTTATTTCTGTTGATTGATAGTTAGTTAGATAGATAGTTATTTCTATTTATATATTTCGCTAGTTATTTCTATTGAACAACAAGTATCTATTTACTATATCTAGTTGTTGAAATTAAATTATTATTCTCGGGTTCCAATACTGACAAAGTTAGTATATTCAAAAAAAAATCTTTCTTTTAAGTGATTAATTCTGTAAAAACTAGTAATTAATTAGTTATTAGTTATGGTGGCACAGGAATAATATATTTATTTCAAAAATTACTATCAGAAGCCCCGAATGGCCGAAGTCGAATTCTGGAGTCAAAATGTTAAAAAAACACACACACACACAAAACTGAAAAACTGGCATAGGATGCCAAAACAAGAAAAAAAAATCAGAATGAATAATCATTCGTTAGTCAATAATTAAACTGTGAAATGTTAGTTAAAAAGTCAAAGACTCTTCTTGCAAACCAGGGTCGGAGAATTGGAGGGTTGATGTATTGATACAGACTTGGGATTTTGTCGCGGTACGTTTCCGTCCACCCGAAATTACCGGCAAATTCTTCAGCACCGGAGAGATATCACAATTTCTCTATGTAGCATTTTATTTTAATTTTAATCAATTTTATTACTCTTAATATCAAAATGTTTTCCCTTGAAAAAGCACTTTCTGTGTGATTTTTGTTATTCTTTTTCTTTTTCTTTCGCTTCATTGTACGTTCTTATATATATATATATATTGACGTGGTCGTCTTAGCTCAAAGCTGTTGAGGAAACAAACATATTATTCTTCTTCTTCTAAACGTACCAAATCCTAACTGAATAAGAATGAAACAATAAAAGAAGCTCAAGCTTTATTTGTAGTTAGTACCTCTCTGTAAACTAATTGTGAAATATTAATTACAGCGAACCAACCAAGTATTAAAAAATTAACAGAGTCACTCCGACTGCTTATTCTCTATCAAAATAAGTTGATTAAGTCAATATCTATATCGCTATGTAAATTGTAATATATAATTAATGTCTTATAATTAATTATAATCATCAATATAATAATATAATTATATTATATGTAATAATATAATTATACCAGTAATGATTAATTACCATGCTATATAATTAATATCTCTGTTAAATAAATTCAAAACATGCGCTCAATAAAAGTATTACTACTACTACTACTACTACTTCTACTAACAACTCTCCGCAGCACCAAGCCGCCCGAGGCCAACACAGCTACGAATGCTCCTCCTCCCTCCCAATCTATTCAAAACCTCCCTCTTTACACCCTCCCAGGAAGTTGTCAATTCCCTTAAATCTTCCTTTATGGCACCCTCCCGCCCCCACCCAGGACGACCTGCTTTCCGTTTAGTCTTTGACGGTTGGCCAAAAAGGACAATCATCGGTAATCTGTCATCCTTCATCCGCAGAACGTGCCCAGGCCATCTCAACCTTTCTCTTATTATAGCCCTAGATAACAGGATAGAACCGAATTTTTCTCAGAGCCTACTGTTTGAAATACGGTCAGTCAGCCGGGTACCCAGAACAGTCCGTAGGAAATTTCTCTGGAAAATATCTAGCAAATCTTCATCCGTTTTTAAGAGCGCCCATGCTTCAGAACCATATTGACCACTGTCATCACTGGAGCTTCCAAAATTTTAATTTTGGTTTACAGACTTATCTTCCTATTCTTCCAAACTCAAGAATTATATTCTTGAGTTCTATTGCAGTATTTTAATCGTCATTTTAATTAGTGGTTTTATTACTTTGTATTTTTTATGTCTAAATGTGTTGACTGTTGTTGTTGACTTTTTAGTTGTTGCTGTTTTTGTTTGCTTGTGTCTTTATTTATTTATAATATTGAAGTGTTCGGACTAACGTAAAGCTAGGGTAGTGAATAAATCCTTTTTATTCTTGTAACTAGTCAAACTCCTGTGAGTTAATTTAGTCTGAGCTTTATTATTTATTTGGTTTGGAGGAAGGGAAAGGGTTCCGTTGTCAATAAAAAAGGAGTAGTTTTACTATATTCCCATGCTTGATTTATTAATTTTGTTCCAGTTTTTTTACACTTCGAATAAAACCAAATCAACCCCCTCCTCTTTCGTACATCCCTGAGTGCATACTCGTTGAATGAGAATAAAAAATAGTTCAGAATAATAGGAAGATACATCTGCGAACCAAGATTAGAATATTTGAAGCTACAATGATGTTAATGGTCAAGTATGGTTCTCAAACGTGGGTCTTTCAAAAGGCACAGGAAGAATTGTTTAATATATTCAATAGGAATGGTTTATGATGTAGGAATTAGTGTGACTGACCATATGTCAAACAACAAGCTGTACCAAAAATGTGGCTGAATACCACTTTCTAGTTGCCCTTTCTAGTAATCACTTTCTAGCAGCTGAGTCCCGTATTGCTATTATGAAATATTTATTGAGATGGCTAGTACTTGTTTTACAGAAGAATGATGACTGATTGCCGAAGATTGTTCTTTTTTGTCAACTATCTGGGGCCCTCCGAAAAGCAAGTCGGCCCCTAAATGGGCTTGGAGGAACGATTCCTTCATAAGGAACGATTTAAAAGAAACCAGAACTTCTTGACAGGGGGCAAAGAGTGAATCTCTTAATAGAACGGGATGGATAAGGAGCGTACTCTACTGTTTTGGCCTCACGTGGCCTGGTGCTCCGTTGAGTTGTTAGTAGTATTAGCGTAGTATCCAAAGTCGAATCTCGAAAAAGACACAAGTTATGGATAGCGGGAATATGATTCATATGGCCTCATGTGGCCTGGTGCTCCGTTGAGTTGTTAGTAGTATTAGCGTAGTATCCAAAGTCGAATCTCGAAAAAGACACAAGTTATGGATAGCGGGGATATGATTCTAATTTTTGTTCTCAACTGAGATATTTAGTTTTGATTTTGGGCTGCAAAATAGCAATATTACCTTCAGATTTATAGTCAACAAGCTAGTTCATCAATAAACCGTAATGCATTAGTGACACTTTTATAAGTTATTCTAGTGTGAACTTTATTATTTATTTGGTTTGGTGAAAAGAAGGGGTTTTTCTTATGAGTAAAAGCCATGTTTTTAGTATTTCCTTTAGATAAGTGTTTATATTCCTGGTCTTTATTTATTAATTTTGTCCCGTTTTCAGACTTTAAATAAAATCCCTCAGAAAGATGATGGCTTGGCTTTAAGACTGTACTTACAGACTTTCAATGATTGTGCTACACCTGCCGTTAAACTTTGGAAACAAAGGCGAGATCTGCTTAAGAAAATTACTGAACAGGTGAATTTGTACTTATTAATCACAAATTTATCCACCCTTCACTGTTCTTTGTATTTTGTGCTAGTTTTTTGACTGTTTATCCTTTCTTCTAACGGGTATATCCTCATTCAATTGTAAGTTTGTTTTGTACATTAGTGCCAATTAAAAAGGAAGTTTTTCCTCTGTTAGATTCTGTTTTTGCTAAAAAATTGTTGGGTTTGCCTTCCTGTCATATTCTTCATTTTTATATTTTGTATTGTTCTTTTTTACTTTTCTTTCATATCTTTACAAACTTCTAACGTTGCATAGCTTTTCTAATGCTATTACAAATACAATCTTTCTAATATTCTCTAATGCTACATGTTCAAAATAGAGGCACGTTTAACTGAAAAGGGATTTTGTTCTTGTCTAAGTGTAACTCCTACTTCCCCCCCCCCCATGGATTAGCAAAATAAACCTGATATCTTTCCTATATTGTGGGTGTATATGCCTTTGCGTATGTTGTGCTTTTACACCAGAGAATAATCAGTTGGATAAGAACTCTTACAGGATTCAATTGGTTAAGCCAAGATATGTTAAATAAGATGTATAAGATATTTTTCTCAAATTAAGATATTAAATTAGGAATTCCGAGGTTAATATTAAGATTCTTCCATTTTAAATATTATATATTGGTTGCTTTGCAAACAGTTTAAGGATATTCAACTTTCGCTGGCTTATGTCTTATGTCAAAAGAGTAGAAGGATAGCCTTCCATTCCTGCGGGATTTCGTATACCTAGTGATATCTTGATCTAGCCTTGCCCTGAATCTAGTAGCTGAAGGAATTTATTTGATTTTTTTGTCCTTAATCCAGTAGACTATATGAAGCATTCTTGGACATGTTCCATCGATCTTAAGTATTGTTTTATAGGTTTATGTGTTTTATGTCTTTCTTTTTTTCTCTCTCTTTTATTTTCCTTTTTCTTTCTACTTTTCCTGTCGTTTTTTTTTTAATCTTTGCAAACTATGTAATGCCATGATACAACCCAAAAGTAACCTTATGCCAGTTTTTGCGTGACAAAAATAATTTTATATCAATAACCAGTGCTATAATTTTAGCAAGCATTATTTGACCACAGGTACGCCTCTTTGTCTAAGCTAATTTAAAAGGTATTATGTGTAATATCTTTTGAAATTACTGTACATTGTTAAACTTAGCATGCTCTTCCAATTGGTTCAGAGCAGGGATGTCCAACTATCGGCCCGCGAGACGCACTTCGACCCGCTAGTCATTTTTACTTCAAGTAGCATTTTTTAGCAGAATTGCTGAAAATTAAAAAAAATACTAACATTAAAAAAATATTTTACTTCATCTCATAAATTTGTTGATATTTATGCCGCACCTAAAGGTTTTTCGTACACCCTACACTACCTGTATAACTTTCAAGTATGGCACGGTCGCGCCAGCGCTAATCGAGAGTTTCAGCTCAGGGTGTTTTTTCACAGTTAAAAAAAACTTTGGAAGAATAGGAAGGTAAGTCTGCAAACCAACATTAGAATATTGGAAGCTACAGTGATGACAGTAGTCAAATATGGCTCTTAAGCATGGGCGCTTCGAAAAGTGGATGAAGGTTTGTTAGATGTTATGCAGAGAAATTGCCTACGGATTGTAGTGGGTACTCGGGTGACTGACCGTATTTCAAACAGTAGGCTGTACGAAAAATGTGGTTCAATCCCGCTTTCAAGGGCTATAATGAAAGAAAGGTTGAGATGACTAGGCCGCGTTCTGCGGATGAAGGATGGCAGATTGCCGAAGATTGCCCTTTTCGGCCAACCGCCTAGGGCTAAACGGAAAGCAGGTCGTCCTGGTTTGGGGCGGGAGGATGTCATAAAGAAAAATTTAAAAGAAATGGGAACTTCCTGGGAGGCTGTAAAGAGGGAGGCTTTGAATAGATTGGAATGGAGGAGGAGCGTGCATAGCTGTGTTGGCCTCATGCGGCTTGTTGCTGCGGCGACTTGTTAGTAGAAATAATAAGTGGGTGGGTGCTGACCTTGAAAGGTCAGCTCTGTGACCTTTCTTCATACGTTTTCGCAAAAGCGGGGTCCACACTCAATCTTACTGCCGCTGAAATTAATGGCAGAATATATTAAAGTAATGGCTTTTAATTATTTTTTATGTACCCATTTTTCTTTAAATCTAATAGGTTCTATTGCCCGTTGAATTATTTCAAGGGATAATGCGGCCCACTATAATAAAAGATTGGACATTTTTTTATTCAGAGTGTTTTCCCTTGTTTTTTTTTTTTTTTTTTTTAGTTTTCAAGATGTTACAAGATTCTGTTTTTTTCTAAATGTGTAGTATCTCTTTTTTGCATTGTAGAAATTGTTTTAAAACGGAATCTGTGATATTTACACTGCTTTTGCTGTGTCTGTACAAATACAGATTGTCGAACGTTAATGGAGTTGATTGCTATTATATAAATTTATATAGATGTCGAAGTTTCAAGCATCTCACTACATATTACATAGCTAATAAGCTTTTGGGATTTTAATTTTTCATAATTCAAATAAGCCTAGCCATTTTAATGCAGTGTAGTCTCATTAAAAATGTATAATAAAATAATTTTGGTAAATTCGTGGTATAGGACAGAAATGAGAGAGAAAAGCATAGGGTATTTGATTCCCATTGAATATTCTTGTCAAGTGTAATAGTCGTTGCGGTCATAATTACGTCCCAGATCCTATCTCTTAATGGGTCCTGCCTTAGGCTATATACAAAAAGCTTGAGGTTTTTTCTGGCTTTGATTTTTTTTTTTTTTTTTTTTTGTGCTTGGTTCTCATCAGCAGTTGGTTTATAATGCCAAATAAAGCCTATTTGAATATAAATAAAAAAAACAAAACTTTGTATGAAGCCTGGGCTATATCTGGCTCAACTAGGGAGAGGAGGGTGGGAGGGACGTCAGTGATCATTACTTTTGGAAAAACCATTGAATGGGGGATCCAATGGTTTGTTCCTTCTACCTGACTTCTGTCAAATTTACCGAAACAAGTACTTTGTTAATTATAGTAACCAGAATTTAAGCATATTTTTTGGTTTGTCCACTCCCCTGAATATATTTATGTCAGGAAGCATAACACCTCTGCGAATTACTGCGGTTGAACTTACCCAGAATATGTTGCAGTGAATGAAAATTACCAAGAATGAGTTAGGTTATTAAGAAATACGTTATGAATCTATATTAGTAAGGACCAGATGACTTGGTAGTGATCAGTCGAGATGAGTGAACAAGTGCCTAAAGTGGCAATGAAAAAATGCAATATAACGCTCAAGCGTTCTCTATAGTAAAGAACCATAAGGCGTTGATATGGTTCTTATAGTAAAGAACCATATCAACTTCCAATCATTCGATTGGAAGTTGATAAATTCTAGTGCCTGGTTTAAGAGTCAAAAATTATCAGAGGAAACCAGCCCCCCTCCCACGTCTTTTCTTCCCCAAAGACATTCGATCAAAGCTATGAGATACCCTTGTTGTTCAATATTGTCCAAAAGTCAGATAACTATGCCTCCAGGGTTACATAACCCTCATAGTCCCCGGGACAAAGGCTATAAGTTATGCAAGTTAGCCACAGTGGCGAATCCTGGGGGGATTAGGGGTGCCCCCCCCCCTAGCGTAGTCTAAAGTAGTGTAATTTACTTAATTAACTTAAGTTTGCGTTAATTAAACTTGCTGCTACCGCAAGTTTATCGAATCAACCTATTTTGCCCCCCCCCTAAATTTTTTTTTATCGGATTAACCTATTTTGCGCCCCCCCCCCCTAAAAAAAATCCTGGATCCGCCCTGGTTAGCCATTGGTAACATATAAAGTATTTTACTTAGAGCAAGAGGGCATGTTTGATGTTTGATCCTGGTCTACAAAAAGGCTTAGGGTATTAAAATGAAACTTTAAGGAAATGTTGAGAGGGATCTTGAACACTAAAAAAACAACACCAAGTGTGTGCTGGTTGTCTAAAGCTTGTATGAGCAATATCTAAGGAACGGCTGAGGGTATTAAGTTGAAATTTTCAGAGTTTTTGACGGGGATGTTGAAGAATGATCAGAGGGCAATAAACCCCTCCCTTGCGATTTTTAATGCTCCTTCCCCTAGAACCTGATCGAAATTTTGAAAAAAGCCATTTTCTTCAAAATAGTTAAAAGGTCTAATAACTATGTCTCCGGGTATGCCATCCCCCCACTGCCCTGGGGCAACGATTGTAAATTATTTAATTCGCCCATTGTTTGCATGCAGGGTTTATCATTAAAAAAAAGAAGAATATTTTATTCTGGGTGTGTCTGAAAAGGCTAAGGGTATTAACGTGAAACTTTTGAAAATTTTGAGAGGTGTGAAAACTAAATTAAAAGACACTATGTGCTGCATCCAGCTTATCAGAAAGGCATATCTCAGTATCTCAAGAACGGCTGAGGGTATTAAGTTGAAACTTTCAAGGCATGTTGAGAGAGATGCTGAGAAGTGGTCGTAGGGTAACCAGTCTCCTTCCCATGGCCTCTTTAGCTGCCCTTCCCCAAAGACATCCAGTCAAAATTTTGAAATAGGCATCTTGTTCAAGGTCAAATAAATAGGCCTCCAGGGTTGACTTAACCGCCCACGGCCCCTGGGGCAAGAGTTTTAAGTTATGCTAGTTGCTTATTGCTTATACACACGGTTGGTTATTGGGAAAAGGAGGTATGTCTGATCATGGGTCTCCAATTAGACTTTGGGTATTAATGGGAAACTTTTAGAAAATGTTCAGAGGGATGTCGAACAAAATTAAAACTGACCATATGTAGAATGGTTGTCAAAAGGAGTATCTGCAATGTCTAAGGAACGGCTGAGGGTATTAAGGTCAAAAATTTTAAGGTATGTTGAGGGGGATGTTAAAGTGTTCGAAGGTCAACCAGTCCCCCTTTCCTCTTTAGATGCCCCCTAATACTGATAGAAATTTTGAAAACCCAATTTGTTCAAATAGTCTAAAGGTTTAACAACTATGCCTCCGGGGATGCTATGCCCCTTACAGCCCTCGGGGAAAGGAATGTAAATTATGCAATATGTCTATTTTTTATATGCAGGATTTATCACGTAAAGTGGGAATGTTTGATCCTGCGTGTGTCCGAAAAGGCCAAGGGTATTGAGGCAAAATTTCGAAGAATGTTTAGGGGTATGTTGCTAAATCAAAAGACAATATGTGCATCCAGGTTATCAAAAAGGCGTATCTCCAATATCTTAGGAACGGGTAAGGGTATGAACTTGAAACTTTCAGTCACTACTACTATATACTGAGACTGCAACTGCGACTAACTTACTTCCGACTTTGACTGCTTGTGACTGAAACTACTTGTGACTCTTGACTGCTTTTACTTGCGACTACTTTCAAGTAATTTTTAGAAGAATATGGAACAAAATCAAAATACACTATATCAAAATTCACCTCTTTATTGCCAAAAATACGTTTCATTTAATTTGCGCTCTCCAGTTGTCTTGCAACTGCATAATTTATAGAAAATCTCGTATCATTGAAGCTATAATTTGCTCTAGTTTAAAATTCGTGACCCATCTAGACCGTTTTTTTTTTGCCAAAAATTCCCAGGGTGCCAGTTTTTTTTGTTTTTTTTTTAAAGAATATGGAGGCGTTTTCGAGTAAAAACTTATGCCTAAGTTTTAAAAACAAACTTATGCATATGTATAAACAATTATTGCTCATTTAAAGAGAGTAGATAGATAGATAGATATCAAATCCTTTTCTCATGACAGTCTTTTTTGCCATTTCAGATTGTTGGGAAGCATTCAGGTCAGCTTCACAAACGAGAAGTACATATGAGCACACTTCCTCCTTTAGGCAAAGGCCAGAGAAGGGTAGCGCCGCCAATTTCTGATGAAGAAATCCCTGATTTATGTAATCTCTTTTGCTTAGAGGGAACAACTACTTAATGTGCAAGGAGATTTTGAACCAATCTTGTATTTTTAGGGTTTTTTTTAGACGCTAAATTTTTGTTTAGGAATTGTTTAGGAATGCTTTTGAGTGTATTGTTTTCAATCAGACATACTTGTTAAAATCTCCATAGTTACGTTGCTTTATTGTTTTTATTTTACAAAGTTTATCGGTTCCTATCAAAACTTAGCATTAGAGAATCGTCAGTCAAAAACCATAGGGAACTAGTTAGAGAGTAATCTCAAGTTTATCTCTTAAGAAAAAAAAAACAGCCTTGAAGTATTACCCACCAAAATCCTTATAATGATTATAAAACATCAAAAATAGGTTTTGGAAGATCTTTCGATGAAATTGTAGAGGTTGGAAAAACAAAATTAAAAAGGTTTTGGAAGATCTTTCAATGAAATTGTAGAGGTTGGAAAAATAAAATTAAAATTAAAAAGTTGTATTTTTTGCTGTTTTTATTATTTACTTTTCATTGGGCTTAAGACAAAAGAACTAATTTTTCTCTAAAAAAAAAAAGTTCAACAGGTATATTTGACCACTTTTTTTTAGCAAGTCTATAATCTGCATAATGCCCTATCTCGTATTATTTTAGAGTAAATGAAAATTGTTTAAATATGAAAGAATCTACTTCCTTTCAGAAAATTTAAAGAACTATTTTTTCCGAAAAGATGTAATACATATAACTATTTATGTTCAGTTTTTAGCAAGTCTATGGTCTATATACTGACCTATCCTCAACTATTTTATAGATCATAAAACATAGCTTTAAAAAAAATTGAAAGAATGTGCTTGCATTTACACAATTTAAAAGACTAATTTTGCTAAAAGGGCACAATAGGTACAATTGTTAGTATTTTACTTTGAAGAAAATCTATGTTCAGCATGCTAACATAAGATTTTATGGATTAAGCCTAACTTTTAAGCCTAACTTTACAATTTAACCTAACTATTAAGTTAAGATTTTATAGTCACTAAAATCTAGTTTTAAAAATGGAAGAACCTGCTTACTTTCAGAAAATTTCAGGCTGCATCCAAATACTTCATCAAACCAAAGTTTTGATAAAATGAAATTAAAACTTCTCTTGAAGTTTTGAAATCCTACTTGGTGACACGCAAGACCATATCCAGGACGGGGGGGGGGGTAACTTGGCTTGACCCTCTCCAGAAAAAAAATCCTGTATACTCCCTTGGCGAACGCACATGGCTTTTTAGTACATACTGAATCAATTTTTTAATATTTGACGCTCGTTATCAGTTTGCTACTCTTTTTAAAGTTGGGATCCGTGACTTATGGACGAATGATCAGGAGCGCTAATTCACAAAAACGGGGGGGGGGGGGATTCTCTGATGGTAAAAATTGAAATGTCGAGTTCTTGAACATATCTTCAGTTGTTGTTTTTTCAATGTCCATGTTTTTTTGTTACACTGTGAGGCCATTAAATTTTTGACGAAGACCTTAGTCAATGTCTATCTTTAGGTTCTCGATAATATCAATTGGAGGGAAAAACCCATTTTTTCAGTGCATCTTTGAACTAAAATTTATTCAGTGCCATCTATGGATTTAAAATGTTGGTCTTGTGTTTGCCAAGATATGTATTAGCTGCTGTAGCGGTCTGTGAATAAATGATTTCCTTACACTGCAATAGTCAACCAAGTGCTGAGTTGTTTTGTTCAAAGTTTTTACCAAAACTTCTTAGGCTTCTCACAGAAGACGAATATCATATTAATTTCATGGACATGTAAGCAGAATAAGGGGCCACCTAATGGAAAACAGCCTAAATAACTGATCAAACAAATTAAATCAAGTTTGGTAGCTGTAGAAGCCAGAACTTATTAGAACAGTAAGTTCGCAGTCCAAAATAGCAAAAGGAATTTTTATATTATTGTTTTAAACTCATTTTACTTATCATAGGCAGCGCAAAAGCGCTGCTTAAGTAAAGAGCGATGTGGGCACAATATTATTTATTTATTTTTTGTTGTTCTTTTTTGTTTAGACTAGGGCACTTCGTATTGAAGGAGTTGTCGTATAAATTTCTAAAAGGGCTCATTCGATTGGCAATTGAAAGGGTTAGTGCCCTTTAGTAATAGTCGAAAGTGATTGGAGGGCAACTAATCCCCCTTCCACTCCCACCCTCAACTACCCCTCCCATGCCCATCATTTCTCCAGACACCTCCAATCAAAATTTTAAGATAGCCATTTTGTTCAACGTAGTTGACAGGTCCAGAAATTATGTCTTTGAGGATGACAACCCCCCCCCCTCCCCTACAGCCCTCAGGGCAAGGGTTGTAAGTTATGCCCTGGGGGCATATAAGGTATATATAGAAAAGGTTGATCGTATAAACTTCGGAGGGGGCTCATTGGATAGGTAATCAGAAGTCATAGTGCCCTTTTTAAGATTCAGAGTGATCGGTGGGTGAATACCCCTCCCCCCCCCCCAAACACACACCTCCCGAAACATATTTTCCCGAAATGCATCTGATAGAAATCTTGAGATGGCCATTTGTTGTCTTAGATACTTCGAAAAGAGCTCATTCTATTGGAAATTGAAAGGGCCAGTGCCCTTTTTAATAGTCGAAAGTGATTAGGGCGCAACTACCCCCCCCCCCCCCTCCCTCGCCCACCATTTTCCCAAACACATCCAATCAAAATTTTGAGATAGTCATTTTATTCAACGTAGTTGAAAGTACTGAAAATTATATCTTTGAGGATGACAACCCCCCCCACAGCCCTCTGGGCAGGGTAAGTTATGTCCTGGGGGCATATAAGGTATATATAGAAAGGGTTATCGTATAAACTGTGGAGGGGGCTCGTTGGATTGGTATTTAAAAGTTCTAGTGCCCTTTTTAAGATTCAGAGTGATCAGAGGGCGGATAACAACCCATCCCACCCCACCCCCAAACCTCGTATTTTCCCGTAATGCATCTGATAAAAATTTTTAGATGGGCATTTGTTGTCGTAGAAACTTCGAAAAAGATTCGATTGGAAATTGAAAGGGCTAGTGCCCTTTTCTATTTGTCAAAAGTGATTGTGGGCCAACAAGCCCCCCTCCCACGCCCATCAATTCCCAAAACTTTTGTTCAGTATAGTTGAGATCTGGAAATTATGTCTTTGACAACCCCCATACCTTCTCAAGACCAGAACATAATTTGCACTTTATTGAAATAAAATGGCTGTTGAATGTCAGTTTAGTATACATATACTGATATATATTCCTAAGTGATAATCATTTTTAATTTATTAAATTTAAAAAATTGAAACATTTTAAACGCATTTTGTTTATTTATATATATAACTTATATTTGTTTATTTATATTTATATATATATATAAACGCATTTTGTTTATTAATATATACTGATATATATTCCTAAGTGATAATCATTTTTAATTTATTAAATTTAAAAAATTGAAACATTTTAAACGCATTTTGTTTATTTAAATCATACAATAAATAGCCGAGTCAAACTCAAAACGAGCAAAAATTAACAGAGTGGGACTCACAAACCCCATGCCTTCTCAAGACCAGAACATAATTTGCACTTTACTGAAAACTAAATACATTTAAAATGTTTTCACATTGTTTTTACTTGTTTAAAAGTATTTTTACTAGATATATAAAGGAGGAAGTCCTCCACCTTGCACTCCAATTACAGGCCGACTGTCTGGTGCCCTTTTTAAGAGTAACAAGAGATTGGAGGGCAAGCAGCCCTTCTCTCGAGCCTATACATTTTCCAAATGCATCCAGTCAAAATTTTGAGACTGCCATTTTGTTCAGCATAGTGGAACGGTCCAGCAACTATGTCTTAAGGGATATTAGGCATGTCAACCCCCCCCCCCTATTGTGCATTTGGCCCATTATACTTTAAAACTAAATGCTGCTTTTAAAATAAATCAGAAGGCATTGTGTTAAATGGTTGCCAATAAGACACCTCAGCAATATATCGAGAACGACTGGGGGTATTAAGTTGAAACTTTTGGAGATACTGCTGTTACTACTTCTGCTCTTACAATTTAAATAAATAAAAACGAGTGTAAGTGTATCCAGGTTGTCAAAGAGCAGAGATAGAATCTTTTGGGAATGATATTAAGTTTTATTTTTCAGGTCAACTTCATAAGCTTTAAAATTAAATTAAAAAATACTGTTTGTGTCAGGATTAAAAATTGTTGTATAAGTTTCTCCGACATACAAATAGCAAAAGGCATAGGAGTTATCAGCCCTACTCATTTTAATGTTTGCTCGTTTTGAGTTTGACTCGGCTAATTATTGTAATTTCTGTTAGTTTAGAGTTTAATTTATTTATTGATAGTGATTTGTGGTAGTTTTAGGCTTGGGAGATTATTTGACTTTATTTTTGCTCATTCTTGGCTTAATGGAGCTCTTTACTTTTCTTTGACAAACTTGTCTTGTGGGTAAAGTTGCTTAAATTAATCATAGAAAAGCCACATATCTTTCAGATATTATCTGCCATGGCTCAATAATTAAAATCAATTAATTTCGTATGTAGAAGCCAGAAATTGTTAAATTTGAACGACTGAAATACCAAACTGAATTTTCGAGTCATAATTTTGAAATTCAACACTGGAATCAGATTCCATATTCTATAATTTTAAGCGCAAGTAAAATACTCAGTTTTTGTTATTTACCTTCAGGTACCTTTATCTCGAAGTATACTTTCCCGTTCGGAGTTTATTTGTGATTAAATAAAAAAAAAAAGTATGTTTTAATAGAAAGTAAGGAGCGACATTAAAACTTAAAACGAACAGAAATTATTCCGTATATGAAGGGGGTTGCCTCCTCCTCAACACCTTGCTCTTTGCGCTAAAGTTTTTTAGTACTTTTGAAAAAAAGCTTCTTATTGTTCCAATTAAACGAATATAGTGTTTCAGAAGTCGTTCTGAAAAAAATTGAGAGAAAATTTAAACTTTAGCGTAAAGAGCGAGTTGTTGATGAGGAGGCAACCCCCTTCATATACAGAATAATTTCTGTTCGTTTTAAGTTTTAATGTCGCTCCTTATTTTCTGCTAAAAAAAACTTGTTTTTTTTTGTTTGTTTTTTTTTAATTTCTGAACGTTTTTGAATTAATGCAGGTTTTGAAATTAGCTAACCGTATATGAATAATTAAAACGAAATATGCATATTAATTTGACTTTTTTTTGGCTAAATGGCTTTCTTGGTGGTACGAATTTGAGGAAAAAAAGGGCGGGGGAGAGTGCCTAGTTGCCCTCCAATTTTTTAGGTTCCTTAAAAAGGCCACTAGAACTTTTAATTTTATTTACGAACGTTTTTATTAACTATAAATATACGCAACTTACGAATTTTCTCCCAATTCTTTAAGAACAACTTCTGAAACACTATCTTCGTTACAACGTTCCAATATTGTTTGGAACAATAAGAAGCTTTTTTCATTATAATGCTGAATCAGCATTGTAAGCCCATTCTTTCGATGTATGTTTATTGACATCAAAATTCCGTTTTTTAAAGTTTCGATTACTATTGAGCCGTATCGCTTGTTTTTTTATTACGTACATGAGGGGGTTCGCCTCCTAGTCCATACCTCGCTGTTTACGCCAAAGCTCGAATTTTATTCGAATCACAAAGGCCGTTTAATTAGAATAGATTGCTCTTTTGAAAGTACTAAGAAAACTTTAGCGTAAAGAGCGAGGTATTAACTAGGGGGTGAACCCCTCATATACATATTAATTTCTGTCGTTTTAAGTTTTAATACTGCTCCTTACTTTCAGTTGCAAAATCTTGTTTTTTTTATTTAATTTCTGATCGTTTTTCAAATAATGCTGGGAAATCTGCCGCCCCCTTCATAGAAATGCCCCTTCTCCCAAGAAAACATCCTCCATGGAAAGATCCTCCCACGTAATCCCCTCCTCTGCCCCCCCCCCCGCCACCAGAGAAAAATTCCTCCTGAAAACATCTGTATACTCCCAATAACCAATACTATATGTAAACAATCGGCAAAGTTCATAACTTGTAGCCCTTCCCCCGGGAGCTGTGGGGGATTAAGTCATCCTCAAAGACATATTTATTAAATTTTCCACAATGCTGAACAAAATGACTATCACAAAATTTTGACTCGGTGACTTCAGGAACAAATGAGCGTGGGAGGTGGCCAAGTTGCCCTCCATTTTTTTGTCACTTAAAAAGGGCACTAGAACTTTTAATTTCCGTTCGATGAGCCCTCCCACGATATTCTGGGACTATTGGATCGATACGATCACCCCTGGGGGAAAAAAAGCAAACAAACAAACACGCATCCGTGATCTTTCTTCTGGCAAAAAATACAAAATTCCACATTTTTGTAGATAGGAGCTTGAAACATCTGCAGTAAGGTTTTCTGTTACGCTGAATCTGATGGTTTGATTTTCATTAAGATTCTACCACTTTTAGGGGGTGTTTCTCCCTTTTTCGAAAATAAGGCAATTTTTCAGACTCGTAATTTTCGATGGGTAAGACTAAACTTGATGAAACTTATATATTTGAAATCAGCATTAAAATCTGATTCTTTTGATGGATCTACTGGTATCAAAATTCCTTTTTTAGAGTTTTGGTTACTATTGAGCCGGGTCGCTCCTTACTTACAGTTCGTTACCACGAACTGTTTGAAATAGGCTAAGATTTTTAGGATATAACAATCCGTTGAACAACAGCAACATGTATGCAGGGGCGTATCCAGGACTTCTGCTCGGGGAGGTTATTTTTTTCGGGGGAGGGGTTACATAAAAAACTTTACAAAACCCACCAAAAATGTATTTTATTGACATTTTTTGCTTTTTTACGAGTCCTGTATACCCTAGTATCTTGTATTGATCCTGCCAGTCTTCAGTATACAATAAGACAATCAATAAGGTTAGCTGTCTTACCATCATGAGAATACCTGTTAACGTATGGGTCATTTTATGACTAAAAACTGTATTGGTTACCAAGGGTGCCGGCAGAAAATTTTCTAGGGGGGGGGGGGGGCAGGCGCCAAAATAGCAGCGGTGGTTGGGTGACAGGGAATATATTTTAGGATATGTTTCCGTAGGAATAAGTTTATTTTTAAATACTTTTAGGATAAAAACTCTCAAATGAGAAGAGCAATTAAATTGCATGCAAAATGAAACAAAATACAATAAATTTTAAACGACAAGGATTCCTGGCAAAGGGATCAATTTGTTTAATCAATAATATATCTAATTATTATGCATTTAATTTTAAAAGAAAATGAAATTCAAACCAAAATTACAAAGATTTATTGCTTTGGTGGATTATAACAGATGCAGACTTGTCTTTATGCAATGTCCTACGCCTTTGAATGGTTTACAGAAGGAGTAAAGATACTCAAAAATCATCCTACCTGCAAAGATACCACGTTTTGATTTTATAACGGCCACGTATTTTGTACCTGTTTCATAACAGGACAATTCTCCCCCTCGAACTTAAATCCCTTATATATTCTGACATTACAAAAAATAAAATAATGGAAGAACAACAAAATTTAAACTTAACTATTCAGCTGTCAAAATGACCCTCTTTCTTTTTATTGTCCTATTCAACTAAATAAAATGAACAGGTTCAAACAGATTTCGTCACAAGAGAATCTTATCAAATAGTCTGTGATAAAAAACTGGAAGTAAAAAGTGACTTGGGCTAATATTCACCAAAACTAAAAACCGAATTATCATGACAATTGCTACACCGGCAGTATTGGCTTTTTATGTTGATTCTAAATATATGAAATTCTTTCAGTTTATTGTTATCCACCCAAAATAAAAATCTGAGAAAATTGGCCTGATTTTCCTGGAGCATTTTTAAAAAGAAATTTACCTTTCACACTTACTCTAGTGCTACAACATTCAGGAAAATAGGGTTTTTCTGATTAAAATGACCACCACGACATTTTGACAGGGCACCTTTTTCGCTATGATGGTCTCTGTGGGCATAAAATGGCACAGAAGAAGGCTTGGTTGTCCTATAAACCTATTTTATTTTTGAAAATGCGTTGAATTGAAGTTATCAAGTATTTTGCAGTAGGTTGCATCAAGACATAGCTAATTGTAGAAAGAGACAAGCCAAGACAGATAGTCCAAGTAATTGAGAGACAAATGTTTAAATGGCTGCGGCACGGGTAAATGGTGGGAGTAAGTATGCTCTTTTATTGGACACATACTTGTCAGGTTAGTTTATGCAAATACATTTCTGCCTAGAGTCTGAGGCATGTTGACCAATAATTTAAAATTGACGTAGGACCGTTAGATTGCCTGGAATGAGAGGCAAACAAGGCACGCCCGCCTATGGTCTTAAGAAGGTTGACCAAAAATTTAGAATTGAGATAGGACCATTAATTTGCTTGAAATAACAGGCAAACAAACGTTTAAAGCCATCTCTATCTTCCAAATAGTACCTATTGGTTGCCTAATTTCAGCCCCACATTTTGAGAAAATTTCAATTTTTCACAAATTTTTGGGTCACTTGCCCAAGACTCTGGGCGGGTGGGCGCCCCCTAAGATTTCCATTCGAATTAGACCCTTTTCACCTATCGAAAATACCTTACGAAGAGAAAAGATTCGAATAAGCCGTAAAAATTAGTAGATTTGTTTTCGTAATTAGTGGTTTGAAGATTTTGACGGTACAATTTTCATCAAAATGAGACAAGTCTTGACGGTGTTTTTTCCTTTTTTGAAATTATAAAAAAATATTTATGTTACGACTTCAGGGCCACGACCTTTGACGAGTAAGAAACCTTCAATCTTAATACAAGCAATTTATACATTTGCAAGTAGTAAGACAGAAGATTACCTTGCTGTTTGTATTGTTTTACATACGAGCTTCATTAAGTGGTGGCATAGGTCACTCTTACTTACAGGGTCGGTCTTCCCTCTTAGGCAGAACTGTTTGATTATTCACGTTTTTACATAAGCTATTTTTTATGCTTCCGAATGCGTTTACTTGAGCCATATACAAAGCGATGGCCTTGCAAATGTTATATTACCGCTTCTCTAAATCTGGCGGCTGTCCCAGCCTTTCCCCTCCGGAATTTCGATTACCATAGAAAGTAACATCGCGAACAAATACATAAATGATAACTTCTGATATTAATTATACTGATTTTGATTCAGCTTGTCAGACTAGAAGCACAAACAAGTTCAAAACCTTCAATAGTTGAAACTTGAAAGCTTATAGATTAGCTTGTTTATAGGTTAATCCCTCAACCGCCACAAACAACCATTCTTAGTTAAAAGTATGACTGGCCACACCCTCACAAAGAGCACTGAACATGAAGTATACACCAGGATACTTCAGAGCCTTGAATCCAAGGAGCTACTACGACACATATAAACTGCAGTAACATCTAATAGATTAACGCTCCACATTAAGACGGATAATAAAGTTTCTATTGAGAAGCCCGTAACAACAGAAGAATTCAAGTATTCGGATGTAGTGCTGTCAATTATTGAGAAATCATGGGGTTCAGGCATTTGCATAGAAGTTTGCTCCATAGAGGAGGGGGCTGGAATTTTAGTAACCGCTAATAGATTCATACCCCACATTGAGACGGGGAAATCGGAAGAGGGCTAAATAGTTTCTACTAAAAAACCCATAAGTTCTAACAGAAGATGTACCGTATCCTCTGATGCCTAGCGCCGTATAGGGTAGCAACAGTTGACCTTCACGCTGGACTATCCCAAAACGATTTCACAGCTACCAAAATTAAGCTTACCTACCCCCTTCAATTAAAAGCCTAGTCTCACCACACAATGAGTACTCGCCACATCCTCACAATGAGTACTGAACCTGAGATACAGACCAGACTAACCCCCCGACTTGAATCCAAGGAGCTACTACAAAACATACAAATTGCAGTAGCCTCTAATAGATTAACACTCCACATTACGACAAAGAAAAGGGATAATCAGTCTCTACTGGAAATCAAATAAGTTCTAATAGACTAAAAAGAACTCAAGCAATCCGATGTAGTTCAGTCACACACAAAAACAAACATGGGGTCAGGCACTAACGCAGAAGCTTGCTTCGTGGAGGAAGGGGCTGGATTGTTTAAAACAGGTGGATTATATGGAAAATGGCTCGAAACAAACGAGTTCTAAATCGAGGTTTATTGTGGCATTGATCAATATCGACTTAAACAGCATTCATATCGATTGTATTGTTCAACACGGCCTTAATTCCTATAACAATTCTAAAATAAACTCATTTTATTAATATAATACAAAGTTAATATATCATATAACCGTTTTTTAAAATACACGTATAAATTAAGCTGTAAATCATAGCAGGTAAATTACAGACGAAGTTTTTAATACTGTTTTGTTACAATTTCAACCACAGGTGGAACTAAGGAACAGCCCTTTCCCCTCGGCAAAGACTAGACAAAGAGAGAAAAGCCAAATTGTTTGAGTTTGGTTTGACGATAACCACCAAGACTAGGCGCAGTTTCCCCTTCCCCAAACATGATCTCGTTTAGGGATTTGTAATTGATTTTTTTTTTTTTTTTTTTTTTTTTTTTTTTTTTTTTTTTTTTTTTTGTTCATTTACTTACTTACTCATCATTTTTTTCTATTCTGCTCAGAAGACCTAAATTTTATTCTAAATAAAACGACCTAAAAGCATGGATTTTCAGAACAAAAATGCAAAAAAAACTGGACTTTGAGAAAAAAAAAACAAAAAAAAACAGCCATGCCAATAGAAATTTACCTACGTTTCCACACCCTATTTCTGAAGAGTAGCTCTGAAAAGTTTAGACATTTATATATATTTGAATTTCTTCAAGAAAACAGCATACAACTGATTATTTTCCTTCCAATAAAAAAAAAAAAATTAAAAAAAACAAACAATTATTAGTATGATACAGCATTTTCCATACATTTCCCTCATCAAAGAGAGAAATCTGACAATAATCAACAGAATCAAATAAATTATAAAACAATAATATTTCAGAAACAAAATGCATGTGCAATATATTCTTCTCATTAAAAACATAAATCTGACAATGATCAACAAATCCAATTAATTACAAAACAAGAAAATCAAAGAGGCAAAATATTACCAATAGAAATAACGATACTTTCAGAAGCAGCAATGTTCAGGTTCGAATTATTTGGAATATTAAAATAAAACGCCATAATATCACACTAAAACCAGCCCTATTCCCATTCAATCTTAGCACCGCTCTGTTGACAAATACCTTTATTATTTTGTGCCAAAACACGAAATTTTTTTTTTTTTTTTGTGGTTAAAACCTTAATTTTAAAATGTCAATTAGGATTTCACTCTATTTAAAATTCGAATCCAAGGAGAAGTATATAAACTTGACAACAGAGTTCTTTTTTTGCGAAAAGAAAAAATACCGAAGTTTTTTGCAGGTATCAACAACGTTGATACCCGGCATCAGGGAGGCGGTAAGATTGAAATAAAATACGATGAACTGTCATCAAAGACGAGTTACAAGATACCTCATATAAAGCTTTTCGATGATAAAAGCACTAAACAATTGTAGGCTTTTGGAAGAAATCAATAGGTACTTTATAACCTCCAGGAAAACATTTATCATACCTCTTATGATGTTAACAGTCACTCAAATATCGCCATCAAAATCGTCTATCAAAAAATCAACACGTCTATACTGTTGTCTATTCCAGGACTTTCGCATATTTCTCACTGTTAAAACTAGAAAAACACATAACACCAAAAGCCCTATACACAACCCCACAGATAGTGCAACAAGACCACTTCGACTATCCTCTAAACCTTCCGAATCAGTAGCTTCATACGGCTTACGATGATCATTTCGATTCGCTGCTAAAGTTTCTACACCTTTGCGTGGCTTCGACAGTTCCTCTTTAGGGGCCCCCTTTCTAGGGGATGATGATTTTCTACCTTCCTCTGTGGAATTAGCCATCAATGGTATTGGTAAATCTACCATTTCCTCTGAAAGTGGAGCCACGCCTTTGCGCGGAATAACTTCTTTACTAGCTTTTCCTCTCCCAGCTGCTGAAAAATTTATCAAATTAATTACAATAGGCACGGTTGCCAGGTTCTCTTGGATTAAACTAGCCCAAATTCACAAAATCACTTTTTTTTCATTTTGCCAAGTCTTGACTGTTTTTACCCAATTGGACAAATTTTCTTTTAATTTTTTTCCGGGCAAATTCAATTTTTACAACCCTGTTTTTTAGAGATCAGCATCACCTGACAGGATTGATCATTAGAATATATTTCTGGCTAAAGTATGGATTATAACACGGATTTACTCGGGAATATTAATAGGAAATTGCGGTCCCGGTTTGATCAAATATTCATCGAAAACCCACAGAACATACCATATGCAGTTGCAGGGTGAATGCTTCAATTCGTAAAATTTTAGCCTTGCGCAGTATAATTGCGTATTTTTCTAATTTAAATTTGTCACCCTTAAATCTAAAAATGAAATTTGGGAGAAAAATTTCCTCCAAAGGGGGTAATTTTTTCATAACAGATGATTCCCAAATACAATGCCAATTGTTCAATTTGTCAAATTTGACATATAAATTTGATACAATTAAAAATTCACATACCAGAATAATAATGATTCAGTTTTTCACAGTAAGCACTAATGTGCGATTTAACCATTTAAAAAGTTTTAACTTGTAAAATTGTGTCCTTTTCTTATCCAGATTTGCGGCTCTTAAATTTGCAAATTACATGTAAACTAATTCGAAGTCGGAAAATTTTCATAATCCATATTCACAAAATCGCGGAATTTAATTCGATGAATTTGAGATGTGACTGCATTCCAGGTTCAACAAAAAGTAACTAAAAGCTACGAAAAAGTAACTCATTTCGTTTCAGCTGACGTCTCATAGTAGCTGGAACAACAGTAAAGTAACTTTGAATCCACTTTTTTAGTAACTTATGCTAAAGATAGTTAAGGAGCATCTTCAGTGAAGTAACTATGCGTCATTTTCATCATTTCTATTAATATCAGTTTGAAACGTATTGAAAGTATTATGAGACTGAATTATATTGAATGAGTAATGACCACAAGTGTAAATCATGCAGATTATACCCTTACAAACCTAATAAGCCAGTATTTACTTCACAACTATTCCTGGTGGATATCACTTCAAGTAACTTCTGTAGTCAATTTCAAGTTACTACATTTTGCAACCTGGAATACAGCCATAAATTTAATAATAATAATTGGGTTTATTCATGAAAAAATGTGCACATTGCACATAGTCTATAGCCTGTAAGAAACTAAACACTGTACAACATTAACAAAAGCAATTCAAGTCAAATAAGCAGAGGAAGTACAAAAAAAAAAAAAAAAAAAAAAAAAAAAAAAAAATGAAGCTTGACTTATTCGGCCTCAGACACCAAAACTACACTAAAACCCTATAAATAACTTATAATTTGTAACTTAAAATTGTAACTTATCATTTGTAAATGTTTGTTGCTACCATGTTATTTTTTAGATTTTTTTTTTTGAACTAGGCATAGAGAACAAACATGGAACAATAAGCCAAAATATCTGCCAGGCTTTGTTTTCTATCCTGATCTAGCCCAATTGATGGCTTGATATTTTCATTACTCTAACAAATTTCGACTAAAAAGTTCTCCATCAATTTCTCAGCATTAAAACTCATTTTAGAGAATATCCTAGCGAATGTACAAAGTTAAGAATACCAGAGAAACAGAGTTTCCTTGAAAAAATGTTGTGATTCAAGCAGCAATTTTTAATTATTTAAGTTTCATTTAAAATTTCAATCATGTTTTGGGTTTTTCAGTCAGCACTGTAGCTTCCAATATTCTGGTCTTGCTTCGCAGACTTATCTTTCTATTCTTCCAAAACTTTTTTTCAACTGT
This sequence comes from Artemia sinica, assembly GCA_027921565.1. Taxonomy (NCBI): domain Eukaryota; kingdom Metazoa; phylum Arthropoda; class Branchiopoda; order Anostraca; family Artemiidae; genus Artemia; species Artemia sinica. Next base: position 45,969,157 of record CM051270.1, read on the forward strand.
GAAAAAACACCCTGGGCCTTGGCTATTCTACTTTTAGCATTTTCACTACACCCTCTTTTAATACTACCTAGTATTAAATACTACCTAGGTATGTGAAGCTGCCCGCTTGATTGATTTTTAAAACAGCCCACGTAAAGTTTCCACAGAGGAAGAGAAGGGAGGGGGGGGGGGTGCAACAATTTCAAATGCCATGACCACTACACTCATGGTATGACTGCACTCTAGCAAGCATATTATTGGAAAAAAAAAATTACAAAGAATAGAGTTATGAAAACTAGCTTACTCACACGTAAGCTGTCCAAAGAAACACATTTCTTTACATTAATAAATAAATTGTTTATTATTTATAATAATAATTTGCAAATACTATATAATTATTATTCATTATTAAAAAACAGTCATATTTCAATATTATTACTATTATTAGTATTTACATATTATGATAATTCATTGATCTATTATTGTAATACGAATACAATTTGTAATTATTATATAATTATTAAAACCATCTATAAATATTAAATAGGTATTTATGTAATTAATGAAATATTAGACATAGCATTTATGTTAATTAAATAATTTCTGTTGAAAAAAAACTGTTGAACCAACTTTTTTGAACAAAATTAATTAGTAATTAAGCTTCAAAATGAGAAGAAAACATTCTGAGTAAGAGGGGAACTGCCCAATCTCTCACCAGGGGAGCAGCTAAAAAGGGACATCCGCCCAAAAATTCCAAGACGTCAGCACGCAGTGCCAACACCTTGGAATTTAGCTTATGTTTTTACTTTAATTTAGCTTATGTATCAGCACAATAGAAGATTTTGTTAGCACATTCTTTATATTCCCCCTCCCCAAACTCAATACCCAAGCTGCGCACCTGCCTCTCACCCTACTTGTACCACTAAAGTTTTGTTTGTATTTTGTTTAAAAAAGTGTTTTAAAGCAATACTGTTTTTTTTTGTTATCTAAACCGAGAACACGGAGAAGGTTATATTATATATTACTTTGAAAACCGGCAACACCATTGTAACTACCAATTGATCAATATCTGGATTGCGCTAATTTTGAACCTAATTAATTACCCAATCAAAATCAATTAAGCAATTTTCAAAAAGAAATCAAAGAATGGAATTAAAAGAAACATAATTAGTGAGAATGTTTCTATTGTATTCAGGGCAATTTATTCATGGGAAATACATAGCCTACATAATAAGCTATCTTATTTAAATAAATTTGAGGCCACAAGGGGAGAAAAGAAGACACTGTCTAAAAAATTAGCCTAACTGGAACTCAAACCTCCACCAACTCAGTTGTACAGGCATATAAATTAGATTAGTATGGTCAATATCAATTATTTAAAATAGATAGTTTGGACAATTGTGTGACACTTTTTTTTTAGTATTGTGTCATTTGATAATGATATCCAGCACCATACAGTAAGAAAAAAAACTATTGTGTCTGCTCATGACAGAAAGATATCTGTTCTTTCCAGTGGGTACTCTACAGCAATATCTTAAGGATTCCCCCTTCCTTATACAGATATGATCTACACCCCTCCCTCCTTTACTTGGCACTGAAAACAGAAATATGCATTATACTCACACAAAATATCTGGTGGTTCAGACGCTATATCAGTTATGTTTTGACTTTCTATGTTTGATGCCTCTAAAATATCTGCTGAAGAGCCAATCACCATTATGGCTATAACTGTCAAGAATAATGCTCCCATTGTGGCTTGCAGTAAAGGCAACTGAAAGAGAAAATGGCAAATTAAAAAAAAAACACAGAAATAATTTAATAAAAGTGGAAGCATATTAAAAGAAAGTCAACAAATATTGTAGGGATTGTGTTTAACATCTTGAACATACTTGTCTACAAGGTACACAAGAGACAACCTACCCCTCCCCCTATTCTGTTGCATGAACTCGTCTTACACTTTTGTTCTTTAAATTACGTTGAAACGTGCATGGACTTGCGATATTTATACCCAAGTAATCCGTTTTAAGAATCATATGCCTATAGTTTTAGGATGTTCATATTGAAGTATTAGTCCCATATTTACACTTAGCGACTTCAAACTCCAAAGCTTATTTTAATCAATCCTGCTGTAGAAATAGGATGACACCAGTAGGTATGCAAAAAATTCCAAAGCTGCCAGTAGCAGAATTCCAAAAGCTGCCAACACTTTAGCAGCACAACTTGTGTTTTGACTGCTTTGCTTTGAGCAACAAGTATTTTTATACGTAAAATTTGTAGTACGGTAACAAATGTAACTTGGTATAGCTTGCAGTTAGAAATATCGATAGTTTTCTGATTTACAATTAACAGTGTAAACTAATTCAGTGGCAAGCCATATACTAACCATAAATATTATACTCCATAATCTTATATGTACCATTTTATCAAAAGTACTGTATCATTTACTCTAATACTGCTAGTTGTGCATATTATTCAAAGTCTGAAGTATACTGTATACAGCTTACTGTTGTTACTTCATGGACGGTGTTGTACACTCCAATGCTATCAGTATTATAAAAATAATCTATACCCAACTGCATGCTTGATACTCACTTATCACTATACTATAAAAAACACCATTTGATTTTCTGGGAGAAAAATATTGATTAGCAGCCTGGCAGTCACATGCATTATGAAGCTGTGATATTAGTTTTGCCCTAATGTAATCCCCAAAATAAACAGAGAATTGCTGATAGGTTGTAGTGTGACTGTTTTAGGCTACAGTACTAATCTTCCATGTTCCAGCGTTCCCATTACCTGCTTTAACTGTATGTGCACCTTGATAGCTACCAGCCCTTATAAGATTCTTTTAACTGACAAACAAAGTTTTGAGGAAATTTCGCCATTTATACAAGATGTGGACAAATATTCACTTTCAGTTGAAGAGATTTGAAGTAAGTAAAACCTTGTCCACAAGAACGAAGGATAACAACAACTTAAAAGTAAATCTTCAAACAACAACATTGAAACTCAATTAGCTTTTAGTTTGAACAAGTTTTAAAAAGCAGCAGCGTGAGGGCTCACTCATAAAGCTGGATAGTATGCTACTTCCTATAAATGCGTGCGAAAGCCATTCTAATGTACTAATTGAAATAGATATGACAACACCTTCTATAAAAAACCTTATATGCCCCCAGGGCATAACTTACAACCCTTGCCCTGAATGCTGTGAGGGAGTGTCCTCCTCAAAAACATAATTTCCATCTGGAAATCAATTATGCTGAACAAAATGGCTATCTCAAAATTTTGATTGGATGTGTTTCGGGAAATGGTGGGCGTGGAAGGGGTGTTAGTTGCCTTCCAATCACTTTTGATTATTAAAAAGGGCACAAGTCACTCCAATTTCCAATTGAATGAGCCCTGTTCGAAGTTTCTACAACAACTCCTTTGATACAAAGTGCCCTGCTCTAAAGGAAAAAAAAAATAATAAATAATACATTGTGCCAACATTGTTCTTATATGCCCTCAGGGCATAACTTAAAACCCTAGCCCCAAGGGTTGTGGGGGAGTGTCCTCCTCAAAAACATATTTTCTATCTGGACATCAACTACACTGAACAAAATGGCTATCTCAAAATTTTGATTGGATGTGTTTGGGGGAATGATGGGCGTCAGGGGGGGGCTAGTTGCCCTCCAATCACTTTCGACTATTAAAAAGGGCACTAGCCCTTTGAATTTTCAATCGAGTGATCCTTTTTTGAAATTTCTACGACAGTGCCTTCTGTAAAAACCTTATATGCCCCCGCAGCATAACTTACAATCCTTGCCCTGAAGGCTGTGGGGGAGTGTGCTCCTCAAAAACATAATTTCTATCTGGAAATCAACTATGCTGAACAAAATGGCTATCTCAAAATTTTGATTGGATGTGTTTTGGGAAATGGTGGGCATGGAAGGGGTGTTACTTGCCTTCCAATCACTTTCAACTATTAAAAAGGGCACAAGCCACTCCAATTTCCAATTGAATGAGCCCTTTTCGAAGTTTCCATGACCACTTCTTCAATACAAAGTGCCCTGCTCTAAAGGAAAAGAAATAATAAATGATACATTGTGCCAACATTGTATTTATATGCCCTCAAGGCATAACTTAAAACCCTTGCCCCGAGGGTTGTGGGAGAGTGTCCTCCTTAAAAACATATTTTCTATCTGGAAATCAACTAAGCTGAAAAAATGGCTATCTCAAAATTTTGATTGGATGTGTTTGGGGGAATGATGGGCGTGGGGGGGGGGAGGGGCTAGTTGCCCTCCAATCACTTTCGACTATTAAAAAGGGCACCAGTCCTTTGAATTTCCAATCGAATGAGCCTTTTTTGACGTTTCTACAACAACATGTTCTATAAAACCTTATATGCCCTCAGGGCATAACTTACAACCCTTGCCCTGTAGGCTGTGGGGGAGTATCCTCCTCAAAAACATAATTTCTATCTGGAAATCAACTACGCTGAACAAAATAGCTATCCCAAAATTTTTATTGAATGTGTTTTGGGAAATGGTGGGCAGGAAGGGGTGTTAGTTGTCTTCCAATCACTTTTGACTATTAAAAAGGACACAAGCCACTCCAATTTCCAATTGAACTTCTACAACAACTTCTTCAATACAAAGTGCCCTGCTCTAAAGGAAAAAAAATAATAAACAATACATTGTGCCAATATCATTCTTATATGCCCTCAGGGCATAACTTAAAACCCTTGCAACAAGGGTTGTGGGGGAGTGTCCTCCTCAAAACATATTTTCTATTTGAAAATCAACTATGCTGAACAAAATGGCAATCTCAAAATTTTGATTGGATGTGTTTGGGGGAATGATGGGCGTGGGGGGGGGGCTAGTTGCCCTCCAACCACTTTTGACTATTAAAAAGGGCACTAGCCCTTTGAATTTCGCTGAACAAAATGGCTATCTCAAAATTTTGATTGGATGTGTTTCGGGAAATGGTGGGCAGGAAGGGGTGTTAGTTGCCTTCCAATCACTTTTGACTATTAAAAAGGACACAAGCCACTCCAATTTCCAATTGAACTTTGAAGTTTCTACAACAATTTCTTCAATACGAAGTGCCATGCTCTAAAGGAAAAATATAATAAATAATACATTGTGCCAATATCATTCTTATATGACCTCAGGTCATAACTTAAAACCCTTGCCCAATCACTTTCGACTATTAAAAAGGGCACTAGCCCTTTGAATTTCCAATTTGAATTTCCAGCCTTTTTTGAAATTTCTACAACAAAGCCTTCTATAAAAACCTTATATGCCCCCTGGGCATAACTTACAACCCTTGCCCTGAAGGCTGTGGGGGAGTGTCCTCCTCAAAAACATAATTCCTATCTGGAAATCGACTACACTGAACAAAATGGCTATCCCAAAATTTTTATTGGATGTGTTTCAGGACATGGAAGGGGTGTTAGTTGCCTACCAATCACTTTTGACTATTAAAAAGGGCACAAGCCACTCCAATTTTGAAGTTTCTACAGCAACTTATTCAATACAAAGTGCCGTGCTCTAAAGGAAAAAAATAATAAATAATACATTGTGCCAATATCATTCTTATATGCCCTCAGGGCATAACTTAAAACCCTTGCACTAAGGGTTGTGGGGGAGTGTCCTCCTCGAAAACATATTTTCTATTTGGAAATCAACTATGCTGAACAAAATGGCAATCTCAAAATTTTGATTGGATGTGTTTGGGGGAACGATTCGTGTGGGGGGGGGGGCTAGTTGCCCTCCAATCACTTTTGACTATTAAAAAGGGCACTAGCCACTCCAATTTCCAATCAAATGAGCCGTTTTCGAAGTTTCTACACCAACTCCTTTGATATGAAGTGCCTGGGTATGGAAAAAAAAAATAAAATAATAATACATTGTGCCAACATTGTTCTTTACTTAGGCAGCAGTATTGTGCTGCCTATGAAAACAATTTCAATAGTATTTTCTGAAAATAAAAATTATTTATTAGCAACTTATTTTATTAATTAAATTACAAAAATATTTATTAAACAAATAATTTGAGCAACATAAATAAGACCTGTCAAAGAAGGTGAAGGTACTAAGCTTCAAGGTCAGATCCAGGATTTTTGGGGGTGAGGGGGGGGGGAAATAGGTTGATCCAATAAACTTGCATTAGGAGCAAGTTTAATTAATGCAAACTTGCTTTAATTAAGTAAAGTACACTATTTTAGACTATGTTAGGGGGAGGGGCACCCCTCTTGCCCTCCCCCCTTCTGGATACGCCACTGCTAAGCTTTGGCAATTTTTCAAGTTTTGGCAAAAATTTACACAGCAATAAAAACAAACTTGCTTGTTTGTTGTAAGGCATTGTTTGTCCATTGCAGTAAGACATGACACCATTTGACCAACTTTGATCTTTAAATAAAACAAACAATTTTAATAGTGTTTTCTGAAAAAAATTACTTATTAGCACGTTATTTGATTAATTAAATTGTACAAAAATTTATTAAATAAATAATTAGAGCAACATAAATAGACCTGTCAAAGAAGGTGAATGCACTAAAGACATATACAAAAATCCTGGCAAATAAGTGCATAAAAACAAAATAAGGTTGCATAAAACACAAAATAAGAAAAAGAAGAGAAAAAGTGGTGCTAAAAAAAAGTGAAACAAATTATAATACAACTTCTTTGTTTACCTCCCAAGACATAAACAAATAAAATGACATAAATATGTGTAATGACTGTAAAAATAATGTAGTATTAGTATGTAGTAAAGTATTTAAATTATTAGTAAAGTATGTAGACTTCAAGCCTACTAGTTGCCCAGCGTTTGCCTTGCTAAATGCCTAAATAAAGGCTCACAAGCATACAAAACAAATTAAAAGCAAAGCAAATGATTAATTCAAGCTTATTTCAAGTCTGTCAATTTGAAAATATACTTGAAAAAGGGTAAAATTCTAGTTTAGCTACTTTTTGCTATTTTGGAAAAGGGTTAGGTAAAGAAAATTTAACTTTGAGAGATGGGTCTACATACTAAAGTATGTCTCAGGAAGGTATTTGTGAAGAACCCACCTCTACTACTTCTCCCTCTAGAGAACAGTGACCTTCAATGACTTTTCAAAATATTTGCGTTATGAAAGTGAAACCCTGCAGAACTAATCTTCTGCTTAAATAAAGTACAAGAAAACTGTTTCCAGCTTCACAACCTTGCTTTATCCTAATTTATAAGGCTTCAAAGATCAACAAACGCATTTCCTAAATTTAGAAAAATCCATTGATATGGCTTAAAATTCTACTCTAATAACACAAATTGCATTTTCATAACAAAAACCAGAAAAAAAAGAAACTGATAACTGAAAATTAAGATTGCAACAGTTGCTACTGATTTCATGTTTTTAAATTACTTCGTTTAAACCTTTATCTTACCCTTCTATGTTAACTTAACCCCCAAAAAAATCAAACAAAACAAAATTAATTTAAATAAAGACTATAAAATATTCTACACCATAGCCTACATTCTGTAATATATGTAAAATATGCCAAAATTCCTTCTTTTCTTTGGTATTTCTATTTCAGCTTATTGCACTAAGCATCATTAAAGATGTAGATATATTTCTCACAAAGCCCCATGGGACATGGATAATACAACTACAACAAAATGCATATAACATAATAGTAAGTTCAAACACTTTTGAAAATAAGACTACAATAGAAAACCCTCCCTATGTCTCTTCCCACACTCAAAAAATTTCCAAAATTCCAAATATCCACTTTGCAACTACTTCCTATTTTATTTTCTAAATGCCTTCTATCAATGACATCCCTCCCAAAAATTTCCCTTCTAATTACCTTCAGTTCTTCACAATAACACATAAAATGTTCTAAAATCTTCAGACTCCCTGCACATTGGACCAGAGAAGGGAAAACTATGTACCTTAACCCTCCCTAAATACTTTCTTCTCCCCCCAAGTGGCATAAAATTTCCCTTTACTCATATGCCCCATTCTAAAGTATCATTTTGGAGCCCAAATTTTAGATATATTTCTTTCTTTAATTTTTCTATATATTCCAAGGAATAGAGACTTAACCTTGTCTTCTTGCCAAACCTGGATCTCTTGATCTTGTAGCATTTTTCCCACAGTTTTTACAATTAACCCTGTTTCTACCCCTGGTCCAATGCTGTCATTTCACCAGCCTGATAGCTCTGTGATTTTTTTAGCCACTTATCTAATCTATTCCCAAACACTTTTGCAAAAAGCTTGCTTACACCATTGCCCAAACTGATCATATGGTAATTCCTGAGATCCATGCTATCCCCTTTTTAATATAATAGTATGGTGACAGATGCATTCCATTGCTCTGGCCATTGAGGGTTGTTGAGAATGGACAAAAATGTTAAAGCAATGATTTGAATGATCCATACTTTTGCCCATTTCCATACTTGCATTGGGATTTTGTCTAAACCAGGAGCTGAATTACCCTCCATTGTTTTCATGGTCTTAACTATTTCATCTTCAGTGACAGATTTTAACAATTCATAGTCCTCTCCCTTCATTGGTATCTCTATAATTTCTTCCTCAAACATGTCCCTGCTCATTAAACCTCTATCAGATGTGTAGCTCCTGGTTTCTTTTAATTCTTTATAGTCCAGCCATTTTATTGCCTTGATTGCACCTTTTTCTTTGTTTGTATTCCCAGTTGATTCTTTAACAAGCTTCCAAAAATCTTTTGATGTATTCTTTCTAAAGACTAACCTTAGTCTTTCAGTTTTTTCAATCTCAAACTTCCTTTTTTTATCTTTATAAGATTCTTGTATTCCTTTCTCTCCCTCTTGTAATACTGATATGGTTGTTGAAAAATTCTACATTAGCTACTTTTGGCTATCTTGAAAACAGATTAGGTTAGGAAAATGAAACTTTCAGGAATGGGTCTACAGGCTAAAGTAGTTCCTGGGAAGGCATTTTGAAGTACATACATCCACCCCTTCTTTCTCTAGAGGGTCTTGAAATTTGCCTACATGACAGGTCTATGGGCCTACCTATTGAAATTTTGACAAAACAACATTTTACCTTAATTTTCAGTTATCAGTTTCTTTTTTTCTGGCTTTAGTTCTGAAAATACAATTCCTGTTATTTGAGTAGAATTTTAAGCCATGTCAATATTTTTTTCGAAATATAGGATATGTATATGCATATTTTTAAAACCTTAGAAATTGGGATTCAGCAAAGTTGTGAAGTTTAAAACAAATTTATTGTACTTCATTGAAGCAGAAGATCTATTTTGTAAGGTTTCACTTTTATAACACACAGATTTTGAAAGTTCATCAAAGGTCAGGACTCTCTAGAGGGAGAAAGAGTGTAGGTAAGTTCTTCAAATACCTCCCCAGGACAAACTTTAGCCTGTAGACCTATCACTAAAAGTTTAATTTTCCTAACCTAACCCCTTTCCAAGATAGCCAAAAAATAGGCTAAAGTAGAATTTTACCATTTTTTCCCATAATTATCTGTTTTTGCATCAGTTTCCATCTATTATTAACTTAGTTTTTGTACATAGCCTAGGGATACATGAGACCCCTTGGTGGGGGTTGGGCTGGAGGTTAATTGTCAAAATGTGAATAAAAGTAAAATCAACATAAAGTTAACAATCAAAAACTGTATCTTTTTTTGTCTAAACAAGTTTCCTTCTGAAGAGCTGATATTCTACACCTTTACCAAGACACCTACACCTTTTGGTAAATTTTTACCAAATCATATTATTGACTTATAACTAAAGTGAATATATCACTCAATGCCTTTTTTTATGCCTTTTTTACCAAGCATATTTCCAACAACTGGAACAACCTCCAAGACAAAACTGTGACTGCACCCACTAGTGTCTCCTTCAAGTCAAGACTTTAGCTGTAAACTAATGCAACATCACTGGGCCCATTTCACAGTGACATTCCAAATCAACATCATTGATACAGAGCAGAACAGATCCAGCATGGACCTTATTTTGCTCTGAAGTGCAAATCAAGGTAATCAAGGTAATTTATCCTAGACTCTTCTATTATGATTTCCTTCCACATTTTTTTTATCATAGAAGGCCCAGGCATATTTCTTTCAGAAGAGCTGGTATTATGCTGACATCAAAGATGATTCCAGGAATCATTAAAGCTCTAGAACAGTCCCTTTATTCCTAAAATTGGTAAAATTCTACTTTAGCTGCTTTTGGCTATCTTGGAAAGCGGTTAGGTTAGGAAAATGAAACTTTCAGGGATGGGTCTACAGGCTAAAGTATGTCCTGGGAAGGTATTTTGAAGTATCTGCCTCCATTTGTTCTCCCTCTAGAGGGTCCTGAAATTTGCCTAAATGACAGGTCAAAACCTATTGAAATTTTGACAAAACAACATTTTACCTTACTTTTCAGTCATCAGTTTCTTTTTCTCTGGCTTTAGTTCTGAAAATGCAATTCCTGTTATTTGAATAGAAATTTAAGCCATGTCAATGCTTTGTTTTCAAAATTTAGGAAATGTTTTTGCATATCTTTAAAACCTTATAGCCTACACTAGGATTGACCAAAGTTGTGATGCTGAAAACAATTAAATAAAAAAAAACAAGTTTTTTAAACTGAAAGTAAGGAGTGACATTAAAACTTAAAACGAACAGAAATTATTCCATATATGAAAGGGGCTGTCCCCTCCTCAACGCCTCGCTCTTTACGCTAAAGTTTGACTCTGTCTCACAACTTTATTTTTTAAAACAATAAAAAACTTTAGCGCAAAGAGTGAGGTGTTGAGGAGGGGACAGCCCCTTTCATATATGGAATAATTTCTGTTCGTTTTAAGTTTTAATGTTGCTCCTTACTTTCAGTTTAAAAAAATTGTTTTTTTTATTTAATTTCTGATCGTTTTTTAGTTAATGCAGGGGATGTTTCCCCCCTCTTTAAAAAATCGAGTAAATTTTCTCAGGCTCGTAGCCTTTGATGAGTAATACTAAACTTAATAAAATATATATATTTAGAATCAGCATTATAAACACATTCTTTTGATACATTTATTGACATCAAAATTCCGTTTTTAAAAGTTTCGATTACTATTGAGCTGTATCGCTTGTTTTTTTATTGTTTTTTTTTTTATTACGTATATGTTATTACGTATATGAAGGGGTTCTCCCCTTAGTCAATACCACGCTCTTTACATTAAAAGTTAAAAAAAATTTTGATTCACAAACCCCTGAATCACAAAGGCCATTTAATTAGAATAGATAGCTCTTTTGAAAGTACTAAAAAAAACTGTAGCATAAAGAGCAAGGTATTGACTTGGGGGAGAACCCCCTCACATACGTTAAAATTTCTGTTTGTTTTAAGTTCTAATATTCCTTCTTACATTTCAGTTGAAAAAACTTGTTTTTTTTTATTTAATTTCTGATTGTTTTTTAAATAATGCTTGGAAATCTGGCGCCCTCTTCATAGAAATGTCCCTTACCCCAAAGAAACATCCTCCACGGAAATATCCTCCAGATTAACCCCCTCGTCTAGCCCCCCCCCCCTCCAGAAAAAATCCTTCCTGAAAATGGTTGTATACTTCCCAATAACCAATAAATAATGCTGGCAAGTCCGGCACCCCCTTCATGGCAATTTCCCTTCCCCCATGAAAACTTCCTTCATGAACAGATCCTCCAACATAACCACCGACCCACCCTTCCCTCCCACTACCAGAAAAAAACCTCCTGAAAACTTCTGTATACTTCCCAATAACCAATACTATATGTTAACATTGGGTAAAGTTCATAACTTTTAGCCCTCCCTCTGGGAACTTTGAGGGATTAAGTCATCCTAAAAGACATATTTATCATATTTTTGACCATGCTGAACAAAATGGCTATCTCAAATTTTGATCAGGTGACTTTGGGAAAAAATAAGCGTGGGAGGGGGCCTAGTTGCCCTCCATTTTTTTTGGTCACTTGAAAAGGGCACTAGAACTTTTAATTTCCGTTCCAATGAGCCCTCTCACAATATTCTAGGACCACTGGGTCAATACAATCATCTCTGGGAAAAAAAAAACAAAAAAAAACAAACAAACAAACAAATAAACCCGCATCCGTGATCTTTCTTCTGGCAAAAAATGTAAAATTCCACATTTTTGTAGATAGGAGCTTGAAACCTCTACAGTAGGGTTCTCTGATATGCTGAATATGATGGTGTGATTTTCATTAAGGTTCTATAACTTTTAGGGGGTCTTTCCCCCTTTTTTCAAAAATCAGCCAGATTTTCTCAGGCGCGTAACTTTTGATGGGTAGCACTAAACTTGATGAAAGTTATATATTTGAAATCAGCATTGAAATCTGATTCTTTTGGTATATCTATTGGTATCAAAAACCCGTTTTCTAGAGTTTTGGTTACCATTGAGCCGGGTCGCTCCTTACTTACAGTTTGCAAAATAGAAGATCTATTTTGCAAACTTTCACTTTTATAATACACACATTTTTAAAGGTCATCAAAGGTCAAGACCCTCTAGAGAGAGAAGGAGTGGATGTAGGTACTTCAAAAGGAATTTCCAGGACATAGCCTACTTTAGCCTGTAGACCCATCCCTGAAAGTTTCATTTTCCTAACCTAACCCCTTTCTAAGATTGCCAAAAGTAGCTAAAGTAGATTTTACCTTAAAATTAAGTTCATTAAGTAGCCCAACCTACAGACCATCAAGGCTAGCCTACAAATTTTGGTAAATATATACCAAATCATATTATTGAGTTAGCCTAGGAATAAAGTGAATACACCATTCCATGCCTTTTTTTATGCTGATTACGAATATAATAATCATTTCTATCAGAAATGAATTTCAGCCCCCCCCCCCTATATATGCCAATTCAGGGTAAATAGTTCTACATTAGGGGGGGGGTAAAGTTTAAACTTACCTCCCATTTACATCAGAAACAAAATTTGCACCCCTCCCCCTAATGTAGAAATATATACCCTGAATTGGCATATATATGGGGGGGGCTGAAATTAATTTCCGATAGAAATGATTATTATATTCCTAATCAGCGTAAAAAAAAGGCATCGAATGGTGTATTCACTTTATTCCTAACTCAATAATATGATTTGGTATATATTTACCCAAATTTTTTTTAGTTTATGAAAACTGATTAGCCTACCCTGGGTAGAGTTCAGGGGCACAGGATGAAAAATATAGTAGATTTCCTGATGAAGAGCTTTTTACTACTCTGAAAGTAATTGTATTAGCCCTAAACTGGGCTATAGTTGAGACAAGACTTGCAAGAACAATGAATGTATAATACAAGGTAGGTAGGCGTATAGTGTTTTGCATGTTAACGTTTCTATATGAATAAAATGGATGAAACCCTAAATATATTAGATGACAGTGTTAATTGAAGCTATGGAGGAATTTTAGAAGAGGAAACTCGGGATGTGTAAGATCCGTTACAGATCTCCCCTGTCATTAAACAATTGTTATTACCAACAGTCTACAATGGTACATGTATGATATACCCCCCAAACCACTCAAGTTGTTCATCCATTGACGCACTGTAAAGAGGTCTCTTTCGCTAGTTTTTTCAGTTTAGCTTGAGAAAAAACAAAGAGAAGCGACAGAATGTATAGGAAATATATAATTTGGGCTATATGTTTGCACGTTAGGGGGTGGGGGAAAATTTTTTGGACAGTGTGAAGTCAGAAAACAATACTTACTTCATAATATCAAAATAATCGTAGCTAACAAATTTTGCATGCAAACCCGCTGTACTTTACCAGCGCCCTCCCACCACCCCTAATGTGTAAATATATAGCCCAAATTTGTTCCTAAAGTATTATATTTTTATCATACTTAGGTGTATTTTATTAGGATTAACTAACTTCACCTCTTGAGTGGTCGGGGGTATATCATACAAGTATCCCTACAATTTTAGATAGAAAATTAACCCCTAACCTCCTGGGACCTGGTGTCCACGTCTGTGGACACCCCCATAAAATATTTTTTGTGCAAAGGCCTCGCCATCTAGCAAAGATTTCGTTATTTCAACGTGCTTTTTGGACCTGGAAAGCCATCTACGATTTTTTTCAGAAAGTTTCTGCGACTTTTAGTGGTGTTTTTACAAACTAGAAAAGGCTAAAATAAGGAGATGAAAAAAGCAAAGGTAAGAAAAAAGAAAAAAAAGAAAGTGGTGAGAACGAGTTCTGAGAAAAATCAGGTGTACTCTCTTGATTGTAGACAGTGCTTAGAAAGTTTTAAAAGCAGTTAGTTTGATAAGTGCCATCTTTTGGAACTTGGAAAACCTCCATGTCCACGTCTGTGGACAGGCGGTTCCAATCGAGTAAAAAGCTAGGGTTGATTTTTCGTAGTTCAAATCTTGATTCTAATGGGGATAGCAGAAGCCAATGATTGTTTTATTTACTAAATTGGCAACAACCTAGCCGCCACTCACCCATAAGAAATCGCCACCCCCGTAAAGTGTCCCTACCCACCCCCATTCTGTCTCCCATACCCTTTTCTTCCTTACTTTATAAAAAACTTTTATTCCCTTTTTTTGCAAATAAAATCAACCAAAATCACAACCCGTAAGTCTGCTAAAAATTAAACTATTTTGTATATATTATTTTTTCATTGTTGAATATTTGGTTATTTTATTTGTTACCCTTTTTATCTTTTTATTTTATGACCTTAAAAATATTTTATAGTTATGACCTATATTTATGACTTTTGTATTTTGTGTTTTCTGACTGTTACCTGTCGTGTTTTCGTTACAGTGGTAACTATGTGTTGTTATTGTATTATTTTGTTATTGTATTTTTTTTTTTACTAAGAAATGCAAATTTGGTCCACTAGGGTTTGTGATAGTTCTTTTGCCAATCTCTATCTATCTATCTATCTATCTAGCTATTAGTTTCAAGCTTACTGAACCTGTTCCTTTATTGTAGTTTCCCTTGATGACGCCCTTGGAATGCTCGATGAGAGTGACCTGGACCTCTCTGATTTAGATGATGATGAGGAATGGATAAAAAACGACTCCTTGTCGTCTTCAGACTGTGATGGTGAACCAGCTGTTGCAGCCATTCCGTCATCAAGCAGTTATGCTGTTCTTCCAGATGTTGAAAATGAAGAATCTGATGATGACGTACCCTTAGCAACCCATGCCAAACGCTTGAAGGCTGACAAAGTAGCAGCAACCTTGTCCTGGAGGAAGTCTCGGCGGTTCGATAATCATCGTGGCCCGGACGTGGGCCCCGCTCATTTCCAGGACCACGACGATTGGAGTACAGAACAATTCTTTTTGCAATATTACCCGGAGAGCTTCTTCGAACGTATAGCTTTTTGCATGAACTACAACTATCAGTTGGCCCACCACAAAAGCTTGAATGTAACTCCAGACGAGCTGAAAATTTTTGTTGGCATTGTCATCCTGATGGGGAACCTCAAGTTTCCTCGGATCCGCATGTACTGGTCTGGGAAGTTTAGGGTGGAAGCCATATCACAAAAGATGACTCGAGACAGATTCTTCACAATCCGGTCAAACCTGAAGTTCGTTGTTGATTCAGAAATCTCAGACGAAAAAAAAAACCAAAAATAGGCTTTGGAAGGTGCAGCCGATCCTTGACAACTTCAGGAATATCTGTCTCCAGTTGCCACGTGACAGGAACTGTTCAATTGACGAACAGATGATACCCTTCCAGGGTATGTCGACTCTCAAGCAATATGTACCTAACAAGCCCAATCCGGTTGGATTAAAGAATTTTGTCCTTGCCAGCTCCTCAGGGCTGATACTTGACTTCCAAATCTACCAGGGAGCCACCACCCTGGGAGAACAGCTGGTAGCACATGGCTTGTCAGCTGGGATCGTACTGCGCTTGTCTGAGACCCTACCAGAAGGTACATACCTCTATTTTGACCGATTCTTCTCGTCTGTTAAGCTCCTCGACATGCTGGCTGAAAGAAAAATAAATGCGACCGGAACTATCATGAAGAACCGTTTGGGTGCCAACGGCCCAACGCTTTTTACCGAAACAGAAATGAAAAGAAAGGGCAGAGGAACCTCTGTCATGTCTGTGCGCTCAGATAGAAAAGTAGCCGTGACCCAGTGGTATGATAACAAAGTGGTTCTCCTGTCTTCAAACTGCAAAGGTATAGAAGAGGAGACAGAGGTCAAACGGTATGACAAGCGCCAGGGGTCTTACGTGCAGGTCAAATGTCCACAAGTAGTCTCCGACTACAACACCTACATGGGTGGGGTCGACCTTGTGGACCGCATGGTCAGCTATTACCGATTTGAGACGCGTACTAAAAAATGGACTGTGCGTCTGTTTCATCATTTTGTGGATGCTGCACTAGCCAATGCATTTCATGAGCTGAAAGGCCATGACCCAGAAGTTTCTGGTGACCTCAAACAGCTCATTGATCTTCGTTTCAACGTGGCCGAGTTTTTGCTCAATTCTGGAAGCTCGGAGTCACAGGGTCAAGAAAATAGCAACGAAGAGCCATTGGGTGAAACTCAACACCGTGTTTTGAGTGTGAAAAAGAGGCCAATCCCTCCCCCATATGCCAGAGCTGCACTGCATCTACCAGAATTTTGTGACTTGGCGAATGCAGCCCGATGCAGAAGGCCTGGATGCTGCAAAAGGTCAAGATGGATGTGCTCGCAGTGTAAAATCATTCTCTGCTTGACAAAGACAACAACTGCTTCAAGAAATTTCATGAAGAGTAATGTTTTGTTTTCAACGTTTTGACATATCTCTTTTAATAGACGAAACAGATTTTTACTATACTCTTAGCTCGATAGAGACCCAATGTCCACACCTGTGGACATCCTCCAGAGGGAGGGAGGGGGGGTCAACTTTTTTTTTAGTTGATCAATGGTCAAAATGATTTTTTTTAAGTCAACTACAAAGAAATGAACATAATCAGGAAAGTATTTCTATGGTCAGGTCTCAGGAGGCTAAAAAACTTGCAATAAATAAAAGCACTAACATTGCGTAACATTGCGGTCCATTCTGCGTTTGCAGTAGTGCCAGTTGCTTACACTTTCGTTATCCTTTATCTTGAAACAAAAATAAAATAAATGACAAAATATCATAAATGATAATAAAGTTTTGTAACGGATCATCAAATAATTTGGATGTGATTAAGTACTATTACTCATCTTAATATAAACGTAATTTAATCAGAGACAACGCTATAGCGTTGCCTATAATAAAGGCCATACGGCTCCAATGTTTTATTATTATTAATTTTTTTTTTCAGAGGCACTTCATATGGAAGGGTGTCGTCGTATAAACTTAAAAGGAGGCTCATTCAATTGGAAATCGGGAGTTCAAGTGCCCTTTTTTAAGAGTTAAAAGTGATCGGAGGGTGAACTAGCCTCCCACCACGCTCTTTTTTCACAAATGCATTCGATACAAATTTTGAGATAGCCATTTTGCTGAAAATAGTTCAATGATCACATGAAAAAAAACTCCGGTGTCGACACAACCCCCAAGGGCCTAGGGGCAGGTCGTAAGTTGTGCCCTGGGGGCATATATTGTTCTTATAGAAGGAATGCTCGTATACACTTCAAAGAGGGCTAATTTGATTGTAAATTGAAAGTTCTAGTTCACTTTTTAGGAGTCAAAAGATATCGGAGTGTAACCAGCCCCCACCCCCACCCTTTTTGCCCAAATACATCCGATAAAAGTTTTGAGATAGATATTTTGTTAAAAATAGTTCAAAGATCATATAACAAAAACTCCAGTGTCGACACAACCCTCCAAGGCCCGGGGGCAGGCATTGTAATTTATGCCCTGGGGGCATATATGATTTTTATGGAAGGGATGCTTACAAAGAGGGCTCATTTGATTGGAAATTGACATTCTAGATCACTTTTTAAGAGACAAAGAGATCGGAGGGCATCTAGCCCCCTCCCCCCCTCCACGCCCTTTTTTCCTGAAACCCATCCGATAAGAATAAGAACTTTGAGCTAGCCATTTTTAAAAAATAGTTCAAAGGTCATATAACGAAAACTCCGGGGGCAAAACAACCCCCCAGGGCCCGGGGTAGGCGTTCTAAGTTATGCCCTGAAGGCATGAATGGTTCTTATGAAAGGTATGCTCGTATAAAATTCATAGAGTGCTCATTTGAGTGGAAATTGAAAGTTCTAGTTCACTTTTTAAGAGTCAAGAGGTTGAAGGGTAACTAGCCCCCCCCCCCACGCTCTTTTACATCCAAACCCATCCGCTGCAAATTTTGAGATAGCCATTTTTGTAAAATTGTTCAAAAATTAGATAACAAAAACTCCGGTGTCGACAAAACCCCCAAGGCCGGGGGGTAGGCGGTGTAAGTGTTGTCCTGGGCACGTATATGGTTTCTATAAAACCATATACGTGCCATATATATTGTCAACGCAACCACCCCCCCCCCCCCCCCCTCCTCCCTGGTGCCCGTGGACAGGCGTTGTAAGTAACGCTCTGGGGGCATTTACGGTTCTTATGGAAGGGATTCTCGTATAAACTTCGGAGAGGGATCATTTGATTGGTAATTGAAAGTTCTCATTCACTTTTTAAGAGTCAAAAGGGATCAGAGGGCAACTATACCCCCCTCCTCCAAGCCCTATTTTCCTCAAAGCCATCCGATAAGAACTTTGAGAGCAATTTGTTCAAAATGGTTCAGAGATCGTAAAGCGAAAACTCCGGGTCTGACACAATCCTTCTAGGCCCAGGGTAGACGTTGTAAGTTAGGCCCGGCGGGCTTATATAGCTGTTATGGAAGGAATGTTTTTTTTTTTCACTGTTAATGTTAATAGAGACATGACGTTATACTAGGCGTTAAGATAATCATAGGCAGCGCGCTAGCGCTGCCTAAGTAAAGGACGATGTGGCCACAATGTGTTTTTTTTTCTCCATACCCGGGCACTTCGTATCGAAGTAGTTGTCTTCGAAAAGGGCTCATTCGATTAGAAATTGGAGTGGCTAGTGCCTTTTTTAATAGTCGAAAGTGATTGGAGGGCCACTAGCCCCCCCCCCCCCCAACGCCCATCATTCCTCCAAATACATCCAATCAAAATTTTGAGATAGCCATTTTGTTCAGCGTAGTTGATTTCCAGATGGTTCATATGTTTTTGAGGAGAACACTCCCCCATAACCTTCAGGGCAAGGGTTGTAAGTTATGCCCTGGGGGCATATAAGGTTTTTATAGAAGGCGTTGTCGTAGAAACTTCAAAACTGGCTCATTCGATTAGAAATTCAAAGGTCTAGTGCCCTTTTAATAGTCGAAAGTGATTGGAGGGTAACTAGACCCCCCCACGCCCACCATTCCCCCAAACACATCCAATCAAAATTTGAGATAGCCATTTTGTTCAGCGTAGTTGATTTCCAGATAGAAAATATGTTTTTGAGGAGGACACTCCCCACAACCCTCAGGGCAAGGGTTTTAACTTATGCCCTGGGTGCATATAAGGTTTTTATGGAAGGCGTTGTCGTAGAAACTTCAAATCAGGCTCATTCGTTTGGAAAACTCAAAGGGCTAGTGCCTTTTTTAATAGTGGAAAGTGATTGGAGGGTAACTAGACCCCCCCCCCCCACACGCCCATCATTCCCCCAAACACAGCCAATCAAAATTTTGAGATAGCCATTTTGTTCAACGTAGTTGATTACCAGATAGAAATATGTTTTTGAGGAGGACACTCCCCCACAACCCTCAAGGCAAGGGTCTTAAGTTATGCCCTGGGGACATATAAGGTTTTTATAGAAGGCTTTGTCGTAGAAACTTCAAAACAGGCTCATTCGATTGGAAATTCAAAGGGCTAGTGCCCTTTTTAATAGTCGAAAGTGATTGGAGGGCAACTAGCCCCCCCCCCCCACGCCCACCATTCCCCCAAACAAATCCAATCAAAACTTTGAGATAGCCATTTTGTTAAGCGTAATTGATTTCCAGATAGAAAATATATTTTTGACGAGGACACTCCCCCACAGCCCTCAGGGCAAGGGTTTTAAGTAATGCCCTGGGGGTATTTAAGTTTTTTATAGAAGGCGTTGTCGTAGAAACTTCAGAAGGGGCTCATTTGATTGGAAATTCAAAGAGCTAGTGCCCTTTTTAATAGTCGAAAGTAATTGGAGGGCAACTAGCCCCCCCCCCCCCAACACCCATTATTCCCCCAAACACATCCAATCAAAATTTTGAGATAGCCATTTTGTTCAGCGGAGTTGATTTTCAGATAGAAAATATGTTTTTGAGGGGGACACTCCCCCACAACCCTCAGGGCAAGGGTTTTAAGTTATGCCCTGGGGGCATATAAGGTTTTTATAGAAGGCGTTGTCTTAGAAACTTCAAAAAAGGCTCATTCGATTGGAAATTCAAAGGCCTAGTGCCCTTTTTAATAGTCGAAAGTGATTGGAGGGCAACTAGCCCTCCCGACGCCTATCATTCCCCCAAACACATCCAATCAAAATTTTGAGATAGCCATTTTGTTCACCGTAGCTGATTTCCTGATGGAAAATATGTTTTGAGGAGAATACTCCCCCAAAGCCCTCAGGGCGAGGGTTTTAAGTTATGCCCTGGGGGCACATAAGGTTTTTATAGAAGGCGTTGTCGTAGAAACTTCAAAAAAAGCTCATTCGATTGGAGATTCAAAGGGCTAGTGCCCTTTTTAATAGTCGAAAGTGATTGAAGGGCAACTAGCCCCCCCCCCAACACACACAACCATCATTCCCCCAAACACATCCAATAAAATTTTGAGACAGCTATTTTGTTTAGCGTAGTTGATTTCCAGATAGAAAATATGTCTTTGAGGAAAACACTCCCCCACAACCATCAGGGCAAGTGTTATAAGTTATGCCCTGGGAGCATATAAGGTTTTTATTGAAATCTTTGTCGTAGAAACTTGAAAAAGGACTCATTCAATTTTAAATTCAAAGGGCTAGTGCCCTTTTTAATAGTCGAAAGTGATTAGTGATAATTTTTTTTGTTTAGACCAGGGCACTTCGTATCGAAGGAGTTGTCGTGGGAACTTCGAAAGGGGCTCATTCGATTGAAAATAGAAAGGGATGATGCCCTATTTAATAGTCGAAAGTGATTGGAGGGCAACTAAGCCCCCTTCCACTCCCACCCTCCCATTTGCCCATTATGTTTAAAAACTAAATATTGCCTTAAGATTAAATCAAAATTCGCTGTGATATTGCTAATTACAAATAATGCATCTCTTCATTATCCCAAGAACGACTGAGGGTATTATGTTCAAAATTTCGGGGCTACTTCTTCTCTTAAAATTTAACCAAATCAAAATAGCGTAAGTGTATCCATGCTATCAAAGAAAGTAAACATATTTTTCTTACGAATGGTATCAAGTTTTCTATTTCAGGTCAAATAGAGGAGGTATGAAACTAAATTAAGCAGTACTATTTGTGTCCAGATTTTAAAAGGGTGTATGTTGTTAAAAATTGCTGAAAATTTTTCTCCAGCTACAAATAGAAGGCCAAACTATAAAGTCTTAAAAAACGAAAAGATTTAAAGTGTTATTTTCTTTTTCCCTGAAAAGACTATGTCAATATAAAACGAACAGAAATTAATTAAAAAAAACTTTTCCTACAAAATAAGTTTTTCCAAAAAAAGTAAGGAACTCCATTAAACAAAAATGAGCAAAAATAAAATCAAATAATCTACCAAGCGTGAAACTACCACAAATCAGCATCGATAAATAAATGAAACCCAAAACGAACAGAAATTACAATAAATAACCGAGTCAACCTCAAAACGAGCAGAAATTAACATAAGTTGGGCGCAAAACCCCTATGCCTTCCCAAGGCCAGAACAAAATTTGCACTTTACTGAAAAAATACAAATGAATGTGCATTGTCAGTTTAATATACAGATACTGATGTTTAGTAATCAAAATGTTAATATTATTTGATTTATTAAATTTATAAGAGTAAAAACATTTATATTTTTTTCAGTAAAGTGCAAATTTTGTTGTAACCTTGGGAAGGCATAGGGGTTTTGCGCCCAACTTATGTTAATTTCTGCTCCTTTTGAGTTTGACTCGGTTATTTATTGTAATTTCTGTTCGTTTTGGGTTTCATTTATTTATCGATGCTGATTTGTGGTAGTTTCACGCTTGGTAGATTATTCGATTTTATTTTTTCTTATTTTTTGTTTAATTGAGTTCTTTACTTTTCTTTGAAAAACTTATTTTGTGGAAAAAGTTTTTTTTAATTAATAACAGTTAAAGTCACACTGCAGTTTTAGCGACATAGGAAAAGTGTAAGCAATTATGCTCTGTATTCAATTTATTATTATATTATTACATAGAAACTTAGTTTGCCACATCAAATTTATTAGGGAGCCCAAATAGCCCAGAAGCAACATAGCTTCAGAAATATACCAAGCATACATGCCTGGCTGGGTAGAATTAAGAATAAACCCTTGCGTAAAAGTGCTTGATTAACTTTTGACTTTCCAAATTCTTTGCAAAACAATTTTTTTTCCTTTGAATTTTCCATATATTTTTTTTTAGCCAATCTAGCCAAGTCTGCAAAAATACTTTTGCCACGATCTTCTTCAACAAGTGCATACGCAAGAACAAAGACATGGAGTTTTTCTTTCCATCACGTAACGGGGACTGTATAATCAATGCCAGTTGTGTATTTGTTTCGCACCATTTCTCCGTCATTTTGCTAAATCACCTTGGTATCTCCATCATTTGTGAACACGGAAAACTTTTAATATAATAATATACTGCAATAAAAAGGCTTTCACCTTTTTATACCCAGGACTTCTATAGCTATTTTAGGGAGCCTGCAACTATGCTGTATACTCTAGCCAAAAGAGTATGGGTAAGTAGCAAGACTGGAAACTGGCAGTAGTTTCGCAAAACCACCCTTGTCGTTTAGAAGTTGGTCTTTCTTGGTCTGTTTTTAGTGAAATACCACGGCTACTACTACAATGAACAACTCACTGCAGAACCAAGCCACCTGAGACCAGAACAGCTGCGTATTCTCCTCATCTATTCCAACCCTTCTTCTTTAACCTCTCCCAATAAGATCCAGTTTCCCTTAAATCCTTCCTTACACCCCCCCTCTCAATTTAAGGAATACTTGTTTTCGTTTGGTCCTAGATGGCTAGCCGAAAAAGGACGATCTTTGGCAGTCTGTCATCTTTCATATACAGAACGTGTCCTAAGCACCTCGACCTTAACGTTATTGTAGTCTTAGAAAGCGGAATAGAAGAACACTTTTCGTACAGCTTACTGCTTGAAATACGGTCAGTTGGACGGGTACCCAAAACAATCCGTAGGCAATTCATCTGGAAAACATTTATTAAATTCTCCTCCGTCTTTCAAAGGAGCTGCGTAAGCTCCTCAGACTCACAGTGAGCAAGTAGTCTTTTATTTACTGTTTATATTTAATTACTTTTTAAGCAAGTAAGTAAGTCTCAGCCACTTCTCAATTATTAATCTAGAGTAATAATCTGATCTACACACCCTTTTCACTTCCTAAAGCCAAACTGTTCTTCCCTTAAAACTGCATCTATAGCATCTCGAAGTCTAAAAAGTATCATGCTTCCTAGAGAAACCACGTCCTTCGTAAATATCCTTCCTTTGCTTCCTAGAGAAACCACGTCCTTCGTAAATATCCTTCCTTTGCTTCCTAGAGAAACCACGTCCTTCGTAAATATCATTTATTTGCTTCCTAGATAAACCACGTCCTTCGTAAATACCCTTCCTTTGCTTCCTAGAGAAACCAAGTTCTTCGTAAATACCCTTCCTCTGCTTCCTAAAGAAACCATGTCCTTCGTAAATATCCTTCCTTTGCTTCCTAGAGAAACCACGTCCTTCGTAAATATCCTTCCTTTGCTTCCTAGAGAAACCACGTCCTTGGTAAATATCCTTCCTTTGCTTCCTAGAGAAACCACATCCTTCGTAAATATCATTTATTTGCTTCCTAGATAAACCACGTCCTTCGTAAATACCCTTCCTTTGCTTCCTAGAGAAACCAAGTTCTTCGTAAATACCCTTCCATTGCTTCCTAAAGAGACCACGTCCTTCGTAAATATCCTTCCTTTGCTTCCTGGAGAAACCAAGTCCTTCGTAAATATCCTTCCTTTTGCTTCCTAGAGAAACCACGTCCTTCGTAAATATCCTTCCTTTGCTTCCTAGAGAAACCACGTCCTTCGTAAATATCCTTCCTTTTCTTCCTAGAGAAACCACGTCCTTCGTAAATATCCTTCCTTTGCTTCCTAGATAAACCACGTCCTTGGTAAATATCCTTCCTTTGCTTCCTAGAGAAACCACGTCCTTCGTAAATACCCTTCCATTGCTTCCTAAAGATACCACGTCCTTCGTAAATATCCTTCCTTTTGCTTCCTAGAGAAACCACGTCCTTCCTTTGCTTCCTAGAGAAACCACGTCCTTCGTAAATATCCTTCCTTTTCTTCCAAGAGAAACCACGTCCTTCGTAAATATCCTTCCTTTGCTTCCTGGATAAACCACGTCCTTGGTAAATATCCTTCCTTTGCTTCCTAGAGAAACCACGTCCTTCTTAAATACCCTTCCATTGCTTCCTAAAGATACCACGTCCTTCGTAAATATCCTTCCTTTTGCTTCCTAGAGAAACCACGTCCTTCCTTTGCTTCCTAGAGAAACCACGTCCTTCGTAAATATCCTTCCTTTTCTTCCAAGAGAAACCACGTCCTTCGTAAATATCCTTCCTTTGCTTCCTGGATAAACCACATCCTTCGTAAACATCCTTCCTTTGCTTCTTAGAGAAACCACGTCTTTAGTAAATATCCTTCCTTTGCTTCCTAGAAAAACCACATCCTTCGTAAATATCCTTTTGATTCCTAGAGAAACCACACTAATGCCTCTAAAATTAATAGACTTATTATTGTCACCTCTGTTAAAGAGGGGTTCAAATACAGGTTTCCTATAATCACTAGGTACTTCCACTTTTTTAGAAAAGATATTCCTAATCTTCAGTAATTTATTTTTAAATTCATAAACACCCTATTTAAAATACTTATTTACCACACTATCAGCACCTGGACCTTGTTTTTTTTTAATCCTGTCAGCATTGTCTCTAATTTTCCTGGCAAAATAAATTTTCTTCGCTTCCAAAGTATAATAATGAGGTAAAATTAGCGTAACTGGGAAAATTAGAAAAATAGTAAGTGCCTGACCTAAGTTTCTAAAAAACATTAAATAATCGAAAGCTTAAAAAAATGCCAAGAAACGGCAAATGCAAAATGGGGTTGGTGATTTTTGTTATTGTTAGCATTAACGCCTGTTTCCACTCTCGAGGAGAGAATCAGAGTAGTTTTATATTGATATAAGAAGGCTAAAAGCTTGGTGATAATTTTCTTCTCTGCGCATCAGATTTCGAAATCGAAAGATTCATCAGGTGGACAGCTTCACTTACCTTGGTAGTATTATTAGTAAAGACGGTGGAAGCAGCGAAGATGTTCAAAGTAGAATAGCCAAGGCTCAGGATATTTTTTCACAGTTGAAAAAAGTTTGGAAAAATAGGAAGTCAAGTCTGCAAACATTGCTCCATTATGGTTCAGAAGCATGGGCACTCCAAAAAGCGGATGAAATTTTGCTAGATGTTTTCCAGAGAAATTGTCTACGGATTGTTCTGGGTAACCGACTGACTGACCGTATTTCAAACAGCAGGCTATACGAAAAGTGTGATTCAATCCTGACTTCTTGGGCTATAATGAAAGAAAGGTTGAGATAGCTAGGGCACGTTTTGCAGATGATGGAGGACATATTGCCGAAGATTGTCCTTTTCGGCCAACCACCTAGGGCTAAACGGAAAGCAGGCCATCCTCGTCTGGGGTGGGAGAATGTCATAAAGAAAGATTTAAGCGAAATGGGAACTTCCTGGGATGTTGCAAAGAGGGATGCTTTGAATAGATTGAGATGGAGGAGGAGCGTGCGTAGCTGTGTTGGCCTCAGGCGGCTTGGTGCTGCGGTGAGTTGTTAGTAGTAGCAGTATAAAAGCATAAGCAAAATATTTTCCATAGTCAGATCTCCAAAATATATCAAACCTGAAGGGGCAACTAACCTACCTCATAGCAATTTAGGAACCTGCTTTTGAAATTTCCTGAAATCAAACGAATATTGTCATCACAGCATAAAAAGAAACACATTTTAAACATTTAAATAATGGCCAACCTACGAATCAATAACTGAACGATGCGTCTTTAAATTATCAGAAGTAATCCAGTACTGAGCATATAATCGCATGAAAATGATGAAAAAATCACCCCCATATATGGTAAAACTTCTAAAACAGTTTTTTTGGTAAGAATTCTTCCATAGCAGAGATAAAGACGAATTTTGGCAAATTTGGTCAGAATGACATGTTTTAATTTTTAGTCATAAATGACAAATTTCTGCCATTTAATAGGATTGGCGGCCTTGGTTATTCACTTCCCCAGAAAATTTACGCCATGACCTAAACTTACATTTGGTAAAGTTTGATGGAACCTATAATTTTGATTTAAAATGATTGTAGTTAGTTCTAACGATTTCCAGAGCCACAACGACACAACAGCACAAAGTGAAACTGCGTTCGACCAAAAAAGAGAAAAATAGTTAAGACACTAAAACACGTGTGAATTTCAGCCAATGAAAAAGAAATAAAGAGGAGACAAAGGAGATACTCCGGCAAAGACCTCCACCACGCCATCCTTGGTGCTAAAAAAAGGTATATACAACACATGTATAGCAAGTGTAGTCTTAGGACGTAAGAGCGACATTAAAACAAAAGCTTACACAGCTTTAGGAAGACTCTAGGAAATCTTTGTTGGAGGAAGGAGGAAAAAACCTGAATAATTTTCAACTGACTTTTTCAGTCACTGAATTTTTACGACACTGACGATTTCCAGTGTCATAAGCGGCACAGCCGCAGAGTGAAACAACTTTCCGCAAAAAAAGAAGAAGAAAGAAAAAAAAATTAAGAAACCAAAATTTGGGTGATTTTCAGCCAGTGAAAAAGAAATAAAGAGAATAAAAAGCAGATACTTCGGCAAAGACCTCCACCACGCCATCCTCGGTGCTAAAAAAAGGTCTTAGGACGTAAGAGTGACATTAAAAAATATTACACAGCTTTAGGAGAAGGACTCTAGGAAATCTTTGCTTGAGGTAAGGAGGAAAAAGCCTCAAGTATTGCTAACTAACTTTTTAACGATTTCCAGTGCCATAAGCGGCACAGCCACAGAGTGAAACTCCTTTCCACAAAAAAAGAAGAAAAAAAAATAAATAAGAAACCAAAATTTGGGTGATTTTCAGCCAGTGAAAAAGAAATAAAGAGAATAAAAAGCAGATACTTCGGCAAAGACCTCCGCCACGCCATCTTCAGTGCTCAAAAGAGGGATAAAAAAGGTGTATATAAAATACGTATAGCAAGTGTCGTCTTACAATGTATTTAAGAGTGACATTAAAATTTTTTAGACAGCTTTAGGAGAAGAAGTCTAGAAAATCTTCGCTGGTGGCAAGGGAGAAAAAGCGCCAAGAACTCGCGAAAACGCGTGCTACCTGTAATCTTTTACAATAAATACACCCATTTATCTGTAACGGTTTTAGACGACATAAACTGGGGCGAAACAAAAATTATAATTGCGCCAACTTTTTAATCAATTAAGTACCGTAATAGGAGTGTAAAAATATAGAATAAGATTGAATTTAATGTCAAATGTCAGAAAAACTAGGAGGCCTAGAACTGCCACTGCTTTTTACACTCATTTGATAAAGAATCACTACAGGATAAACTGAGAGCTCAATTGCACAACTATCCGATTTTCAAAAAACAAGTGTCAGATACGCTTATTGTTTCTGGCAAGATATATGTGCTTATGGCATGAATATCATTTCTGGTGCGAAACTATATCCTTATTCAAAACTACGTAGCACTTACTACAGATCTATGATCTTTAAATATATAAAATTTAGCAAGCGGTTCATGGAAGTTTTAATTAATTTTTAAATATGACAAACATTTATTTGTTAACTAGTCTAATTCAACAAATCATCACATAATACATTCACAGATCCTTTTGTATTCGTATTTTCCATTTTATGGAAGTTACTTAGGTATGTTTCGAGTAGCTGCATATCTTTCAGGGCCAGGAGCTGGTTCCTTATAACGAGATGGAAGAGTTGGAGACCGAAGGGACACGGTAGCAGAAAACCGAATTCCTGCTATATCGATTTCGTACTGCCCTGAGGATATCCAGTCGGGTGTTATTCTATCTTCCTTTGTAACAAAACCGAGGCATACCTAAAAAGAAATTAATTAAAATGATGACAACCCTTATGTCGTAAACCATGAAATTATACTACAAGAAAAGAAAAACAAAACTCAATTCACAACAACAAAGTATGGTAATTTATATGGTACATAATAATGACATAAAAAAAATAAAGACAACCCTAATGTCGTAAACCATGAAATTATACTACAAGAAAAGAAAGACAACACTCAGTTCACAACAACAAAGTATGGTAGTAATTCGGTTCTAGTTTCAGTGAAGCTTCAACAAAACGTCACCTGAAAGCTCTTTTGTCGAAAATAACGATTTTTGTTAAAACTGAGTTACAGACGCTATCTTGTGTAAAAAGATTTCTCTTTCGAATGGTCTAACTGACATTGCTGCAAGACGTCTCTAACTGCCTGTACTTTGCAGTTCTCCTTTGCCGAATCACATATTTTTTAAAGTGGTTTTGCCAAATCACATATAGCATGGTCCATTTTGCCGAAAGTTGCTGATTTGCTGAACGCTCTAGCTACAGCCAATCCTGAGATACAAATGTCCAAATTTTTAAAACTCATTTTCTCGGGTTTCTGGAAAAACAGTTTCGGCAAAACCGCTTTCAGGCGAAGAAAGAAACTAAGTAAAAAAAAAGATAAAAAAAAGAGAATGCTGAGGTCATAAAACTTAAAATTACACGACGTGACAAAAGCTAATACTCAAGATGAGACTCAATTTGTAAACTTAAAAATTCCACCCTCAAGACCAGATTCAATTTGCATATTTGACATTCAACACTGACTTTGCACCTAACAGGTAAGATACCAATTTTGATGCACATTCAGCAAAATTTCAATTATTTTTTTCAAGCAAAGTTAAGAAATTTCGACAAAACAATTAGAAAGAGGACATAGTAAATCTTAAATCTAATATTATACGACACGAAAGCTAACACCAAATTTGCTGAACTTAAGACAAGATTCAATCTGCACGAACAAAATTCCACTCTCAATTTTCATCTGCCTCGTCTTACAAAAATTTTAACGGCTTTTACACGAAAAAAATTCAATAAAGTAATGCGAAAGCTAATATCATAAACTGTAAGATGCAAATTATAGAATACTTTGGTCCAATAATATTTCTGGAATTTACATTTTTCTGACAGGGAGTAGAACTGAAGGGGGAGGGGGAGGGGGTCCGGGCCTCATAAAATCCTAAATTTCTTCAAATTTCTACGTATTTTTTTTATTGAAACTATCCAACAATTTTTTTTATTAATTACCCCTCCCCACCCGCCAAGGAAACTTCATGTATACATGCATGCGACAGGGCATTCAAAGTAAGATAAAGCAGTCATTCTGACAATTATTTTTAAAGCTAAGAATGGTTTATATCAAGAGTATTATCTCTTGTCTTTCATCTGTTATGATGAAAGTTGAGTCATGTCTTTCATTTGTTAATTATATTTCAGTTTCGCTTAGTAATTAAATGAAACTTGAGTAATAAGGGTCCAAAAATAAATTCGTTCGTCTCTGAAGGATAAATAGTAGTTTTTGAGACTTAGATTTGTTTTTTTCTTCCATTACATCCAATGATGATTTTTCTACCTGTTTGATTTTCTCTGTATGTTTTTTTGTTTGCTGAACTATGGGAGTGCTCCCCCCCCCAAAAAAAAAATTAGGTTTTTACCATGCACTCTATAATTTCTGATATCTACAGATCACTTATTTTTTCTTTCAATATGCTCTTATAAAAAGGTAAGCAATGAAAACTCACAAAATTCCTTCATTATCGTGAAAAAGTGATGACTGCACTAAAAATGACAGCATTCATTTTTTACAATTTCAAAACGGCCTAATAATTAGTTATATGGTTAGAAATTAAGAGAAAAATCAAGATGCAAGCTAAAAGATACACATTAAAAAAAAAAATGAAATTTTTTTTTTAGAAACAATTTTTAACTTTTCAAAAATAAATGAATGACCAGATGTTTGAATCAAATCTATACCTCGGCAGGTACTCAAGACACGGTAAGATTAATTTTGGAATCAAAACCGTATTTCACAGCCATTTCTAAGAACTGGGTTTAATCGCCATAAAATCAACATGTCAAGGAAACGACAATGTTACAATCCAAATTGCGAATTAAAAATCCGGTTCGTCAGAGGAAAAGGCTTTGATTCTGGTGAATTGATCCATCAGTAAACTAATTAAATGTTAAAAAACAGAGTTTCTGCGCCTATGAGAGTTACAGTACACATTTAGCAGGTTGTTGCATTTTCAAGTTTCAGCTTCTTTACCAAAATAGTGACGTTCAAGTAAGAACACAAAAGGGCAAAGCTTTCTTCATAATCAAAGAGGAACACTTATTATTCGTAAAGGCGTTTAATAGATTAGTTTATGGTAACATTTAACTACCCTATCAATCTTGAGAACCAAAAACGATACTTACGTTCCGTTTCTTAAGAAATCCATTTGACCACTGACCAATTTAACTGACATAAAACAAACACCTTTACAATCGATAGATTAGATTATCTATAAATATTTTCAATATGTTTCAGTAATTCATTAATATATTTACCCTTTCAATGTAATAAAACAAAAACCATCCTACCACCAATTCTTAGGACGACGGTTTGGCCACTCACCAACTCAATCCACAAAATCAAATAGCTACCAAATAGAATTAAATTATTGAAACTCGCTATTTACTTTTATTAATTTAAAAAAACTTTTTCAACAAAACAAGTTTTTAAAGGAAAGTAAAGAGCTCCGTTAAGCCAAAAAATAGCAGAAATAAAGTCAAATACTCTTCCAAGCGTAAAGCTACCACAAATCACTATCAATGAATAAATGAAACTCAAAACGAACAGAAATTACAATAAATAGCCGAGTCAAACTCAAAACGAGTAACAATTAACATGAGTAGGGCTGATAACCCCCATGCCTTCTCAAGATCAGAACATAATTTGCGCTTTACTGAAAAAAAAGACCGTGGATTGTCAGTTTAATTGACATATACTCATATTTATTCCTTAAAGTTTTGATAATTTTTCTTTGAAAGTAAGAAAAGTGAGAACATTTAAAACGTATTTTGTTTTCAGTAAAGTGCAAATTATGTTCAACCCAAACCCAATACCCCCCACCAGATACGGCCTTGCTGGAATTTACTTCGGCCTCAGATGAAAATCTGAATGAATCTTTCGAATGTTCTTTTATATATTTATTATTCAAACCAAACAATTTTGGAAAAACCAAAAAAGGTTAGGAAATAACTATAATTAAAAAAATAAACGAAAGAAGAGAATCGTTTTAAACAGAGAATCGTTTCTTCTTATAAAAGAAGAAAGAGCCTTTTTTGCATGTTTAGTGTGTTTATACCATTTTTAGATTCATTTCAAACGCAAAATTTTGGGTTTCAAAGGTAACATTACATAACAGTCCTAATAAATCGAAAATAGTTACATAATAAGAATAACAACTTTTGCAATTTAGTTTTTTTTTCAGCTATGGCGTACAGGGACCATTTCCTGGAATCTATTTAGCGATTATTTTAGATTTAAGGGTTTTTTTTGTTTACAAGTCTTATGTTGTTGTATTATTGTCTGAAGCATGGCCCATAAAGGTTTTTATCATATGACGAATCACAATTACAATCCTTATTCTAAAAAAAAAAAAAAAAAAAAAAAAAAAAAAAAAAAAAAAAAAAAAAAAATCACAATAAAATGACTGGCCAGGGATTATAGAGAAAAAATGTAATGACAATTTCAAGGAATTTTAAAAATAAACTGAGAAAACGCCTAACTAAAGTATAAAAGAAAACAACCCTAAGGTTCCTGCCACAGATAGCACTATTCTTGCATTCCCAACTACCGAAAGTGGCTTGTTTTCAATCATAAGCATTTCATTTTTAATTCTAAGCTTTGACATTCCTGTACACATCACTATACCTGTTTTCCGAAAGTGAAGCCATAACCAGCTGTGGTCGTCATTCCGACGTATTTTCCATCCCTATAAATGGGCTCTCCTCCCCAGGGCCAGGGGTCTAACTCCATGTCATGATCTTCGAGAAGCAACTGAACATACATTCGACGAACGCCAGCTTCTCTTTGGCGGACAAGTGCCTCTTTTCCCAGGAAATCCATATTGCTCTGAGAATAAAAGTAAAAATAAAGAATCATCATTAATTTTCAGTTTTTTTTTTCAAAACATTTTGCAATACAGTCCTTTAATTTTTTATAAGGTAGTATAAGACGGTTTCTTGCACTAACCTGCTATACCTATTTTGTATATTACATGGAAGTTTCAATCGAAAGAGGACCTGATGGGAGAATTTCAGATTCTATCGAGGAGTTCTCCAAGAACGATCAACTGGGAAATACTATTCCCATGAGACAAAATCATAAACTCTCAGGATTCATTTGTTTCAAATGTTTAGTATTGTATATATTACTTATTGTATTTGTTTTATATAGATTTATTTCAGATAGAAATAGTTCAAAGTCTGGACGAAGTCACTGGGTATTCGATTGGTAGACAAGTATCTTTTTGTTTTTACTGCATGAAGTTGACCGTACGAGCACCAAAACTTTTCTGAATTAAGACTAGATTCATATGAAGAGAAATGATCTAAAAAGCATGAAAATTGTAATTTGGAATGTTACAACGTTAAAAAATAACTGTCGTATCGACATTTTGACTGAAGAATTCAGACGATTCGAACTGGATTAGGAGTTTCAGAAACTCATGTCACAGGGGGTAGGAAGCATGAAATTAGGTTATATAAAATTTATTTACTTAGGCACGAAGGAAGAGGTACATAGACAGGGATTAGGGCTCGTGATGAATAAGGAAGATGCAAAGTCTTGTTTAGGCTGGGAAGGTGTTAATAATAAAATACTAATCGCTCATTTTATGACTAAAAGGTGCAGGATATCAGTTATAGTAGTATACACCCCTCTATAATCAACTGACGGAGATAATAGTGACTCAGAAGAATTGTACTTACATTTACAGGAACAAATAGACACTGTCCCAAGTAGAAATATGGTGTTTATTAGGGGATTTTGACGCCCAGGTCGGTAGAATGAGGGCTAGATGGTATCCTAGCCTAGGTAAATTTGGTGTAGGAAAAGAAAACAGTAATGGCTAGAGACTGCTGGAATTTTGTAGATATAACAGTTTAGTTATACCCTATGCAGTATTTGGTCATAAAGGGGCCCATAATTTAACATGGTATTCGCGTAATGTTAAGACAGTTAATCTTATGGATTATGTTGTTGTAAACCGAAGACTGGCAGAATCAATGCAAG
Organism: Artemia sinica; assembly: GCA_027921565.1. Lineage (NCBI taxonomy): Eukaryota > Metazoa > Arthropoda > Branchiopoda > Anostraca > Artemiidae > Artemia > Artemia sinica. The sequence continues at coordinate 46,002,638 of CM051270.1, forward strand.
ATACTAGGGTATATAGGAATGCTGTCTAGTAGTCTCTAGGGTTAATTTAAAGCTAAAATTTCGGAAGGGTAACTAATTCCCGGGAAGTTATGATGTTGGTAGATTTCAGGATGAGAATTTGAGAGAAACTTCTCAAGAACAGTTGAATACTAAACTAGAGTTTAAAACCTGACAATGTAGAAGATGACATGATAATTTAAAGAAAATAATTTCTTAAGTTGCTGACGGTGTCTTATGGAAGGAGGATAAGAACGCAGCTAGGAATATTAGTGAAAAATTTTCATGTTTAATAGAGTGGAGAAGGGGCTTGTACAAAAATTACCTAAGTGATAGATAATATGAAAAGAAGATAAATGTAATGAAAGTGCAGAAAGCAATAAAATATAACTAAAGAGATGTGAAGTGTAGACAATGATACAATTGCCAAGGATCTGGAAGATGCAGCTAGTCGGCATAGTGGTAAAATATTGTACTGGCATATTAATAGATTTAGAGGCAGCAGTCAATCCAGACCTGCTAAACTAGAATTGAGTTACAGGAAAAATGAAAAAGTTTTATGATACTTTGGATGTGAAGGAAGATTTGTTTTGCGAGGAAGAAATAGCGACAGTACTAAAAAGATAAAAACAATAAAAAGGCCTCAGGTACAGATAGTGTGGTAAACGAGCTTCTTAAATATGGTGGCCCTGAGGTTAGAAATAAGTTACTGAAGATTATGAATATGATTTTTGAAAAGGCGGAAGTACCTACAGATTTTGGAAAACCCTAAATAAACCACTGTATATGAAAGATGATAAAAGTGAGTGCGGTAACTATAGAGGCATTAGCTTGGCCTATGTAGGAAGCAAATTACTTAGTAATATGATATGTTTTAGATTGAGAGATGCTGCAGACACAATTTTAAGAGAAGAACAGTGCGGTCTTAGATAGGGTCGAGGAAGTGTCGACCAAATCTCCACTCTAAGGTTAATAAGTGAAAATTGCTTGAGTTAACAAATACCTTTAGTCCTCAGTTTGATAGATTATGAGCAAGCGTTCGATTCTGTTGATAGAAGAGCTTTAGTAAAGGTTTTATCCTTGTATGGTATACCAGACAAATACATATAAGGGACTAGTGCTAGTCCCTTATGACTAAGTCGCTAAGGGTAGGAATAAGTGAAGAGGAAAAGGTGACATTCGGTAGCGAAAAGAATGATCAGGTGGACAGCTTCACTTACCTTAATAGTATTATTAGTAAAGACGGTGGGGAAGTGAAGATGTTAAAAGTAGAATAGTCAAGGCTCAGGGTGTTTTTTCACAATTAAAAAAACATTGTAAGAATAAAAAGACAAGTCTGTAAATCAAGATTGGAATATTGGAAGCTACAGTGATGACAGTGGTCAAACATGGCTCGGAAGCATGGGCGCTACGATAAAAGGACAAAGTTTTGCTAGATATTTTCCAGAGATATTGCCTACGGATTGTTTAGGGTACCTGGTTTATTCGAAGTGTTCAACCCCACTTTCTAGGGCTATAATGAGAGAAAGGCTTGCCGTGGTTTGTTCTTTACTAGGTTTCAGCTATCTCTACAACCATTATACAAATGAAACTTACATAATCCCCGTTTATGCTGAACTACATAGATCCTTATATATTTAATAACAGTATTTGGGTTGTTTCATTCTAAAGCACAGTAGACAGAATATAAAGTATCGACAAACGTATACTCTCCCTTCAAAAAATGAGAATCATACTTAAAACCAAACAACATTCATACTCCGCCTTTGCGCACGCGCCATACTGATGTTTACATCACGAGAAGCCTATGTAAAAACCTGTTTTTCTTTTGTCCGACCACTAGCAACTAAACTAAGGCCGTGACGTATATTCCCAGGGTCAGTACGCGCGGTATCAAATGTGTTTCGTGTTTGGAAAAAGAAGATCCTACAGCGTACAGTGATTCTAAAATTTAACCAAAACATCTTATAGCAATCCTTGTCTCTCCTTTGTTTATTCGGTGCAAAAAAGTGATTATACTTGCTGTTCAAGCCATTTTTATTTGTGATTCGTTGTGATAATCCTTGTCACACCTCTTTCAACTGAGTATATCTTTGTGCTTTTTTCATTCATCATTACCATATACAATTTTTCCCATGCCTTTTGCTTTGTCAGTTGTTTTGATTCATTCTGAATCTTATAATTTTGCAACATGTTATATGTACCAAAAACTTCCTTTCCAGTTATCCTCCATGAATTATTTCTGTAGTTTTTTCTTAGTAGGAACCAGCAAAGAAGGAACTACGTTGTCATTACTTTTACCAAAGCCTTTCTTTAAAATACTACTATTATGAGTCATTCATTACTTGTATATGAAGATGCAGTTTTTTGTCAAGAAAGTGATTTATTTTTAATATCAAAGTTTTTTTTAATAACAAAAGAGAGTCGATGTAGCAATTCTATTTAAAATGAGCCCTTAAAGAGCTCTCTGTGAAGTAAAAAGGCTTCAGTTAAAAAAACGTGATTTTCCTTCTTGTTCAAGCCCTGGGACTGCAAATTTCCTACATAAGGTTTTCAACCAAAGCGATTCCAATGGTGTACTTTTCTGTTTCGATCTGATGTCGTTTTTAAGGATTTCAGGCTATTTTTTACTATTGGACGTGTTCATCCTTTACTAGGTTGCAGATACAGCTGCAACTATGATACACACAGGAAAAAGCCTTTGGGTTTTTCACAGCTGACATAGTAAAATACTAACCGTATAGAATCAGGCAGCGGAATCACTCAAATATGACATCATATCCAATGAAGTAACTTCTTAAAAACATATTTGTTTTATGTTATCTTATCAGAAGATATGTTTATTGCTTCATCATGTACATGATAAAATATTTGACGAAATTCACATTTTATTTTAATTAATTAAAAAAAACTTTCGGAAGAATAAGTTTTTCAAATAAAAGTAAAGGCCATTTTAAACTTAAGCTCAGCAGATACAAATACCTTTTAAAATTCAAACTCAAAACGACCAGAAATTACTATTAAAGAATAAATGAAACCCAAAACGAACAGAAATTAAATAAACAATCATAGCAAAAATATACACCAAGTAATAATATAAATGAATAAATAGATCTTAAAGCAAGTAATGCTTAGATTGAATACGAAAATCAAGCTTAAGACGAAAAAAAAATTTTCCTATTGAAGCACAAATGAAGCTTAAAACGAACAGAAATTAAATAAACAACCAATGCAAACAAACATACAATCGATATTAATGTAAATTAATAAATAAATCTTAAAACGAGTGAAACTTAAATCGAATATGCAAATCAAGCTTGAAACGAACAAAAATCACCACAAACAAGAGTTTGGGTATGACCTCCTTCTCTCACTGTAAAAGTCTAAAACCTACTGCGTCATTGGCCCTTTACTGAAAACCATTTTTAAGACAAATATTTTTTTTTGTACTTAATATTGAAAATATACATTAAAATTATACTAACATTTTGAACTGATGAGCTTTCAGCAATTAATATCATTATACAGCAAATATTCAGATGAATTTATTAGCTTTTTTTAAAGTTGTTAAAGACGAATATAGTTTCACTACAAACAAGTGTTTGGATACTGCCTCCTTTCCTAACTGTAAATAAAAACCAAAAGCCTACTGCGTCATTGGCACTTAACTGAAAACAGATTATATTACAAATATTTTCGTTTCTAGTTCTTACAGCATTGAAAACAAAAATACAATTACAGGGAAATAAATTCTTGAACTGATGGATCTTTCAACAATTAATATCATTATACATAAAATATTCAATTTGATGTTGTTTATACTTTCCAAGACTGTTCAAGACGCATATAATTTTCAGTAAAGCGCCAATGACGCAATTGTATGTTTTTGCTATGATTGTTTATTTAATTTCTGTTCGTTTTGGGTTTCATTTATTCTTTAATAGTAATTTCTGGTCGTTTTGAGTTTGAATTTTAAAAAGTATTTGTATCTGAGCTTAAGTTTAAAATGACCTTTACTTTTCTTTGAAAAACTCATTTTTCGGAAAGTTTTTTAAATTAATTTTTGTTCGTTTTTGATTGCAAAAAATTTCAAGTTTTTAAAAATTCCTTATTTCAAAATCAAACTTAAAAAAAAAATCTAATATTCATCAAAGTATCAAAACTGGTATCAAATTAATAATATCAAAGTGAAAAAATGGGTTTGTGTCAACATCGGAATTTTTATTATCTGATGTTTGAACTATTTTTAACAAAATTACTATCTCAAAATTTTTATCGGATGGGTTTAGGGAAAAAGGGCTTGGGGGGATTAATTGAGCTTCGGTCTCTTTTGACTCTTTAAAAGTGAACTAGAACTTTCTATTTTCAATCAAATGAGCCCTCACTGAAGTTTATACGAGTATCCCTTCTATAAGAACCATATATATCCCCAGATTATAACTTACAAGCCTGTCCCTGGACCCTGGGGGGTTGTGTTGACCCTGGATTTTTAATATCTGATGGTTGAACTATTTCTAACAGAATGGTCACCTCAAATTTTTATCGGATGGGTTTATCCATCCGATACACCTAAAGGCGTGGAGGGCGGGAGGGGCTAGTTGCCCTCCGATCTTTTTTCACTCTGAGAAAATGAACTACAATTTTTAATTTCCATTGAAATGAACCCTCTCTGAAGTTCATACGAGCATCCCTTTCATAAGAACTACATACGGCCCCAGAACATAGCTTACAATGTCTGCCTCCCGAGCCCTGGGGGGATGTGTCGACACCGGAGTTTTGTTATCTGACCTTTGAACTATTTTGAAAAAATGGCGCTCTCACAAGTTCTTATCGGATGGGTTTCAGGAAAATAGCCATGGATAAAATTGCCGAGGATTTAGAAGATGCAGCTAGACGGCATAATAGTAAAATATTGTACTGGCACGTTAACAAATTGAGAGGTAGTAGTCAATCCGGACTTGTCCCAGTTAAAGATAGGAATAGGGTGGCAATTAGCGATAAGGAAAAAGCTAACGCGAGATGGGCCGAACATTTTGAGAACTTGCTTAACCGAGATAGAGTTGCAGGAAAAAATATAGAGGAAAATGAAAAAGTTTGTGATGCCTTGGATGCGAAGGAAGATTTGTTTTGTGAGGAGGAATTAGCAACAGTACTAAAAGGATTAAAGAATAATAAGGCTCCAGGTGCTGATAGGGTAGTAAATGAGTTTCTTAAATATGGTGGCTCTGAGGTTAGAAATAAGTTATTGAAGATTATGAATATGATTTTTGAAAAAGGGGAAGTACCTAACGATTTTAGGAAAACCTTAATTAAGCCACTTTATAAGAAAGGTGATAAAAGTGAGTGTGGTAATTATCGAGGCATTAGTCTGGTCTCTGTAGGTAGCAAATTGCTTAGTAATATGATACTTTTTAGACTGAGAGATGCCGTAGACAAAGTTTTAAGAGAAGAGCAGTGCGGTTTTAGAAAAGGTAGAGGATGTGTTGACGAAATTTTCACTCTTAGGTTAATAATTGAGAAGTGCCTAAGTTTTCAAACACCTTTGGTCCTCAGTTTTATAGATTATGAGCAAGCGTTCGATTCTGTTGATAGAGGAGCTTTAGTAAAGGTTTTATCCTTGTATGGTATACCAGACAAATACATTAAAGTGATTAGTGCTATGTACGAGAATAACACTGCTGCGGTTAAGGTAGGAAATGAGGTTAGCAGCTGGTTTTGTATTAAATCAGGAGTTAAGCAGGGTTATGTTCTATCCCCCTTTATATGGATTATTTTGATGGACTTTGTTTTAAGGAACACAGGAAAGGCAATGGGAGACCACGGAATCAAATGGGGAGGAAAAAGTCTCCTGGACTTGGATTATGCTGATGATTTAAGCATCCTAGATGAAAGTGTGAGCAAAATGAATGAAGTTTTAAAGGTTTTGCGAGTTCAGGGTGCTAGTATTGGTTTGAAAATTAATGTTAGGAAGACTAAGTCAATAAGGCTAGGAATAAGTGAAGATGAAAAGGTGACGTTGGGTAATGAAAAGATTGATCAGGAGGGCAGCTTCACTTACCTTGGTAGTATTATTAGTAAAGATGGTGGGAGCAGTGAAGATGTTAAAAATAGAATAGCCAAGGCTCAGGGTGTTTTTTCACAGTTAAAAAAAGTCTGGAAGAATAGGAAGATAAGCAAACCAAGATTAGAATCTTAGAAGCTACAGTGATGACAGCGGTCAAATATGGCTCTGAAGCATGGACGCTCCGAAAAGCGGATGAAGATTTGCTAGAGGCTTTCCAGAGAAATTGCTTAAGGATTGTTCTGGGTACCCAGCTGACTGACCGTATTTCAAACAATAGGCTATACGAAAAATGTGGTTCAATACTGCTTTCTAGGTTTATAATGAAAGAAAGGTTGAGGTGGTTAGGGCATGTTGTGCGGATGAAGGATGACAGATTGCCGAAGATTGTTCTTTTCGGCCAACCATCTAGGGCTAAACGGAAAGCAGGTCGTCCCCGTCTGGGGTGGGAGGACGTCATAAAAAAGATTTAAAGGAAATGGGAACTTCGTGGGCGGTGTAAAAAGGGAGGCTTTGAATAGATTGGGGTGGAGTAGGAGCGTGCGTAGCTGTGTTGGCCTCAGGCGGCTTGGTGCTGCGATGAGTTGTTAGTAGTAGTAGTAGTAGTATTTTCGATATAAAAAAACATCAATATATACACATATTTGTGGCTCATTTCGTGAATAAGAAAATTTATAATAGCCTATTTACAAATAGAAATCTTTTGGGGGCGTGCCGGCTGCTGAAAGAACCGTTTAAGGGACGTTTCCAACCCGGTTAGAAGAAAGATCCTAGCGGTTGACGAAATTTATGTCAGGTTGGCCGAGTGGTTAGGCGGCCAGGTCACGGGTAAATGCAGGTAATAGTCGTTGGATCTTAACCCCATACCTGATGAAATTTTTAATTGCCGTAGTACATCAACTTCCACATAACACTACACGTCTGAGGTTCATTTTCATGTATGAGCAGAGCTTACAAGCTTTTTTGTTGTTTAACACGGGGAAAGCCACGTACACCAAACCGTAATTAAAGATAGGGGTACAGAGGTCGACGCCAATAACCTCAACAGTTTGCTTTTGTGACTTATGGATTGTCATTACAAACACTGGTCAGAATGAAAATTTATGTCGTTGTACCCTACATCCAAGTTGACTTTTACTCCATTTTTGACTCTTAATTATCTGATTCTTTAAGTTACTGGAACGTAATTTAAGGAATCAATATTTCCTTTTGAACTTTTTCCTGCTCTGTTTGGGTCAAGGTTCGCACTTTAAGGCGATTTTGCTTTATCAGCTGTTTGGATTCATTCATCACTTTGTATAATTTCACAAGGCGTTATATATACCAAAAACTTCCTTTCCAGCTATCCTCCATGAATTATTTTTCCTTCAATTACGTTTAGACCCCGGCACCGCGCCGACCAAGGAAGACCGTCGGCGACGGGGCCAAAAACAGCAGCGGCGGCACGCCGCCGGCGCGTTCAATGTTGAACAAAAATATCAATGTTTTCATCAGTCTTTCTCAAATCACAGCTTAAATTTACAAATTTACTTTCTCTACTCATTGACAGTACACTTTCATAGGATACTCCACCTAGTAGCTATTGGTAGCAACCAAACTGTCATATTCGTTTAAAAGTCTCTCACCTCCCTTCACACTCCCTTTTGTGTTTTTTTTAAGCAGCCATATAATGTTCTACAAGATCCGCCTCTGCTTTAAATTAAAAAAAAAAAATACTTTTTGGCATCCCTGCTTTCGATAAAAAATTCAATATATTATCATCTAAATATAATACTTCCCTACCCCCCCCCCTCTGGATACCACCTTGATAGGATACCGGCTCTGCTGGAAATTAAAAAAATTATTAACTTTTTGTCATCCCTGCTTCAAAAGATAAATAAATTTTGAGATATTATCATTTAAATAAAATACCTCCCTAACTCCCCCCTTGATAGAATACCGTCACTACTTTAAATAAAAAAAAAAACTTTTTGGCATCCCTGCTTCCAATAAAAAAAAAATAATTAAGGTACATAAACATAACAACTCTCTATGACCCCTCCCCCCTCTGGATACCATCTTGATAGGATATCGTCTCTGCTTTAAATTAAAAAAAAAACTTATTGGCATCCCTACTTTCAAAAAAAAATCGAGGTATTTTCATTTAAATATAATAGCTCCCTACCCCCCCGCTCTCTGGACACCACCATAATAGGATACGTCTCTGCTTTAAATTTAAAAAAATAATAAACTTTTTGGCATCCCTGCTTTCAATAAATAAAATTCGAGATATTATCATTTGAAGGTAATACTTCCCTACCCCTTCCCCCTGGATACCCCCTTGATAGGATACCGTCTCAGCTTTACCTTAAAAAAATAATTTACTTAATAGTTAACTAGGTCACTATATGGTTCAAACAAACACACGAAATAACGTTAAACAGCTTAGTGTTCCTTGAAAGAAAATTGAGGGTATGAGTAAAGGGATACAATGACAACAAAAAAATGTCGAAATTATTCAGATATACCTCAAATTATTGGAAAACTGAGTCATAGATTCGCCGTGGCATTCAATAAGAACCAAAGAATCTAATTAAAAGGGAGCACACATAAAAGCCAAATTAGGCCAGTAGCCTATGAGAAATTACAAAATACCCAAAACAATGAACAAGTCCCAATGGGGAGCCTTGGGTCTATCAAAATATTTCAATGGTTTCCCAGGGAATTTGATATCATTTTCCTCCGTCTCCACTTTAAATGAAAAAAATAATTTTATTTTTGGCATCCCTGCTTTCAATTAAAAAAAATGAAATATTATCATTTAAAATGATATCCCCCTATCCCCCCCCCAATAGGGAATAATTTACAATATTTTATGAATTATATTTTTGGGGTAACTACCGTTTCAATCTTTAATTCCCCAACCTTGTACATGGCTTAGTCTATAGCTAAATTTTGTCTCAATAGAAGGGTTTTTTTGGGGGGGGGAGGGGGGGAGGGAAAAATTTTTGAGAAAGAAGATTGTATTTTCTTTAATTTATCAGGTTTTCAAAAATTGTGTATTAAACATTAAGAAAATCTTATCTAAAAACAGCAAAAGAAAACAAAATTCTGCAAACTTACGATTCAGCTGTAGAAACAATCTGTCGACTATCAATTTCAAAATCCAACTGAAGCTGTATAGTAGTGAGTGCGTTCTATTCAACTTAAAAATAAATTCTTGACTACAAATGATATAAGAAATAACAATTGGGAAACTGCATTCGAAATGATTTAATCTCATTTCATAAAGACGATACTTTTTTTGTCAACATACGAAGAACTGTGTATATTGCAATTGCATCTGTCTGATTTTTATGCAAAGTAAGAAAAGAGACGAAAATTAAGGAACAAGAGAGTAGTGAAGAATTATGGTATGCAAAGTAATATTTGGCAGGGAAAGTCACTGGTGATAAATCGCTAGGGATGGCACCGTGATTGGGTGATTTTCGGGGAACCAAATTCTTTTTCGGGGCCACGCATAGATTTTCGGGGAAATACCCGAAAATTCGGGGATGATACAAGTAGTCCCCGAAGCCGCGCCACGCCAAAATGACGGCGGCGAATGTGTGATTCAGTATCGGCGGCGGCGCGCCGATTTTTCTGATTAAAAATAATAAAAAAAATTCCACTTCACCAAGCACGTTCAACCTCGATTTTAGTAAGGATTTTTAAATGGTTGGCTAAAAACATTGTTGGGCCGTACGGAAAGTGTTTATGTTCACCGTCGATCAGACCAAGTAGAATTCTCATTTTTACCCACTAGACCCAGGGAAACCTACGCTGTGTTTATGTTTAACATCGTATTGTTCCTATAAAATCCCGTGTTTAGTCATTTCCTTCTTGTTAATGATTTGGGCTAATGTGTGTATAACTTTCAAAGTTTGAAGTTCAAACATCTCCTGTTCATCAAATACATATGAAAAGGAAGTGAAAAAAAAAAAAAACAAAAACAATAACAACATCGAAAAAATACTGTATACAAATCAGATACCATGGCTTAACAACACCAACAATTTTAAATCAGCGGTTACATCACTTCAGTTACAATTGATGTAACAAAAGTGAGTTTGTTCATTCTGCCTGGAGCCATTGATCTTTTTGCAGTCACTATCAGTACTGTCGTGCTAAAAAGCCGTTTAGCTGGGGCACTTGTGGCCGGTACAGCCAGAACTTGACGAGCGTAAACTGCCACTCGCGGGATTTGATACTAGTATTGGACCTTGGGGTCCCACAGAATGCCGCAAATGGGCTTCTTCTTTGTATCTGCTGAAATAAGTTGTTTTATAAGGGAGAACAAACCTGCACCTTCACCATAGGGCTCCTGCGCCCTACACTACAGGAGGAACTAAACTGCACCTTTACCCTCTTTTCTTATCAACACGGAATAACCCTCCGAAATTCTTTTAAGTGGTCACGTTATAACGTTTCAAGTCAAATTTTAAGGCTACTTCATCTTCAATGAGCTCTGCTAACTGTGCAAAAGAAAAGTAATTCATTTCTATAGATATATTTCTATACTAGCTCTAGATAATCTACCAAGAGGGAAACTACCGCAAATCAGCATCAATAAATAAATGAAACCCAAAACGAACAAAAATAACAATAAATAACTGAGTCAAACTCAAAACGAGCCGAAATTAACATAAGTTGGGCTCAAAACCCCTATGCCTTCCCAAGGCCAGAACATAATTTTCACTTTACTGAAAAAATATAAATGTTTTTACTTTTATAACTTTAACAAGTCAAATAGTATTAACATTTTGATTACTAAATATCAGTATATGTATAAGCTGACAATGCATATTCATTTGTATTTTTTTCAGTAAAGTACAAATTATGTTCTGGCCTTGGGAAGGCATAGGGGTTTTGAGCCCAACTTATGTTAATTTCTGCTCGTTTTGAGTTTGACTCGGTTATTTATTGTAATTTCTGTTCGTTTTGGGTTTCATTTATTTATCGATGCTGACTTGTGGTAGTTTCACGCTTGGAAGATTATTTGATTTTAATTTTGCTCATTTTTTGTTTAATGGAGTTCTATACTTTTCTTTGAAAAAACTTATTTTTTGGAAACAGTTTTTTTAATTAATTTCTGTTCGTTTTATATTGACATAGTCTTTTCAGGGAAAAAGAAAATAATACTTTAAATCTTCTCGTTTTTTATAAGAATTTATAGTTTGGCCTGCTATTTGTACGCTGGAAAACAATTTTCAGCAAAATTTAACAACATAGAACCTTTTAAAAATCTGGACATATATAGTAGTGTTTAATTTAGTTTCATACCTCCTCTAAATGACCTGAAATGGACAACTTGATAACATTCGAAAAAAAAATTGTTTACTTTCTTTGATAGCTTGGATACACTTACGCTATTTTGATTTGGTCAAATTTTAAGAGCAGAAGAAGCCCTGAAAGTTTGAACATAATAACCTCAGTCGTTCTTGGGATACTGCTGAGATGCCTTATTGGGAATTAGCATAAACACAGTGCATTTTGATTAAATCTTAAGGCAACATTTACTTTTTAAACATAAAGGCAAATGGAAGGGTGGGCGTGGGATGGGGATTAGTTTCCCTCCAATCACTTTCGACTATTAAAAAGGACATCAGCCCTTTCTATTTTCAATCGAATGAGCCCTTTTCGAAGTTCCTACGACAACTCCTTCGATACGAAGTGCCCTGGTCTAAACAACAACAACAAAAAATGATACATTATACCCACATCGATCTCTACTATAAAAATGTCAAGCCTTCCAATCACTTTCGATTATTAAAAAGGGCACTATGCTTTTCGATTTCCAAACGAATGATCACTTTTTGAGTTTCTACGACAACGCTTTCTATAAACACCGTATATGCCCCCAGGGCATAAATTACAACCCTTACCCTAAGGGCTGTGAGGGTGGTTGTCATCCTCTAAGATCTAATTTCCAGAACTTTCAACTACGTTAAACAAAATGGCTATCTCAAAATTTTGATTGTATGTGTTTCGGGAAATGGTGGATGTGGAAGGGGTGTTAGTTGCCTTCCAATCATTTTCAACTATTAAAAAGGGCACAAGCCACTCCAATCTCTAATTGAATGAGCCCTTTTCAAAGTTTCTACGACAACTTCTTCGATATGAAGTGCCCTGGTCTAAAGGAAAAAATAATAAATAATACGTTGTGCCAACATCGTTCTTATATACCCCAGGGCATAACTACAAAACCCTTGCCCTAAGGGTTGTGGGGGAGTAACCTCCTCAAAAAACATATTTTCTCTCTGGAAATCAGTTACTCTGACCAAAATGGCTATCTTAAAATTTTGATTGGATGTGTTTGGGGAAATGGTGGGTGTGGAAGGGGTGTTAGTTGTCTTCCAATCATTTTCAACTATTAAAAAGGGCACAAGCCACTCCAATCTCTAATTGAATGAGCCCTTTTTGAAGTTTCTACGACAACTCCTTCGATACGAATTGCCCTGATATGGAAAAAAAAAAAAAATAATACATTGTACCAGCATTGTTCTTTACTTAGACAGATCGATTGCGCTGCCTATGATAACATCCTGAATTGCCTAATGCTCTTTTAGCTACCTCTTTTCATCCGAAAAATCAGAAAGAAAAATGAACAAAATTTTAAAGTGGAAGGTAGAATTTTTGTTTCAAGAAAAATTTCTTCTTCTCCTTCCTACGAACCGATAGGCCTATACATGGCGAGCCCAAGATGACAGTATTTATTCTTAAGAAACAGATTAGCCGGGATGACGGTTGAAGCCCGGAGGTCAATATCGATAACCAAAAAAGAGAGAAAAAAAACAGGGTCTAGATACAAGCCCTACTTTATTTCTAATCAGGAAAATCGAAATACTAAATCACACGAGAAAGAAAAGCACCGAATTTGCGGTTGACGCAAAAAAGAGTTGCCGCAAAATTAATTCAAAGTCAGCCGAACGCCGGCGGCGTAGCGACACTTCGGCGGTGGTCAACCGGGCCTCTCGTTGGCGGCGTTCGGTCGATCCACCGGCGCGGCACCGGGGTCTAATTACGTTGTTACTCCACTCAATAACAACAAGACATATTCCATGGGATATATCCCCTGAAATATCTATATTATTCATTAGCATAGGTTAAAACATACGCTTATGACGTTGTTCATCACCTTGTATGCGAAAATGCAATTTTCACAAAGAAAATCATTCCCGCTAATTACAAAAGACACTAGACGTAGATTTTCCCTTAAGTTGAGCCATTAAACAGCTCTTTATGATGTTTCAGTGCCCCCTTAACAGTGAAGGAAACACGGAAAAAAATGGAAAAAAATGTAAAACGGAAAAGACTTTCGATGCAGAATATCGTGGTTATACCCACTTTTCTTGTTTTGCAACCCAAGGGACTTTCAGTTTCCTTTAAAATGTTTTTGGTCAAGCCGGTTCCAACTGTGTATTTTGTGTGTCAATCTTAAACCCTTTTTAGGGATGTCGGACTTCTTTTTTTTGTTACTATGGGAAGTGTTCACCTCTCACTAGGTTGCAGCTACCACTGCAACCTAGGCTATAATAAAACTCCATGTGCAATAGGATATACTAAATATCTAACCTCTAATTTTGAATTTGGTTCTGATCTTAATAAGGTGTGAAATGACCACCTTTTCTACTAACATCTGGTCTGAGAGGAACATTTAAATAACTTAGGCTGTTTCTCTATAGCCTGTTGAGTTCATGCCCTTCCCCCCATCCCCTGGATTCATATATCAAGGACTTTTCATGATTGAAATTGCTATTGAAAAATTCTGCTCTGATGCTATGGATGGAGACGATAGAGAGGCTGACGACAGGAGGGACGGTTCCCTCCCGTGAATGGTTCCTTCAGGGACCTGGATGGTCCCCTGAGGGAGGGATTAGTTATAGGTCAAATAAAACCCCTTCAATGTTTCTACATCCTAATAATTCAGACTGAGGGGCTTTTAAAAAAAAAGCGTATGGGCGATTTGTTACTCTTTAGCCTAACATATTGTTATAGTTCCTACTTTCTTCAATTCCTCCATAGGTCCATAATAATCATGGGTTCAGTAATGCATAATTTAGTAATAGTTACAGTTAATGGACTCTTCTTCTAAATGAAGGATACGAGATCAAAGCATCCTGTGGTAACCAAACTAAGACAGTCAATAATTTCTAACAAAAAGGAAAAAATATCCTTAAGCAATACAATATTTTCCGAAATGAAGTTGAATCTGGAAGTCTAATACCTAATATAATATTCGCCTATTTTTCGTTGGTAACTGATTTAAGTATTATTTGAAAAAAAAAACTCACATTAAATTTGACACGAAAGGCTCGGCCACATTCTAGAGGTGTTGTGTTAGCATCCAAATCTTGACCCCAAAAGGCGTAAAAACGTTCTATTCTCAACGTCCTTGTAGCAAACCATCCACAATGTCGAATGCCATATTTTTTACCATGCTCAATCAAGCGATCGTATACATGCAGTGCATACTAAAATAAAAAACATTAAATTAGCTTTATTTTCTTTATAATGGGACCCCCCCCCCTCCTCCAGGAAAATTATTTAAGGAAAATGGCGTATTGAAAAAAAATTGTGCCCTAATTGTTCTTGTTCCTTACAAAAATACTAGTCGAACCATGCGGGTGAGGTTTATCACTCAGAAACCCTACTTTTTGAAGCAAAATTTGCTAGGACAATAATGAGATTTTTGGAGTTGTCAAAACATAAAAATTGCACTAACAATCTAGTTTTTTGTAATGTTTCTGTTGGGTACTACTTCGAGCTAATCTCAGGTAATCCATCTAGTGTTCAGCTTGCACAACTTGCATTAAACATAATTGAGTTACAATTTAGAGAAAGGTATAAATACTATAATCCACTTTTAGAAGCGTTTTGGATTTTCTTTCTTCTTTTTTTTGTAGTATTTTTGGACCCATTAAAATTAATAGAATTTTGGAAAAAGCAATTTTATATTTATCTATGGAAGCATTTTTTAAATTATTGAACGTATTGGAATTCGCAAAAATGTAATTATTATTGGAATTTTCCCCTTGTTTTCATGATTACAGGAGTAGCTGCAACCTACGCAATTAATAGCACTAATTAGGTAATTAACTTAAGTTAAGAACCTACCACGGCCCATAGAAACCATGAATTAAAAACGCGACTAAAAACAAACTGACTAGTCAGAACAAATGTCATTTATGGCTGATGCAGGAATGATATTATTTATCTCGATTAGTTTTTACAGTAAAATGTTCATTAAAAAAAAGAAAAAAAGAGATAATTTCCAAAAACAGCCTGACAACATTTGAAAACAAAAACACCAGAATCACCATGGCCAGAAACCCTATACAGGGAACTTACAGTCCCCTGGCATGAACAAAAAGGAAAATAACTTTTTGCAAAGGCAGCACTGATGTGCCCTCTTTTGTTTTCCACTGCTACTGAGGAACTGGAATACAATAGAGAGCTGTTTAAGGTCTCTATCTATGTGCTTTTTATGCAATAAAACACAATATTTAAAACAAAATGAAATCATTCCAATTTTTTAGAAAAAGAGATAATTTTTAGAAAAAGAGATAATGAAGCTGTGACGTTATTTGCCATTTACGTTATTTCTTCTGACCCCATCAAACCCTCAGTTTTATTCATTATTATCATTAAATTAAAGAATAATTTTGGATTTAAGTAAATGAAACATATTTCTAAAAATACTCCCTCTCTATTACTTCAATGGGTTTTTAAATAAATTGATCAATCAACCTCCGAATAACTTGAAATCAATTGCAGCAACAGCAAATTCAGATTTCCCTAAAATTGGCAGCAGACCAGACGTCAAATGAAAAGGATCAAGGCAATTAAAGTAGGTTCTTTTATTTTCAAGCGCGCGAACTGAAAATTTCCTGGGGGAGGGGGGAGGGCAAGTGCTACTAGCAACTTTGTTTGTGTCAAAATTTGTATGTTAATATTTCTAATTTCCATACCTTATAGATTTTTTTACTGTCTTATAATTTCCAGTAATGGGAGGCTGCCTTTACAGGCATCTTAGGGGTATGAAAATAATTCATAAGCAATAGGGGTATGAAACAACCTATGAAAACAGTTTGTTCGTGAAACTGCTTTAAAACTGTCGAAATGACGCCCTTAAATTAGTTACCCTCATATTTAGTATTCTGGAAAGAAAATAATCTGGTTATCTTCGTGATATATTTATCGAACATATTACTTTATCAAACTGGCTTCTGTTCCCAATAGCCAGCTAATAATTTCGTATTACACTTAAAAATGGGTATTTTTAGGTGTAAAATAAAGGAAGTAATTTCTTCAATTGAAAACAACTTAAAAACTTTAGGTGTAAAATAAAGGAAGTTATTTCTTCAATTAAAAAAACTTAAAAAAATCCTTCACGTAATTACCTCATTTGGTATATACAACACCCATCCAAGTTCACCAACATGCGTAAGATTCATTGCACGAACTCCACTTGCATGACCAATGTCTATTTCCTATTAAAGGAAAAAACATAACAGTTAATGTGTAAATAAGAAAAAGAGAGAGAGAGAGAGAGAGAGAGAGAGAGAGAGAGAGAGAGAGAGAGAGAGAGAGAGAGAGAGAGGAGAGAGAGAGAGAGAGAGAGAGAGAGAGAGAGAGAGAGAGAGAGAGAGAGAGAGAGAGAGAGAGAGAGAGGGAGAGAGAGGGAGAGAGAGAGGGAGAGAGAAAGAGAGAGAGAGGAAGAGAGAGAGACGGGGGGAGGGAGGGAGAGAGAGAGGGGGGGGGGAGAGGGAGAGAGAAAGAGAGGGTAAGATCAAAATGATATATTGATTTACAGGGATTTCGGCCAAGGCGGTTCCAATGTTTCGATGTGCTTTGTGTTTCGATTTGACATCACTTTTATGGATTTTGGGCTACAATTTTTGTTACTATGGGACATGTTCGTCTCTTACTAGTTTGTAACTACCGCTTCAACCCCAAAGATTCAAACCATCAGTACAATCTAAATGCTTTCATCAATTCCTATTATTATTATTATTTATTGGAAAACCCGTCATACAAAAAAGGAAAAGACGGAGCAATAAGCAAAAAAAAAAAAAAAAGCAATACACATAAACTTAGGAGTTATACATGTGGTTTGTAGTGACGAACGCTGGAGCTAAGATCTAAATCAGCACTTAGAACAAATTACACAAAACGAGAAAGAAAAACACAATTATACACTGCTCTGTAGGTACGCGACATGTTTCTTTTCTTTTTTTTAGGCTCATAAATACTGAACAAACATAAATAATATGAACATCATTGCATCAAGCCGTAATTGGTAAAAAAAAAAAAAAAAAAAAAAAAAAAAAAAAAAAAAAAAAAAAAAAAAAAAAAAACAACCAAACACTAATTACACTAAGCGCGAAAACAAACACCTAAAAAAAAAAAAAAAAAAAAAAAAAAAAACAACAAATACATCTTAACTAATGGGTTAATACTGACGACCAGGGATGATTCAACTTCATTAAACGGGAATTATAAGCACGAATTTGCTTTTCCACGGCTATAATGGGGTCAGCAATGCTGAATTTTCTAATCAGATAAGAATTGCGCGTCCAAGGGGGAAAACGTAAAAGATATTTTGCGAACCGGAAGAAACTGAACGAATTTTTGACTTGTCAGAATTTGTGAGCATTTTCCAAAACGGCGATATGTACAAATAATGTGGTAGAGCGACAGAGTTAAAAAGTTTCGAGAGAAGATGGCGGTTAAACCGTAACTTATTAGTTACAAAAGAAGCATATGATAACCCAACTCTACGCTCAATGTGAGCAATTAATAGTTTTCGCGTGTGCATTACTGACGAACCAATGGGAAGACCGAGGTAGGTGATATGATCTACTGGCTTAATCCTACTACTTCCGAGAGGAATATCCCTAGGTGACGCTTGCTTCCAATTGAAGAATACAACTTCGGACTTTTCAGCATTGAACTGAAGACCTAGTTTCGCATACTCAGATTGTAGCGTTGCGAAAGTCTCGCTTATGCGCTGGATAGTGCGGCTCACATTCAGAATGTCGTCTGCATAACATACGAGAGATAAATCAAGACTGGCAAAGATGAATGATGTGGGAACAGCTGACTGTGCATCAAGAACTACATTATTGAAGAGTGAAGGGGAAGAAACAGCACCTTGACGGGTACCTTTTTCAACATTGACAAAAATATTAGGGGTTGGTGCATAGACTTGAGAGCCGTCAACTTTAGCTAATGGGTTAAGTATTAGGCGAACATTAAGACGATAATACATGTCTCGAAGGGCTCTGATATATGAGGGGCTCACTCCACGTTTTGCTGCATGGAGTAGCATAGCGGCGTGAATGAGAGAGTCGAACGCTTTACGAACATCATGCCCAGCCAACACGAGAGTTTCACCTGATGCATCAGCATCGATCAATGCGTTCGCGACAACCGACAAAGCGTGGGCACAACCGAGACGTGACTGGAATCCAAATTGGTTAGGTGGAACATAGCATTTTGCGTTCAGTTGGACAATGAACAGAAGTTCAAAAAGCTTACAGAAGGTAGTAGCCACTGTTATAGGGCGGAAGGACGAGCACTGGGTTGCGAGTTTACCTTTCTTTGGAATTGGAGTGAGATCTCCGATTGAGAAAGAAGACGGTACAACTCCTTGGGTAACAATCATCTGCATCAAAAGAGCAATATGGTTTACCAGCAGCTCGCTTCCATGCAGAATGTGAAGAGCACTTATTTTATCGATGCCAGAAGATTTCTTACGCTTTGCTCGCAGTATTGCGCAGTACAGAATCAGCTGAAACAACAAAATTGTGCAGTACAGGATTGTGAAAACAGCAGTACAGGATTGCTCGCAGTACAGAATCAGCTGAAACAACAAAATTGTGGGTTGGACACCTAGACGCGGGACTATGGCCAGTAAAAAGAAAAGATAAAGCAACACTCATCGAAGCCACTCTTTTAGCTTCTGTGACCTATGTGGATCAATTACGACAGTTGTAGGGGACACTAATATTGTTTTTTTTATTCCTTAGTTTTGGTCTTTGCTTGTTTTTAGGTTATTTTAAAGACACATCGTTTTCATACTGGCGAAATATCCGCGTCGTTTTGGTTTTTATTTTTCGGCCGTAGTCCCGTTCATTTGTTCTTCATTAACAATTCTCTCGTTGTTATTTTTTGCTAATTGTATGTTTTTTGCTACTTGTTGCCTTTTAAAGGAACTTCCAAATATACCCTCGACAATGCTACACTGTTTTACTTCAAGAACTGAGGATAAGAATTGGAGAGAGATTACAAGGTAAAGAAACACGGTAAATGTATTCAAAAGAACCAGATAATACAATCATGACGAGATATGGTCTTTAATTCAAAAGCTAAATATGTTTAAAAACGAAAAGAAAAAAAAAACCTCAAGATGAAGAAGAAGACAAAGAGGACTACGACGAGTAGAAGGAAACAACAACAACAGCAACCTTATAAGAAAATTAAAATATATTTTCTTGTGAATTATTATCGCTTCTAATCAGCAGTTGTACCAAACCAATCCTGCTCAACTCATCCTCAGGGCTATACTGTGGTGTTTCTCCTCCCCATAGTATAGTGCAGACGGTTTGATATCATTCTATTTTCCCTTCTTGTTTTAGTTTTGTTTTTTTTTCTTTAAAGCTTTCTCCAATAGGCAATGTTTAGAAGTCCTCCAAAAAAAAAAGTCCCACCAGATCCCAAATCAAATTCCAGTGAAAGTGCCATAGTGAAAGATACCCATCTTGGCTGGTCAAGCACACTATCTCAAAGTTCAAATGATAGCTCCAATTTGGAGAATAGGACAATGATAAGTGTAGGGGCTAATGTAACCATAAATAATGATAATGGGTTTCAAGAGGTCCTCT
This sequence comes from Artemia sinica, assembly GCA_027921565.1. Classification (NCBI taxonomy): domain Eukaryota; kingdom Metazoa; phylum Arthropoda; class Branchiopoda; order Anostraca; family Artemiidae; genus Artemia; species Artemia sinica. Next base: position 46,022,603 of record CM051270.1, read on the forward strand.
CTAGAAGCTCTAAAAAAAGGAAAAAAATATCCCCAATCAAAAGCATTTCCCCTCTCCCTGCTCAAGATCCTCCCTCCAAAAACTTAGGAATTTACCTTAAAATTACTCCTACTACCCCCTTTGAAATAAAAATTATCACTGCAATAAGAGTTGCAATTTTTAAATTGCTAAAATCAATGTTCTCTCTTAATACTAACCGTGATGGATCTCTGCTAATAGCTGTAGAAGATCAGAAATCAGCAGATACAATAATTAACCTAAAATCTCTTCTGAATACCCCAATTATTGCATCTAATTGGAACCCAAAACAATCACCAACAAAATGAGTAGTTTATAATGTTCCCCCAGAGATATCCACTCAGGAATTAAAAGAAGGCCTCTCAGATAGGGCTGGAAACACAATCCCAGTTGAGGATGTTACCCAACTTGGCAAACCTAATTCTAATGGCCTAAAAACTAGTAGATCCTTCTTATTCACACTGAAGGAAAAAATTAATATCCCAGAAAAATTATTCCTATTTGGGCAAATCAAACCACACAAGGAATACAAACCTAAGCCTATCCAGTGTCAGAAGTGTCACAAACTGGGACACACGACAAACAAATGCAATGAAATTCTCCGAGAGTGTAGTAATTGTAAAGCTTTCCATCCTAAAGAGCTGACAACTTGCAACAACACTCAGCCTACATGCATCAATTGCAAAGGCCCACATGAATCTACAAATAAATCATTATGCCCTGCATACAAGAAAAGAGTTCTAACACTCCAAATATCAAAAGAGAAGGCCATCCCATACCCCTTTGCAGCAATGGAAGCAAATGCTGCCCAACAATACCAAATAAAGCCTGTAATGAAACCAACCAAAACCCCCAAGTCAAACGCCCCCAATGCATCAAGTACCCCATATAAAACACCATCTTCTAAGCCCCCTAGCTCAAATCCCTATCAGAAGGAATCACCAAGCCAACAAGCCTCCTTGTCCGGTGAGATGAGGTCAGCCTGGCCCCCTCTCCCAAGAAGAAACAAACCAGAAACACTACCAGGAATCAATCCCCTAACCAACAAACAGGATGCACAACCAAAAATGCAATCCCCAAATATATGCTTATTCATTCTAAACTGTAATGCAGTTCAGGCCATGAACATACATCAACTACAGAAAACAAAAATCATTGCAGAATTGGCAAAAATCTACATCCCAGATGATATGCTCATTCAAGCAAAAAAAGATCTTGGTTTACTTTTAACAAAGCTGAACATTGATACACAGTCATATGAAGAATAAATCAACAACACAACATATATCAATACTCCAATGGAATGTAAGATCACTCACAGAAAATAAGCTAAATGAACTAATATCTTTTATGAAAAATAATTCCATTAATATTGCTTGCCTCCAGGAAACTCATTTAACCCAAAATCAACAAATTAAGTCTCTGGGATATACTATCCTCAGAAAGGATAGATCTTCAGAGAGAAAAGGAGGTGGGGTAGCTTTATTAGTTAAAAATAATATAAAATTTTGTGGCATCAATTTTCCAGATTTTGCAAATGATGTTGATGTAATTGGTATCAGTGTTTGGCTGAATAATTTAAAAACCTACATAATAAGCTTTTATAACCCTAATGGCCAAACTACAGATGCCAAGGATTTCTTTAATTATATAAATAATTCTAATATGTTAAAAAATATCATTATTTGTGGAGATTTCAATGCCCACAGCCTTTTGTGGGGGAATAAACCAGCAAATAAAGCTGGTAAATTCATTGAGCATATGACTTCAAATAATAACAAATTAGCTGTTGCTACCCCTCCAAACCTGAATACATATTTCAACCCCAAAAGTGGCAGATTCTCCACAATTGACCTACAAATTGTGTCATTAAATTTTTTGAACAAAATTTACATAAAAAAATTGATAGTCTATGTACTGACCACTTTGCTATAGTTTGCTCCCTAAATGAACCTGCTGAAACTTTATCTCATACCTCCAAATATATCAACACTAAAGCAAATTGGTCTATGTTCCAAAATAAGCTAAATGATGAAATTACAAGTTTCACCCAAAGTTCAAAGTGCATTTCTAACACAACAGTTGACACACATGCTGAAGCCTTGACATCTTTACTAATAAATACAGCTAATCATGCTATCCCCAGGACAACACCTAAGAAAACATTCCCTAAACAAATTCCTAAAGCATGGTGGACAAATGAGTGCCTAAATAAATGGAGGATAAAAAGGCAGCTAGAACAGAATTCATAAAAAAAACCATCACCTACTACATATTTAAAAAATTACAAGCAGAATCTAATCTAAAAAGGACTATAATAGATGCTAAATATAAATACTGGAATAATTTTGCAAATAATCTCTCCAGAGAAACACATGAGCCAATTATACATAAGTCATAAGCCACACCTGTGGGAAAAAGACTTCCCCCAACCCACTACTGTATGAGCTTATACATAATAATATCCATTATGACAATGATAATGAAAAAGCTAACCTACTTGCAACTCTTTTTGTTAACAAGCTAACATCAAATAATCAAAGAAAACTGTCCACAATTCCTATGAACCCAAGTTACCAACCACGCTCAGGATCCGAGTACATAACTAATCCATTTTCAATCCAGGAATTGAATAATGCAATACATCATATTAGGACCAAAACTAGCGGCAGCTATGACAATATACACCCTACATGGATAAAGAATCTCACACCTTCATACAAACAAGAACTGCTAAATTGTTATAATCACGCTTGGGCATCTTCTAGGTTCCCCAATATATGGAAATGTTCGTCCCTCCTACCAATCCTAAAGAAAAATAAACCAAAAGATAACCCTGAGTCTTATAGGCCCATAATGATTACTCCTGTGATGGGGAAAATAATGGAGAAAATGATCTATCACAGACTCCTCTGGTTTGTTGAAAAAAATAATATGATCCCTCACACTCAAACTGGATTCAGGAAACACCACTCCTCGACAGATGCTTTCATTTTGCTAACAAATGCAATAAATGAATCTTTCTCAAAAAAATAATGTCCTAGTTGCAGCTTTCCTAGATTTTGAAGGGGCCTATGACAATGAGAACCACCAAATCCTTTTAAACAAACTTGCAAACCTTGGAGTACCCCCTAAGCTAGTATCTTTTATTAAATCCTTCATAGAAGTGCGAAGTTTCATCGTTTGTGTTGGTTCAGCCTCTTCACCCCAAAAGACAATAACCAAAGGCCTACCTCAGGGAGCAGTCCTCAGTTGCCTCCTATTTGCCCTATATCTCTGGGACATGAACCTACCCCACACGAATCTACAATATGCTGATGATCTGGTGCTATGGTCATCTGGCAACACCTTTCAAATAGCACAGTCAAATCTGCAAAAGTCACTTTTCCAGTTTGAAAAATTCTCTCAACATTAAGATTTACCCATTGCAACCACCAAGTCAAAAATAATCCAATTTCACCGGAAGCGAAACCATGTTAATGCAAAACTAACTCTAAATAAAACAACTATTCCAGAAGATAATCATATTAATTACCTAGGTCTCATGCTTGACCAAAAACTTAATTTCCACCTCCACATTTCAAACACAATAAAAAAATGCTATAGAAAAACAAATATACTAAAAAGACTTCTTTCCACACCCTGGGACTGTAAGGAGAAAACCTTACTCCAGTTTTATAAATCACATATAAGACCCCATATTGACTATGGGCTCATCGTCTATGGTGCATGTGCAAAGACCCAGATGCAAAAAATTGAAACAATACAAAATGATATAATACGTCTCATATTTGGTCTTAGGAAACCCACAAGCACCAAGTTTCTGCTTATGGAGAGTGGATTAACAACAATAAGGGAGAGACGTAGGTTTCTCTTGACAAAACATCTTACAAAAATTGAATCAAATAGCTCACACACATTACATAATTGGTTAAGAAATCCAGCCATGTATAGAGGCATTGCAGATGAGTATGCCAATATTCAGAAGAAGTTCCCCATACCAGCAAAGTCTTTTGCACCCACTTTCCCCCGATCCCCCCCCCCATGGAATTGGTCAAGTCCCATAGTAAATAATGAATTCTCAAAGTGGAATAAAGATTTAACCCCCATTGCTTTTGTCCAGAAAAAATTTGCAGAACTTAATACAATTACCTATAAAAATCACTTCCAAATATTTGTTGATGGGTCAAAAATGAATGAGAAGGTTGCAAGTGGTGTTTTCCTTCCTCACCTGAAAATTGCAATGGGCGAGAGATTATATAATAATTTATCTATAATGTCTGCTGAGTTAAATGCCATAATCATGGCATTAGAACACCTTAAGGAAAAACCAACCTTTGATTGCAAATTCAAATAATATTATCATATATTCCGACTCTCTATCAAGCCTTGAGTCGCTGGCCTCAGCTCCTCAATATAAGTTGGACATTGACACTTATCATTGTCTCAGTATTATTGATAATCTTTCTTCAAGTGGCATAAAAACTTATTTTCAGTACATTCCTAGCCACTCTGGCATAAGTGGTAATCATCAGGTTGATGAAATAGCAAAAAATGCTATAAATATTGACCAGCCAAGTGGGAGACCAATCCCAATTAGAGATATTTACCGATGGAGGCTATCAGATATTAATTTTAATAAGATTAATCCTATTCTTTCCCCCTTTCCCAAAAAGTATCTTTCTAAAATTTATCATAGAATTCGTTCTGGAACAAATGGACTAAATTTCCTTGCATTCTCATATAAGCTTTCTAATTCAAGTGGTTCAATTCCCCTGTCCCCTCTTTGCAGGCATTGTAATATGAATAATGAAACAATTGACCATTGCCTATTTGAATATAATATGCTGACGTCTGCACAACATACCTTGCTTTGTAAACTGTTAAAATACTTCAAACACCACAAAATCTCACTATCAGCCAAGAGCCTAGCCAACTATACCTGCACACAGAGCACAGAAATCGATATCTATCATCTTATATTTGAACTCCTTGAGTCAAAAGATCTACTGAAAGATATCTGAGAATATCTAATAAATAAGAGACAACCAAGACAGTAGCTCTGTAGCCCACAGAGTGAAGCAAAAAGAAGAGGGCTAAATAGTACCAACTGAATAGCCCGCCTGCTGTGAATTAGAAGAAGAAGAAGAAGAAAAAGACAAACTCAGTTACTTTTGTCTGTTCACTGAAGCAATTCGTAAATGTTCATAGAAACACTCTCAGGTGCTCAATTGCAATAGAATTAATTGTATATTTACAGTTTTTTGGTTTAAATTTTATTTATTCTAATTTTAGATTTTATAAATTATTTTAGTTTTATCTTTAATTCTTCCATTAAGTTTCTTCTACACTGAGCGCTGAAGATGACTTGTTTTATACAGGCTAAATGTGCGCATTATTTAGTTTTCTTTTCCTTCTACTGACCATAGTGCCGCCAATTTTGTTCTTCATCTTGAGATTTTCTCTCTCTTTGCCATGACATGGCTGGCCAGTTCCACTTAAGATTTTATGAATATTTATTTTAAGATGGTTTAAATTTGGCGGGCTAGGAGTAAGTTGTTCTAGTTTTTAGTGTCATGTTAAATTGTTAGCCATCTGGAGGAAGGAGGAAATGTTGAGATCCTCGTGGGGTTAAAGGGGGTGCTTACTTAAGTCTTAAGGGTGGAGTAGAAGGCAATGATATTATATATTTCATTTGTAGTTGCACATAACGAAAAAGAACAGTCAAAAGAATTAATCAAGGGGAGTGTTCATTCTCGCTAATTACATTAAGCCAGGCCCTTATATGGGGGAGAGGGCTAAGATCCTTGCTCCTAAAAGTCCCTGAATTATAATGGATTCCTCGAAATGTTTCACATAATTTACCTCTTTTTATTTTCTTTCATATTTGAACCAGCATATTTCACGCTTATTAAAAGGAAAGAAGAAATTTCTCCATTAATAAAGAGACAAGGGAAAATGCCTCTTTCGTCATGGTTTATGTCATGTACAATTATTCCCACTAATTCCATGAAAGCTTTTAGACAAAAGCCATAATTTTACCTAGAGTGCAAAAAATTCGTCAGATATAATATGCAAGTGAATCAGCAAGAGGATGGTATCATTTTGACTGACAGAAGAGGGGGTCCCCATAGCCGTTTGGTGAAAACATGGGTAATTTTAACTAAATAAAAAAAACAAGGTTTGATTTAACTAAATCAAATTATAAATTCATTATTTATATATTTTTCTTGTTTCTAAATCAATGAAGTATTGAGTAAAACCAGGCACACCCTTTTAAATTTAAGGCCCTCCTCCTTAGGTACTTTAAGGTCCTCGTCCTTAGGTACTATGAGGACTTCAAAATTTGTACTTCATTATTACTACCGTACCTGCATTATCTGATCTTTTATTGGCACATTTAATTTAATCCAACTTTTATAGGTTTTTGGCAAAAAAGCTAAGAATTTTCAGCTTACATTTTCCGCAAAGCTCTTAAAAGCCGAACTTTTTAGGTTATGTTACGAGTTAATGAGAAAAGACAATGATCGACAAAGTAATGAAAAATTATGAACTATGAAAATAATTTTGGCCAATAAAGCAAGGTTAAATTTCAAAGTACTTTCGCAGCAGCATTAAATGGAATGAAGTAAGCAGTATACCGTGAAAATTAAGTAAATGACAATTACTTAAAATACATTCATAAAATTTTTACTTATCGGATTACAGAAGTGTTTCCAGTTTAGTTGAATACCATTCCCAAATTCCTATATACGGCCACTAAACTAAACCATGGCCTCTGAACCCCGTCCTCTAATTCCTAGATACGGTCCTAGGCTAAGCACCAGCTTTGTTTATTTTGTAAGGCCTCATCTTGATTGATATAATTGGCCCTGCCACCAGTATTTTTGGAGGTGGTTCATTTTCCAGAAGCTGGCCATAATTGTAAGCATTTGAAAATTTTCGAAATCTTTGATTGGCTGTTCCACCAAAGCCAACCCTCCTGCTGGCAGGGTGAGTAACGTGATTAAAATGCTTTAGTATGCATTTTTCAACAGTTCGTTCATAATGTTATAAGCCAAAGGGGAAAGAAGTACAAAAAGAAAAAAAACATTGGCATCATTACTAAGGAAAAGTCTCAATCACAAGTAAATTTTAACGGGGTTCTTTGCTGTGGCTAGAAAATATTTCTAAGAACTATCAGCTGCATACAAATTGGTAATCTAGCACGTATAAAATGCAATCTAAACAATTATATGTAACAGGTATAAACAACTCCAGTACCTTACCTGACAAGTAAAGAATGGAAAAGAGCGAGGACTCATGTCCACGTCAGTCAGTTCCATCAGCAAGCTCCGAGACATGGGACCCATAACGCAAATTGATGTATATGTAGAAGTGACATCTGAGACTGAAACAGACCCGTCTTTAGGAAGATATCTCCTTATCCAGGCTAAGCATTTTGTTTGCTGAACAGTTGGAGCAATCATCATATAGCTGAAGAATAAGAAGATGATCTATGATGAGCATTTTTCTGATAAATATTTTCAAACTAACATTTTAGGGTACAAAAAAATCCTAAAATTTATAGCTAAAAATAGTAGCTTTTTATATAACATTTCCTAAATAGGACATGCGGATGGTTATCGTATGTCAGAATGTCACTACAGGCATCTTATAACTCCGTCCTAGTTATTAATGGGAAAATAATGGTTGCTATTTAGAATTAACAGACTAACTTTAACTCGATTTACAACTAATAACTAATTAAAAACTATATAAGATTTATGATTTATTATTCGATTTATAAATTAATAACTATAAATTACTTTAGCTAGTCCGTTAATATCTAATTAGTTAAATGTAACTAATTTAAAAAAAAGAGTAATCGTCATTTAAGTATCGCAAATGTAGAAGGGTAATCAAAGTTATTCAGCATAAAAAGTAATTCCGATCAATCTTTTTTTTTACAAGTAAAGAGGTATTTGTTATGGATCTAAAGCAATTAATAAGGTGTCAATCATAAGGTCCTGGCCCCCATACCACTAAAAATATCAATTAATCATTAGTAACAGGCATGAGTGCAAAGAGTAGAAAGGGCTTTCTGTCAAAATCTCAAGATCCATGTCATTTTTAATGTGTTTAAAAAAATTTCATAACATTAATCTTATTTTTCCCGAGCGGAACCCCCCCCCCCTCACCTGAAAATATATACTGGTTATGCCTGTAGTTTTTGCATTCAGTGTTATTTTTTGTTGCTTCAAGGGTTTTCTTGTACTGAGGAGAGGGAAGCGGAGATTACTGAAATACTTTATCATTCCTTCGAATATTTGCTCAGTGGCTTAAAATATATCCCCGGCTTGGGCACTGTAGGTCATTTTCCCGGTCGTTATTTCAGGTTGAAAATGTTGGATTTGAAAACCAAGTTTAAAATTCCATTAAAGTTAAATTTAATTGAGTTCGAAGCAAAAGTACATCTTGTTTTTCAAGAACGTAACCCCCAACTACTACTACTATTCCTAACAGCTCACCGCAGAACCAAACCACCTAAGGCCAACACAGCTATGCACGCTCCTCCTCCGTCCTAATATATTCAAAGCCTTCCTCTTTACACCCTCTCAGGAGGCTTCCATTTCCTTTAGGTCTTTCTTTATGACATCCTCCCACCCCAACCGCGGACGACCTGTTTCCGTTTAGTCCTAGACGGTTGGCCGAAAAGGACAACCTTCAGCAATTTGTCATCCTTCATCCGCAGAACGTGCCCTAGCCATCTCAACCTTTATCTCATTATAGCCCTAGAAAGAGGGATTGAATCACACTTTTCGTAAAGCCTTCTGTTTGAAATACGGTCAGTCAGAAGGGCATCAAGAACAATCCGTAGGCAATTTCTCTGGGAAACATCTAGCAAATCTTCATCCACTTTTCGGAGCGCCCATGCTTCAAAGCCATATTTGACCACTGTTATCAATGTAGCTTCCAATATTCTAATCTTAGTTTGCAGTCTTATCTTCCTATTCTTCCAAACTTTTCTTATTTGTGAAAAAAATCTCAGCCTTGGCTATTCTACTTTTAACATCTTCACTGCTCCCACCGTCTTTACTTATAATACTACCAAGGTAAGTGAAGCTATTAATCTGATCAATCTTTTCGTTACCCAACGTCACCTTTTCATATTCATTTATTCCTAGCCTGAGCGATTTGGCCTTCTTAACATTAATTTTCAAACCTATTCTAGCACCATGAACTCGCAGAACCTTTAGAAGTTCATTCATTTTTCTGGCACTTCCATCTAGGATGCTAGGCTCATCAGCATAATCTAAGTCCAGCTCTTTTTCCTCCCCATTTGATTCCGTGGTCTTCCATTGCCTTTCCTGTACTCCTTAAGATAAAGTACATCAAAATGATCCATATAAAAGAGGATAGAACACGATCCTGCTTAACTCCTGATTTAACAAAGATCCGGCTGCTAACCCCATTTCCCAATTTAACCGCAGCAGTGTTATTCTTGTACTTAGCACTAATCACTTTAATGTATTTGTCTGGTATACCATAAAAAGATAAGACCTTCACTAAAGCTCTTCTATCAACAGAATCGAACAATTGCTAATAATCTACAAAACTGAGGACCAAAGGTGCTTCATAAGTCAGGCACTTCTCAATTATTATCATAAGAGTGAAAATTTGGTCGGCACATCCTCTACCCTTTCTGAAACTGCACTGTTATTCCCTTATAACTTTGTCTACAGCATCTCTCAGTCTAAAAAGTATCATATTACTAGAGACCAGACTAAGGCCTTGATAATTATAACACTCACTCTTATCACCTTTCTTATACAGTGATTTAATTAGAGTTTTCCTTAAATCGCTAGATACTTCCCTTTATTCAAAAACCATATTCATAATCTTCAGTAACTTATTTCTAACCTCAGACCTACCACATTTAAGAAACTCATTTACCACACTATCAGCACCTGGAGCTTTATCATTTTCTTATCCTTTTAGTACTGTCACTAAGTCTTCATCATAAAATAAATCTTCTTTCACATCCAGGGTATCACAAACTTTTTCATTTTCCTCTATATCTTTTCCTATAACTCTATCACATTTTAGCACAGTCTCAAAATTTTCTGCCCATCTCTCTTTAACTCTTTCCTTATCACTAATTGTGGCCCCGTTACTATCTTTAACTAGGACAAGCCCGACAGGGATTGATTACTCCCTCTCAATTTATTAACATGACAGTACAATAATTTACTATTATGCCGTCTAGCTGCATCTTCCAGAATATCGGCAATTTTATTCGTGACCTCCACTTCACACCTCCTTAGCACATATTTTAATGCTTTCTCAACTTTCTTTACATTTCTTTTGTCTTCATATGTTTGAAGCTGCCCTCCGATCACTTTGACTCTTAAAAAAAGCACTAGAGCGTCTGATTATCAATCTAAAGGGACCCCCCAGAAGTTTATACGACCATGCTTTCTTTAAAAACTTTATACTACTACTACTACTAACAACTCGTCGCAGCACCAAGCCGCCTGAGGCCAACACAGCTACGCACGCTCCTCCTCCACCCCAATCTATTCAAAGCCTCCCTTTTTACACCCGCCCACGAAGTTCCCATTTCCTTTAAATCTTTCTTTATGACGTCCTCCCAAACCAGACGGGGACGACCTGCTTTCCGTTTAGCCCTAGATGGTTGGCCGAAAAGAACAATCTTCGGCAATCTGTCATCCTTCATCCGAACAACATGCCCTAACCACCTCAACCTTTCTTTCATTATAGACCTAGAAAGTGGTATTGAACCACATTTTTCGTATAGCCTATTGTTTGAAATACGGTCAGTCAGCCGGGTACCCAGAACAATCCTTAAGCAATTTCTCTGGAAAACATCTAGCAAATCTTCATTCGCTTTTCGGAGCGTCCATGCTTCAGAGCCATATTTGACCACTGTCATCACTGTAGCTTCTAAGATTTTTTATACTCAGACATAAATTCCAGACCTTTCAAATACTTCGAACAAAATGGCTATATCAAATTTTAATTGAAAGTGTTTGGGGAAATGATGGGAGTGGGGGGGGGGGGGACATTTGCCCTCTGATCACTTTAGACTAATAGGAAAGGAAATAGTCCTCTCAATTTCCAATCGAATGAGCCCTTTTTGAAGCTTGTATGACCAAAACTTCTATAAAACCTTATATGCCCCAAGAGCATAACTTAAGACCCTTGTCCTGAGGACTATGGGGGAAGGGTGGTCCTCCCCAAAGACATAATTTCCAGACCTTTCAACTACGTTGAACAAAATTGCAATATCAAAATGTTGATTGGAAATATTTGGGGAAAGGATGGGCGTGGGCGAGGGGGGATTCTCCCTCCGATTACTTTCGACAATTAAAGAGCAATAGCCCTCTCAATTTCCAATCAAATGAGTCCTTTTGAAGTTTTTACGACAACGTTTTCTATAAAAAACCTTATATACCCCAGGGCATAACTTACAATCTTAGCCCCGAGGGCTGTGGGGGGAGGGGGGTTGTCATACTCGAAGAAATAATTTCCAGACCCTTCAACTATGTTCAATAAAATGGCTATATCAAAATGTTGATTGGAAGTGTTTGGGGAAATGATGGGCGTGGGGGGAGGGATTCGCCCTCTGATCGCTTTTGACTATTAATAAGGGCACTAGCCCTCTCAATTCCCAATTGAATGAACCCTTTATGAAGATTCTACGGACAACACTTTCTATAAAAGCCTTACATGCCCCCAGGGCATAACTTACAACCTTCGCCCTGGGGGCTGTGGGGGGTTTGTCATCCTCAAAGACATAATTTCCGGACCTCTCAACTACGATGAACAAAATAGCTATCTCAAAATTTTGATTGAATATGTTCGGGGAAATAATGGGCGTGAGAGGGGAGTTAGTTGCCCTCTATTCACTTCAATTAACTTGTATCGACTATAAAAAGGGCACTAGCCTTTTCTATTTCCAATCGAATGAGCCCTTTTTGAAGTTTCTACGACAACACTTTCTATAAACACCTTATATGCCCCCAAGGCATGGCTTGCAACCCTTGCCCTGTGGGTTGTGTTTGTGTGTGTGGCGGAGGGTTGTCATCATCAAAAACCTAATTTCCAGAACTTTAAACTACTTTGAACAAAAGGGCACTAGCCCTTTCAGTTTCCAATCGAATGAGCCCCTTTTGAAGTTTCTACAACAACAGTTTCTATAAAACAAAATGAAATTCTTGTATGAGCCACTTCTCATCTCTACGAAACATAAAGCTTTTTCACCAATATTCCTATCTGCGCTCCAAACACCATCACCAACTTCACAAGTTGTTTTCCTAAAATTATTCTATCCATCTTCCAGAATGTTAAATTTTAAACGCTCAAGTTTAGTATTCAACTGTTCCTGGAGAGTTTCTCTCAAATTCTTATCCTGGAGTCTACCAACATCATAACTTTCCCGAGAGGTAGTTACCCTTCCCCAATTTCAGCTTAAAATTAACCCTAGACACTACTAGATTGTGATCTTTGTGACAGCGCTTTCAATAAAAACCTTATGTGCCCCCAGGGCATAACTTAAAACCCTTGCCCTGAGGGCTGGGGGGGGGGTGTCATTCTCAAAGACCTAATTTCCAAAACTCTCTACTACGTTGAACAAAATGGCTATCTGAAAATTTTGATTGGATGTGTTTGGAGGAATTGTGGGCATGAGAGGGGGGTTAGTTACTCTCCAATCACTTTCGACTATTAAAAAGGGCATTAGCCCTCTAAATTTCCAATTGAATGAGCCCTTTTTGAAGTTTCTACGACAACTCTATCTAGAAAAAACCTTATATGCCCCCAGGGCATAACTTATAACCCTTGTCCGGAAAACTGTGGGGGGATTGTCCTGCTCAAAGGTATAATTTCCTAAACTCTAAACTGCGTGGAACAAAATGGCTATCTCAAAATTTTGATTGGATGTGATTGGGGAAATGGTGGGCGTGGAAGGGGTGTTAGTTGCCTTCCAATCACTTTCAACCTTTGCCCTGGGGGCTCTGGGGGGTTTGTCATCCTTAAATACATAATTTCCAGAACTTTCAACTACGTTGAACAAAATGGCTATCTCTAAAATTTGAATGAATGTGTTTTGGGAAATGGTGGGCGTGAGATTCAATTACTCTCCACTCACTTTCGACTATTAAAAAGGGCAATTTCAATTTCCGATCAAATGAGCCCTTTTTGAAATTTCTACACTAACTTTCTATATAAACCCTATATGCCCCCAGGGCAAAACTTACAACCCTTGCACTGAGGGCTGTCGGGGGGAGGGGTTGTCATCCTTAAAGACCTAATTTATATAACTCTCAACTACGTTGAATAAAATGGCTATCTAAAAATTTTGATTGGATGTGTCTGGGGAAAAGGTGGGCGTGAGAGGGGGGTTAGTTGCCCTCAAATCACTTTCGACTATTAAAAAGGGCACTAGCCCTTTGAACTTCCAATCGCATTAGCCCTTTTTCAAGCTTCTACGAAAAAGATTTCAAAAGAAACCTTATATGCCCCCCAGGGCCTAACTTATAACCCCTGCCCTGAAGACTGTGGGGGGAGTGTTCTGCTCAAAAATATAATTTCCTAAACTTTAAACTGTGTGGAGCATAATGGCTATCTCAAAATTTTGATTGGACGTGTTTGAGAAATGGTGGGCGTGGAAGGGGTGTTAATTGCCTTACAATCACTTTCGACTATTAAAAAGGGCGCTAGCCAATTCAATTTCCAATCGAAGGATCCCTTTTTGAAGTTTCTACGACAACGCGTTCTCTAAAGACCTTATATGCCTCCAGGGCATAACTTAGAACCCTTACCCTGAGGGCTGTGGAGGGTGGTCATGCTCAAAGACCTAATTTCCAGAACTTTCAACCATGTTGAACAAAATGGTTATCTAAAAATTTTGATTGGATGTGTTTAGGGAAAGGGTGGGCTTGAGAGGGGGGTTAGTATCCCTCCAATCCCTTTCGACTATAAAAAGGGCACTAGCCCTTTGTATTTCCAATCGAATGAGCCTTTTTTGAAGTTTCTACGACAACACTTTCTATAAAAAAACCTTATATGCCCCCAGGGCATGACTTACAACCCTTGCCCTGAGGGCTGTGGGGGAGTGTCCTCCTCAAAAACATAATTTCTATCTGGAAATCAACTACGCTGAACAAAATGGCTATCTCAAAATTTTGATTGGAAGTGTTTCGGGAAATGATGGGCGTGGAAGGTTAGTTGCCTTCCAATTACTTTCGACTATTAAAAAGGGCACAAGCCACTCCAATTTCCAGTTGAATGAGCCCTTTTCTAAGTTTCTACGACAAACTTCTTCGATATGAAATACCCTGGTCTAAAGGAAAAAAATAATACATTGTTCAAACATCGTTCTTATATGCCCCCAGGGCGAATCTCAAAATCCTTGCCCTGAGGGTTGTGGGGGAGTGTCCTCCACAAAAACTTAATTTCTAACTGGAAATCAACTACGCTGAACAAAATGGCTATCTCAAAATTTTGATTGGATGTGTTTGGGGAAATGGTGGGCGTAGAACAAAACCTAACGGCTGTAAGGTATATTAACCTTGAGAAAGTTATATCTTTGGCATTTTAACATTGCTTCTTTAGTTATTTGTGGGGAACATTTGTATTGATAGAGAAGCAATTGTACGTTTATGCATATAACACATAGGAAAAAGTATATGGCTTTTTCTTAGTTGGAATAATAAAAGACGAATCACAGGGAATCAGGCAGCAAAGTCAATCAAATAGAGTACCATACCCTAGAGAAGCAACTTTTAAAAAGATACTTGGGTATAGCACCTTATAACAAAGATACTTGTGTCACTTACCATATTTTATACGAAAATGCATTTTTTTTTTCAAAAAGCATTTTTTTAAATATTGCGTTTTGCTAATTACAAAAGAAACTAGATTTAGCAATTTCCTTTAACGCGAGCCCTTAAACAGTTTACTATGATGTTCTAGTGCCCCACTAGCAGCGGAGAAAAAAAAAGATACTTCCCATGCCAAAAAAGTGAGCTTTCCTGTTGTTCAAGCCAATAGATTGTCCTTGTTGTTCAAGCCAAAGGACTGTAAGTTTTCTGTATAAGATTTTAGGCCAAAGTGATTCTTTAGTGTCCTTTTTGTTTTGGTCCGACACCATTTTTAAGCGTTTCAGGCTACTTTTTATTTAACTACGGGCCGTGTCATCTTTTACTAGGTTAAAGCTACCACTGCAACCACGATTTGATCCGAAACTATTTTGAGGTATTTCAGATTATTTTTACAAATTACCATAGAATGGCCATCAAAATAACATTGCACTACGAAAAACTAATCAAAATAATAGCTACCGTTCCTGAATCAACAACAAACAGACATTTTTTCTCACTAACCATCTTTTTTACCGCGTTTTTTAAATTTTTGGTTACTATGGGTAGTAATTCGTTCTTAACTAGGTTGTAATGATAAAAATAATTTCTAATTTAGAACTAAAAAATCCGCCAATCTTGTGTGTAGTCGGGGAGAGGGGGCAAAGATGAGTTACGTCTTACTAGGAAGCTCGTTGTCTCGAAGAAAGCCCTAAAACTAGTATAATAACAAGTTATTAAACAAGACTACACCGCCCAGTTAAATTACGAGTTACCTTCATCGAAAAAATCGCTAGCTACGTCCATGACCAAGACAGAAAATTCGTAAATGATAGTATCCGATATATGACATGCGGATTATCGCGAAAAGCCGTGCTGGGCCATAAATAATATAGAAATCCCTTTCAATAGAAACTAAATGATTCCCATATACTCAAAATTATTGCGCGAATGAACCTTTAGAAACTCATCTACAACCCAATTTAAAGCCCACAAATGCTGTGTCAAGTTCTTGCACCTTCCTTTCCTCTCAATATTTGTAAAATTGAAAAAAAATGCACGAAAACTGACCTAATGCCCGTCATGATTTGGAAGAACTAACTCAGGTTGGCTGAAGATCCGGATAAGTACTGGGCAGTACCTCCACACTGTTTACAGTGCGAGGAACAAATAAAACCAAAATTGATTGTAAATTAGACCAGGGTCTAATTTAGAGCATAAATCCGTCACTGAAAATTCCATTACCTAAGCCAGTCAGTCCTGGCGTTTAGAAATTGACAGTCCTTTTCTTCCCACGTGGATTTATCTTTGGTGATCGAGGTGGTGATCTACAGCCAGGATCGAACACAAGAAGGATAATGATCTTTCTAAAAACATGCTAAGAAAACAAATATGTTAGATGCACATAGATTAAAATATTTAGATTTAGATCACCTACTGCCGGACCTAGATTTAGACGTTCTGCGACTAAATTATTAAGTCTATAATGATTGACTTACTGATTGTCATTGATTCTTGCCAAAGATACGTCATTCTCATATCCACCTCTTTCATTTTGCATTCCTGTGTGGATTACGCCACCAACAGGGATGTCAACATCATTTGAGCACAAGTATTGAAGCAGGTCAGTAACTTGAGTCTCGCTGGACTGAAAAAGAAAAAGAAATCGGTATATTATGAAATCGGTATAGCTGCAGAGGTAAGGGTGGGCTGGAAAGGCAAGGGTGGGTAGGGGCTAAGGTAAGGTTGGGAGGGCAGGGTGGGGGAGGGGAGAGGGAGTTGAGTATTATGAATGATGGAGATTGGATTTGTTATTATTATTTTTCTTCTATATATTATATATCTATTATTATTTTTAATTCAGTTATTTATTTATTTATCTATATTTTTTTTCATATATATAGGTTATAGTTTATCTATTTTTGGTTTCTTTATAATAGTTTTAATTAAATAGTTGACGTTTATGTAAATAGTTGAGTTAATAGGTAAGTAGTTACGTGGACTTTCGCGCGATCGCAAACCTTCATAGGTTTTCTCCAGCGTGAAAGTGTTGTTTAATTTATTTTTTTGTTTGTGAATGTGGATTAATAAACTCATGAACTTATGAACTATTATTTGAGCTGTATTCTGGTGTAATCATTGACACTATTACTTCTAATTTGTTCATAAATCTTTTAAATATATATTAAATTCCCTGTGTTTAGGTCTGATTTCTCCGTATTTTACTCCCAAGAAAAAAAAAGAGTATGTTGCCCAGGATTTCAACAAAATTTACTGGAGAAAAAAAATAAAAGCACCAATTTTAATTTAAGTTCAGAAAATGATACCACATAATATCTTTTACACTAACAGGAATAAAGAAAAAGTATCATTTCTAGTAACTTCAAGTGTATTAAGTGTAGGATTCAGTAACAAAACGTATCAAGTGTCGTTTCCAGTAACTTCATTGAACGTAACTTTTACCCTCGTCTTGACGCCAGAGACAGCTTTCGGTATCCTGACAGTTGATGACGTCCTATTTTCATTTTTCGGCCCTAGAACAAATAGAGAGAGCTCATTTGAACACAAACTAAAAGTTCTAGTGCCCTTTTTAAGTGACCAAAAGGAATGGAGGGCAACAAGCCCCCCCTCCCACATCCGTTTCCCCCCAAAATCATCCGATTAAAATTATAAGATAGCCATTTCGTTCAGCACAGTTAAAAGTCACAAAAATTATGCCTTTGGAGATAAAATGCCCCCCCCCCCCAGCCCCTGGGGATAGCTCTTGAAGAAATAAAATGGGCCCATTGTTTTCGTATAATATTTGTTATTTGGGAGTATACAGACATTTTTCGGGGGAGGGGGAATTTTGTGCTTGGGACGGGTTTCCATGGGGATAATATTCCGTTTGAAAGGAGATTTCCGGGGGATAACTTTCCAGGAGAAATTTTACACACGGGAGATTTGACAGAATTCCTATACGAAATTCTTCTTGTTTTACTTTGTACTTGCCTACTCACTTTTGCATGTTGAGATGTTTCGGGGGAATTGTCCGGGGGAATTTTCAGCGTGTTTGGATTTCTGGGAAACAATATCCAGGGAAGGGGGGATTTTCAGAGTACTACTTAATGTCTTTTTCAAATGAGAGGATGCTAAGGATAATTTTCCATGCTGAATCTTTTGTAAGAAATTTTACGGGGGGGGGGGGGGGGGATCAGCGACGCTGGAATTGTCTGGAAGAAGTTTTAAGGGGGAGTATTTTACAAGGGAGGAACTTTCCAAGGAGGAGTTTCCGTGAGTGGAAGGACTTTTTCACGGAGGGTGAACCTGATTTACCAGTATTATTTGAAAAACGATCAGAAACTAAATAAAAAAAACAAGTTTTTTCAACTGAAAGTAAGGAGCAACATTAAATCTCAAAACAAAAAGAAATTATTCTGTATATGAAAGGGTGGCCCCCCTCCTCAATACCTTGCTCTTTACGCGAGGGTGAACGTGATTTACAGTATCATAGGCAGCGCGCTAGCGCTGCCTAAGTAAAGAACGATGTGGGCACAATGTGTTTTTTTTTCTCCATACCCGGGCACTTCGTATCGAAGGAGTTGTCGTAGAAAGCTCGAAAAGGGCTCATTCGATTGCGAATTGGAGTGGCTAGTGCCCTTTTTAATAGTCGAAAATGATTGGAGGGCAACTAGCCCCCCCCCCACGCCCATCATTCCCCCAAACACATCCAATCAAAATTTTGAGATAGCCATTTTGTTCAGCATAGTTGATTTCCAGATAGAAAATATCTTTTTGAGGAGGACACTCCCCCACAACCCTCGGGGCAAGGGTTTTAAGTTATGCCCTGGGGGCATATAAGGTTTTTATAGAAGGCGTTGTCGTAGAAACTTCAAAAAAAGCTCATTCGATTGGAAATTCAAAGGGCTAGTGCCCTTTTTAATAGTCGAAAGTGATTGGAGGGCAATTTGCCCCCCCCCCCACGCCCATCATTCCCCCAAACACATCCAATCAAAACTTTGAGATAGCCATTTGTTCAGCGTAGTTGATTTCCAGATAAAAAATATCTTTTTGAGGAGGACACTCCCCCAAAACCCTCGGGGCAAGGGTTTTAAGTTATGCCCTGGGGGCATATAAGGTTTTTATAGAATGTGTTGTCGTAGAAACTTCAAAAAACGCTCACTCGATTGGAAATTCAAACGGCTAGTGCCCTTTTTAATAGTCGAAAGTGATTGGAGGGCAAACTAGCCCCCCCCCCCCCACGCCCATCATCCCCCAAACACATCCAATCAAAATTTTGAAATAGCCATTTTGTTCAGCGTATTTGCTTTCCAGATAGAAAACATCTTTTTGAGGAGGACACTCCCCCACAACCCTCAGGGTAAGGGTTTTAAGTTATGCCCTGCGGGCATATAAGGTTTTTTATAGAAGGCGTTGTCGTAGAAACTTCAAAAAAAACTCACTCGATTGGAAATTCAAACGGCTAGCGCCCGTTTTAATAGTCGAAAGTGATTGGAGGGCAACTAGCCCCCCCCCCCGCACCCATCATTCCCCCAAGCACATCCAATCAAAATTTTGAGATTGCCATTTTGTTCAGCGTAGTTGATTTCCTAATAGAAAATATGTTTTTAAGGTGGACATCCCCCATAGCCCTCAGGGCAAGGGTTTTAAGTAATGCCCTGGGGGCATATAGGTTTTTAAAGAAGGCGTTGTCATAGAAACTTCAAAACAGGCTCATTCGATTGGAAATTCAAAGGGCTAGTACCCTTTTTAATAGTCAAAAGTGATTGGAGGGCAACTAGCCCCCCCCCCCCCCACGCCCATCATTCCCCCAAACACATCCAATCAAAATTTTGAGATTGCCATTTTGTTCAGCGTAGTTGATTTCCTCATAGAAAATATATTTTTAAGGTGGACATCCCCCACAACCCTCAGGGCAAGGGTTTTAAGTTATGCCCAGGGGGCATATAAGGTTTTTATAGAAGGCGTTGTCGTAGAAACTTCAAAAAATGCTCATTCGATTGGAAATTCAAAGAGCTAGTGCCCTTTTTAATAGTCGAAAGTGATTGGAGGGCAACTAGCCCCCAACACGCCCAACATTTCCCCAAACATCCAATCAAAATTTTGAGATAGCCATTTTGTTCATCGTATTTGATTTCCATATAGAAAATATGTTTTTGAAGAGGACATTCCCCCACAGCCCTCAGGGCAAGGGTTTTAAGTTATGCCCTGGGGGCATATAAGGCTTTTAAAGAAGGCGTTGTCATAGAAACTTCAAAACAGGCTCATTCGATTGGAAATTCAAAGGGCTAGTGCCCTTTTTAAGAGTCAAAAGTGATTGGAGGGCAACTAGCCCCCAACACGCCCAACATTTCCCCAAACATATCCAATCAAAATTTTGAGATAGCCATTTTGTTCATCGTATTTGATTTCCAGATAGAAAATATGTTTTTGAAGAGGACATTCCCCCACAGCCCTCAGGGCAAGGGTTTTAAGTTATGCCCTGGGGGCATATAAGGCTTTTAAAGAAGGCGTCGTCGTAGAAACTTCAAAAAAAGCTCATTCGATTGGAAATTCAAAGGGCTAGTGCCCTTTTTAAGAGTCAAAAGTGATTGGAGGGCAACTAGCCCCCCCCCCCACACACACCCATTATTCCCCCCAACACATCCAATAAAAGTTTAGAGACCGCCATTTTGTTCAGCGTAGGTGATTTCGAGATAGAAAACATATTTTTGAGGAGGACACTCCCCCACAACCCTCAGGGCAAGGATTACAAGTTATGCCCTGGGGGCATATAAGGTTTTTATTGAAATCTTTGTCGTAGAAACTTGAAAAAGGGCTCATTTGATTTGAAATTCAAAGGGCTAGTACCCTTCTTAATAGTCGAAAGTGATTTGAGGGCAGGTAATCCCCCTCTTACGCCCACCTTTTCCCAAAACACATTCAATCAAAATTTTTAGATAGCCATTTTATTCTACGTAGTTGAAAGTTTTGGAAATTAGGTCTTTAAGGAGGACAACCCCTCCCCCCACAGCCCTCAGGGCAAGGGTTGTAAGTTATGCCCTGGGGACATATAAATTTTTTTATTGAAAGCGTTGTCGTAGAAACTTCAAAAGGGCTCATTCAATTGGAAATTGAAAGGGCTAGTGCCTTTTTTAATAGTTGAAAGTGTTGGATAGCGACTAACGCCCCTCTCGCGCCCACCATTTTCCAAAACACGTCAAATCAAAATTTTGAGATATCCATTCTGTTCAACGTAGTTGAACGTTTTGGAAATTAGGTCTTTCTGGATGATAGCCCCCTCAGAGCCCTCAGTGCAAGGGTTGTAAGTAATGCCCTGGGGGCATATAAGGTTTACATAGAAAGTTGTTGCATAAATCATAGGCAGCGCGATCGCGCTGCCTAAGTAAATAATGGGGACACTCGAGAACGAGACAAGAAACAGGGACTAAGTAAAGAGGAGGACACTCCCCCACAACCCTCAGGGCAAGGGTTTTAAGTTATACCCTGGGGGCATATAAGAACGATGTTGGCACAATGTATTATTTATTAATTTTAACCTTTAAAGCAGGGCACTTCGTATCGAAGAAGTTGTCGTAGAAACTTTGAAAAGGGCTCATTCAATTGGAAATTGGAGTGGCTTGTGCCCTTTTTAATAGTCGAAAGTGATTGGAAGGCGACTAACACCCCTTCAACGCCCACCATTTCCCGAAACACATCCAATAAAAATTTTGAGATACCCATTTTGTTCAGCGTAGTTGATTTCCAGATAGAAATTATGTTTTTGAGGACAGTCCCCCACATCCCTTAGGGCAAGGGTTGTAAGTTATGCTCTGGGGGCATATACGATTTTTTGTAGAAGGTATTGTCGTAGAAACTTCAAAAAAGGCTCATTCGTTTGGAAAGGGAAAGGGCTAGTGTCCTTTTTAATAGTCAAAAGTTATTGGAGGGCAACTAACCCGCCTCTCACGCCAACCTTTTCCCCAAACACACCTAATGAAAACTTTGAGATAGCCATTTTATTCAACGTAGTTTTAAGGTTGTAAATTATGCCCAGGGGACATATAAGGTTTTTATATAACGCGTTGTCGTAGAAACTTCAAAAAGGGTTCATTCGATTGGAAATTGAAATGGCTAGTGCTCTTTTTAATAGTCGAAAGTAATTGGAAAGCAACTAACACCCTTTCCACGCCCCACCATTTCCCCAAACACATCCAATAAAGATTTTGAGATAGTCATTTTGTTCCAAGCAGTTCAAAGTTCATGAAATTATACCTTTGAGCAGGACACTCCCCCCCCCCCCTCCCCACAGTCTTCAGGGCAAGAGTTATAAGTTAGGCTCTGGGGGCTTATAAGGGTTTTATTGAAATCTTTGTCATAAAAACTTGAAAAAGGGCTCATTCGATTGGAAATTCAAAGGGCTAGTGCCCTTTTTAATAATCGAAAGTGATTTGAGGGCAACTAACCCCCCTCTCACGCCCATCTTTTCACCAAACACATCCAATCTATATTTCAAATATCCATTTTATTCAAAGTAGTTGAAAGTTTTGGAAATTAGGTCTTTATTAATGACAACCCCTCCCCCCCCCACAGCCCTCAGGGCAAGGGTTTTAACTTATGTCCTGGGGGCCTAGAAGGTTTTTATTGAAAGCGTAGAAACTTCAAAAGGGCTCATTCAATTGGAAATTGAAAGGGTTAGTGCCTTTTATACTAGTTGAAAGTGATTGGAGAGCGACTAACGCCCCTCTCACGGCCACCATTTTCCCAAACACATCCAATCAAAATTTTGAGATATCCATTTTGTTCAACGTAGTTGAATGTTCTGGAAATTAGGTCTTTTATGATGATAACCCCCTCAGAGCCCTCAGTGCAAGGGTTGTAAGTTATGCCCTGGGGGCATATAAGGTTCTTATGTAACGCGTTGTCGTAGAAACTTCAAAAAGGATGACAACCCCTCCCCCCGACAGCCCTCAGTGCAAGGGTTGTAAGTTTTGCCCTGGGGGCATATAAGGTTTATATAGAAAGTTAGTATAGAAATTTCAAAAAGGGCTCCTCTGATCGGAAATTGAAATTGTCCTTTTTAATAGTCGAAAGTGAGTGGAGAGTAATTAACCCCCCTCTTACGCCCACCATTTCCCCAAAAAACATTCAATCAAAGTTTACAGATAGCCATTTTGTTCAAAGCAGTTAAAAGTTCTGGAAATTATGTATTTAAGGATGACAAACCCCCCAGAGCCCCAAGGGCAAAGGTTATAAGTTCTACCCTTGGGGCATATAAGGTTTTTATAGATAGAGTTGTCTTAAAACTTCAAAAGGGGCTCATTCAATTCGAAATTGAGAGGGCTAGTGCCCTTTGTAATAGTCGAAAGTGATTGGACGGTAACTAACCCCCCTCTCACGCCCACCATTCCTCCAAACACATCCAATCAAAATTTTCAGATAGCCATTTTGTTCAACGTAGTAGAAAGTTCAGGAAATTAGGTCTTTGAGAATGACACCCCCACCCCCCAGCACTCAGGGCAAGGGTTATAAGTTATGCCCTGGAGGCATATAAGATTTTTATTGAAACTTGTGTCGTAGAAACTTCAAAAGGGCGTATTTGATTGGAAATTGAAAGGGCTAGGGCCATTTTTATAGTTGAAAGTGATTGGAGAGTGACTACCACCCTCTCAAGCCCACAATTTCCCCAAATACATCCAATCAAAATTTTGAGATAGCCATTTTGTTTAACGCAGTTGAAAGTTCTGGGAATTTGGTCTTAGAGGATGACAACCACCCTAACAGACATTAAGATAAGGGTTGTAATTTATGCCTGGGGGAATATAAGGTGTTTATAGAAAGCGTTGTCGTTTCCAAAAAGGCTTTTTCGATTGGAAATCGAAATGCCTAGTGCCCTTTTTAATAGTCGAAAGTGATTGGAAGGCTTGACATTTTTATAATAAAGATCGATGTGGGTATAATGTATTACTGTTTGTTGTTGTTGTTGTTTAGACCAGGGCACTTCGTATCAAAGGAGTAGTCGTGGGAACTTAAAAAGGGCTTATTTAATTGAAAATAGAAAGGGCTGATGCCCTTTTTAATAGCCGAAAGTGATTCGAGGGCAACTAATCCCCCTTCCACTCCCACCCTCCCATTTGCCCATTATGTTTAAAAACTAAATGTTGCCTTAAGATTAAATCAAAATGCACTGTGATAATGCCAATTCACAATAAAACATCTCAGCAGTATCCCATGAACGACTGAGGGTATTATGTTCAAACTTTCGGGGCTACTTCTGCTCTTAATTTTCGGCACAGAGAATGTGATACGAGCTTTTATCAACAAATGTTTTAGCGGTACCACCTGGTTCATATATCAAAGAACATTTTTCCCCAACGTAATTAGGATAATTGACAGCCTGTAAAACATAGTTAACAATTTTAAGCTGTTCTCCTTGCAGAAACCCATTCATACTATTTCCAGTAGCATCTTTGACTCACGAGAATTTAGAAATTCCAAGTTTTGGTCATTTTCGTAGGCCTCAATGATGTCCATACCATATCGTCCCATCCCGAAATAAAAAATTTCGACCTTTTATTGCCATCGTATTTAACGTGGATGCATTAATAGGATAAGAACGTTTAATTGCTGCATCTTCAGATATATCAATTCGTCGCAATTGCTCAATAAAATCCTCTGCCAACTGATTTTTGATTCTTTCCCAAAGACCATTTGGATCTGCAGGATTTTCGAAAAGAAGAATCATAGGCAGCGCAAAAGCGCTGCCTAAGTAAAGAACGATGTGGGCACAATGTATTATTATTATTTTTTTTGTGGTCTTAGACCAGGGCACTTCGTATCGAAGAAGTTGTCGTAGAAACTTCGAAAAGAGCTCATTCGATTGGAAATTGGAGTGGCTAGTGCCCTTTTTAATAGCCAAAGTGATTGGAGGGCAAAATTTTGAGAGAGCCATTTTGTTCAGCGTAGTTGATTTCCAGATAGAAATTATATTTTTGAGGAGGAAACACTCCCACAGCCTTCAGGGCAAGGGTTGTAAGTTATGCCCTGGGACATAAAAGGTTTTTATAGAAGGCGTTGTCGTAGAATTTTCAAAAAAGGCTCATTCGATTGGCAATTCAAAGGGATAGTGCCCTTTTTAATAGTCGAAAGTGATTGGAGGGCAACTAACCCCCTCTCACCCCCACCTTTTCCGCAAACACATCCAATCAAAATTTTGAGATAGCCATTTTATTCAACGTTGTTTTAAGTTCTGGAAATTAGGTCTTTGAAGATGACAACCCCCCCACAGCCCTAAGGGCAAGGGTTGTAAGTTATGCCCTGAGGGCATATAAGGTATATATAGAACGCGTTGTCTTAGAAACTTCAAAAAGGACTCATTCGATTGGAAATTGAAATGGCTAGTGCTCTTTTTAATAGTCGAAAGTGATTGGAAGGCAACTAACACCCCTTCCGCGCCCACCATTTCCCCAAACACATCCAATTAAAATTTTGAGATAGCCATTTTGTTCCTCGCAGTTTAAAGTTCAGGAAATTATTCCTTTCAGCAGGACAATCCCCCCAGAGTCTTCAGGGCAAGGGTTATAAGTTATGCCCTGGGGGCATATAAGGTTTTTATTGAAATCTTTGTCGTAGAAACTTGAAAAAGGGCTCATTCAATTGGAAATTCAAAGGGCTAGTGCCCTTGTTAATAGTTGAAAGTGATTCGAGGGCAACTGACCCTCTCACGCCCACCTTGTCCCCAAACACATCCAATCAAAATTTTTAGATAGCCATTTTATTCAACGTAGTTGAAAGTTTTGGAAATTAGGTCTTTAAGGACGACAAACCCTCCCCCCCCACAACCCTCAGGGTAAGGGTTGTAAGTTATGCCCTGGGGGCATATAAGGTTTTTATTGAAAGCGTTGTCGTGAAAACTTCAAAAGGGCTCATTCATTGAAATTGAAAGGGCTAGTGCCTTTTTGGATAGTTGAAAGTGATTGGAGAGCGACTAACGCCCCTCTTACGCAAACCATTTGCCCATACACATCCAATCAAAATTTTGAGATATCCATTTTGTTCAATGTAGTTAAAAGCTCAGGAAATTAGGTCCTTAAGGATGATAACCCCCTCAGAGCTCTCAGTGCAAGGGTTTTAAGTTATGCCCTGGGGGCATATAAGGTTTATATTAGAAAGTTGTTGTAGAAATTTCAAAAAGGGCTCATTTGATTGGAAATTGAAATTGCCCTTTTTAATAGTCAAAAGTGAGTGGAGAGTAATTAACCCCCCTCTCACGCCCACCATTTCCCCAAGAATAATCAATCAAAGTTTATAGATAGCCATTTTGTTCAAAGTAGTTGAAAGTTCTAGAAATTATGTATTTAAGGATGTTAAACCCCCAAGATCCCCCAGGGCAAAGGTTGTAGGTTATATCCCGGGGGCGTATAAGGTTTTTATAGATAGAGTTATCGTAAAAACTTCAAAAGGGGCTCATTCAATTGGAAATTGAGAGGGTTAGTGCCCTTTTTAATAGTGGAAAGTGATTGAAGGGTAACTAACCCCCCTCTCATGCCCACCATTCCCCGAAACACATCAAAATTTTAAGATAGCAATTTTGTTCAACGTAGTAGAAAGTTCTGGAAATTAGGTCTTTGAGGATGACAACCCCCATCCCCAATCCTCAGGACAAGGGTTGCAAGTTATGCCCTGGGGGCATATAAGGTTTTTATTGAAAGCGTTGTCGTAGAAACTTCAAAAGTGCTCATTTGATTGGAAATTAAAAGGGCTAGTGCCTTTTTTGATAGTTGAAAGTGATTGGAGAGCGAGTGACGCCCCTCTCACGCCCACTATTTCCCCAAACACATCCAATCAAAATTTTGAGATAGCCATTTTGTTTAACGTAGTTGAAAGTTCTGGAAATTAGGTCTTAGAGGATGACAACCACCCTAACAGCCCTTAGGGTAATGGTTGTAATTTATGCCCTGGGGGCATATAAGTGTTTTTAGAAAGCGTTGACGTAGAAAGTCAAAAAGCGCTCATTCGATTGGAAATAGAAAGGCCTAGTGCCCTTTTTAATAGTCGAAAGTGATTGGAAGGCTTGACATTTTTCATAAGCAGCAACATAATTTGCACTTTACTGAAAAAAATACAAATGAATTTGCATTGTCAGTTTAATATCCATAGCCTATACTGCTATTTAGTAATCAAAATGTTAATATTATTCGATTTATTAAAGCTATAAAAGTAAAAACATTTATATTTTTTTTTTCAGTAAAGTGCAAATTATGTTCTGGCCTTGGGAAGGCATAGGGGTTTTGAGCCCAACTTATGTTAATTTCTGCTCGTTTTGAGTTTGACTCGGTTATTTATTGTAATTTCTGTTCGTTTTGAGTTTTATTTATTTATCGATGCTGATTTGTGGTAGTTTCATGCTTGGTAGATTATTTGATTTTATTTTTGCTCATTTTTGGTTTAATGGAGTTCAGTACTTTTCTTTGAAAAACTTATTTGTGGAAAGTTTTTTTAATTAATCTGTATAAAGAGTTTTCCCATTACAGAAGGCAATTTGGACAGTGCTGATTCTTCTAGGACATCAAACAACTGCTTAAGAAATGTTATTCCCAGTTTTAAGATATTCAAAACTCGTTACATTCCTCGCCATATAGAGAAGCATTCGTAATAAAGCTCTCGGGATGAACCACAAAATTTAAGCTGTGAATACGACCAATGAAAAGCAAACAACGGATTCGTGGTTCCCATGTACTCGTTTTTCCATTCTATTTTAAGTATTCAGGCGTTTCCAAATAATAGAGGAATTTCTAGGTTTTTATGTGTTTCAACGCCTTGTTGTGTCGAAAATCCACTTCCAATATTGAGTCTTTCTGTCCAATATCTAAACAATCTTCTTGGGCTTGGCTTATATCTTGCATTTGGAAATGTCTAGGTAAACGAATATTTAAACGTTGAACGACAGACTTTTTTCTGGATATCTTAACTAAATAGTCGCCAGCAGGCTTCAGTTG
The DNA here is from genome assembly GCA_027921565.1 of Artemia sinica. NCBI lineage: Eukaryota > Metazoa > Arthropoda > Branchiopoda > Anostraca > Artemiidae > Artemia > Artemia sinica. The sequence goes on from CM051270.1 coordinate 46,050,462, forward strand.
GTGCAATTCAGCGTCCTTCCACATAGGTGTCTGCTTCATTATAAACCAAGCACCGTTGATTTTCGACAATCTTTATTGAAGAGCAATCATGTCCTTTGTAGATATATTTATATAAATACTCCAACCTATACTACCACCATATTCGACATTAATGTGACATTTATTGAGGATACGAGCATTGTATATGGGGACATAACGAGGATTCGATTCGATCACGAGGATTCATGATCAATAGCAAATACATTTATGGTAGTCCACGTTTTTGAGATTCAATTGTATATATGTACGATGCAACCTTTCCAAGTATCTGTCTCCTACCAATATCATTGATCATTTCTTCAAATTTCAGTTTCAAGATTCATGTAAAAAGATCAAGACGATATTGAGTGGACAGTTCTATGATAAACTTCTTATAATCAGATTTAAAAATTTGTTGGTTCTTTAATTACAGGCGAATCAGGATTGCAAGTCATAGTTATAAAGAAATCTGGGGGTCCAAGGCGACGAACAGTAGTCAAGGCGTCTTCAAAATGTTCAGCAAAGTAGCGCGTTGATCCGATGAATGATGACGGTTGCATTACTTTTTCGCCAACGACTGCATTCTGCTTCGAGGCTAAGTCGTTGAGAAGCCGAGTAACACCTACGTAGTTTTCGGTTTAATTTTATCTGTTGGATGCGAATACGCTCGACACGAATGTCGGTATCGAGAAGAGTCAGAACTACGTTCAGTTTTCTTTCGTTTCACAAATTACCTTCAACATTTCCTCCCACGGACTCGCAGCTCTCATTTCGTTAGAAAGTTCAGCTTAGCTGCTGTTACATCCGTAGAAAAGCGTGTCTCTGTATACAATCAATCAACCCTTTATACATTTTAAATGACCTTAAATTAGAGCAATTATTGCTCAGTTATAAAGAAACCTGATTAAAAACAGGAAAAGGCCTACAGCTTTTTCTTCTTTGGAATAGTAAGAGACGAGCCTCTAAGAATCAAGCAGATAACTGAGTCCAATAAATACAATGGTTAGTTCTTCTCGTGATCGTCTTTTAATATAAAATTGATTAAATCTAACAAAATTCAAGACTACCTTTAAAATTTTCAGGTGTTTTTCCAGTTTGAATTAAAAAATTAATTTTATTGCTCAGACACCATAAGTAGTTTTGTAGGTTTCAGAATAAGTTTAGCAATTCTGAACAGAAAATATGTAAAAATATATTGATGTCATTATAGCTATCATATAATATTGCATTTAATTTTACGCCATATATGGTTATTTCCTTTAAAAAGAACCATTAAACAGCTCTCTATTATGTTTCAGTGCCCCTCTAGCAGCGGAGATAAAAAAGGAAAAAAGATGCCGTCAATGCAGAATATCGTAGTCCAAGCAACTTTTCATGTTTTTCAAGCCAATGGATTTTCTTAGTTATTCAAGCCAAGGAGCTGTAAGTCCTACATAAAGGTTTCGGACAAGGCGATTCTAATTGTACACTCTGTGTTTCGATCTGACTCTATTTTCAGAAGTTATGGGCTACTGTATTTCTTAGTATGGGACGTGATCGTCTCTTACTAGGTTGATTGCTACCGCTGCAACCGGGATACGCGTCTTTTGAAGCTGAACCACCCCTGGTCTTCGGTAATAACAGTAATTTATTGAAGTAATTGATGTGTTCTCTATTTGTATGTGTTTAGTTGTATTTTTGCTTATTTTTCTTATGTTTACTTTTTTTGTAGGAAGGGTTTTCAAGTATATAACAATAAAAGTAGAAGCAATAATAATAATAGAATCTGGGCGTCAGGCAACAAAAATTGACTCATCACTAAATAAAATCAGAAGAAAAACTCACTTTAAGGTCAAATTTAGTGAAGGAAGAATAATTTGCAATCGCCACTGATTCACGACAAGCCCAATATTCATCACGCACATTACTAAACCAAGGTGGTTTCATAAATGTGTTACAATAAGAAACACGGAAAGGTTTTGGAGCATTATCTTGATCATCCAAATCTAAAAAACACAAATAAAAAAAAATCAAAATAAATCTAAACAACTAGAAGTAATTCTTAATGGCTGGAAAAAAGACAATATACTGAGTCAACTACATAATTTAAATAAAACTATAAGAAGTAACACAAGATGATTTAGACTTCTCATGGGCAGAATGTGCATGATTCTCTGTCTCAAATTTTATTGAAATCATTAAAATGACGATGCGCTATTTATTTGATCCTTGTATTTTAAAACTTATGCATTCCAAAACTTTGAAATATTTCAGTAGAATATGTTCAATAAAAAAATTTCTGTGAGATTCTCAGCTTTAATAAGGCAGACAAAATAAGCAGCAATAAATATAAACTTTAGACTCAAAATTCATCATTCCAAATGACATTGCTCAAATAGCATATTGAGATTTTTGCCAAAAAAAAGAACAAAAAAAAAAACAAAAAACAATGAAACACTTACAGAAAGTCTCAAAATGCGTTGCGTTCTTAGCCTCTATTTCCTGACACTAATTCCTGCACTAGACTTGAAATGTTTAAAACAGGTGGTCCAGTCGCTAGTTATTTGTCACTGGTTATTATGTGTCCCTGGTTATTTGGCCTGGAACGGGGGTCCATGGTGTGTGACTGTAAGATCAGCCAGAGTCAACCCAGCTCTAAATGGATACCTGGAGAAATTGTATGGAAAAATACGGGAAGGGTCAGATGATTTCCGCAATAAGAATAGTAACGAAAAATAAAGGAATAGTAGAGGGTAACTAGGATGTCAGGAGGAAGAAAATAATTTACACGGTTAATCATAGCTACTTGTCTCAAAATTATTGCTGTGACGTAAGAAATATGATTAGAGAATGACAAGCATGAGTCAATAAATACACCAAGAAACTTGGCAGCCTCCACTTGTGGGAGGATGTCAGAGGAATACTTGAGAGCAAGAGCATGGTTGGATTACGTGTTTGTTTATAGGCTTCTGAATAATATTACTTGACTTTGTTTGCTATTAATGGTCATGCTATTCGTAAGGCACAACGCCTGGACTCTGTTCAGAAGGACTTGGGCAGAGGTTATTGCCGATGGTAAATTGGTGCCAGTGATGAAGAAGTTGCTGTCATCAGCAAATAATACAGGATACACGGAAGGGCCCAGGTCCATAACAAAATCATTGATATATAGGAGAAATAAAATCGGGCCTAGAATGCAGCCTTACGGGACACCCCTCCGAACAGGTGATGGCTGAGAGGATACTCCACCTAAGCTTACACTCTGTACCTTTCCAGATAGATAAGAGTCAAATCAAGAGATAGGAACACCACGAATACCGTAACTATTTAATCTACTTGTTAAAACACTATGATCAACCGTGTCAAAGGTCTTAGAGAAATCCAAAAAATAAGCCCAATACAGTTTTTTAAGGTCGAGTTGTGAACGTATGAACTGTGTGGCGTCAATAAGAGCATGAGAAGTTGACAATTTCGGCCGAAAGCCATATTGGTGAGAAGAAATCAAGGAAACGAAGTGCTGACTGCCAAACAGAAAAGGAGACAGACGTCTGAAGATAATTCTCTCAAGCACTTTGGATATAACAGGAAGAATTGAGATTGGACGATAATTACCTATCTCAGTTGGATCACCCTTTTTAAGAACTGGAATAACAATGGCTGACTTTAGTAAATCAGCGAAAACTCCGTGGGTTAAAATAGGTTGGCAATGTGCTTGATGGGCTCGTAAACAAAAGGAGATATGGTCTTCAAGAGCTTATTACTTAATCCAAGACAGTCAGATGTAAAACTAACAGGGAGAGAACCGATGATTTGAAGTACCTCATTGCTATCAGTTGGGCAGAAAAACATTGATCTAGAACTGAAGCAAGGGAGTAGAGCCTGTAAGGAGGAGCGGGAGTCAGTATGAGGAACATTAGAAAAATAATTATTAAATGTGTCAGGTGCATGTAAAGCGTCAATTAATCTGCCATTTGTGTCTTTAAGGCGAATAGGTATAGACTTTGATTTTCTATATTTTGAGAGTATATCATAAATGGTGGACCAAATCTTTTTCAGGTTTCCTTTGCAATTGAGAATTTTTGTATAATAATAATTTTTCTTCGCTTCACGGATGAGTTAATGAATAAGTTTTTATAATTTTTATAATTTGATAGGTCAATATCACTACTGGTCTTACAGGCTAACTTATATAATTTATTGATAGGTCAATATCACTACTGGTCTTACAGGCTAACTTATATAATTTATTTTTACGATATGAAGAGACAATGAGGCTATGTGATATCTAGGGGCATATAGCGATAGTTTTCCGGTTAGGTTTACGAATAAGAAAAGTTGAATGGATAATCTCACTTAGCCATTGCGCAAAACCATTTGAGGCAGACAATTTAAAACATCGGACCAGTCAGTGTTTCTTAGGCAATCGATAAAATGGGTCATATTTGCAGAGCTGTAATTTCTAGTAGGTGTTGGGATATTAATTCTAGAGCGTAGAGTTAGTGGTTGCGAAGGAAGTAACAAGTAAATAAGAAAGTGGTCTGACAGATCCGAAAATATTATATTTGAGAAAAGGTCATTTCCCAAGGAAGTAGATACAAAAGTGTTGTAAATTAATGTTGAATTTGATCTTACAAGATCAACTCTACTGGGGAAAAAACTGTAGGTAGAAGACCATTCGCGGTCACTGATTCCAAAAAGTGTCAGATTCAATATTTTTACCAACATTGAGTACTTGACTTGACTTAAGGCTCCTGCCGCGTGGGGGGCAGCGTAGAGAGCGTCGCAACTCTGTTCCTCCAGACTGACCGGTCTGCTGCTATTAGTGGAGCCTCGTCGACAAAAGTGTTAGCCATCTCCAGGAATTTGTTGAGGCTATCCTTCCACCTTGATTGAGGTTTGCCCCTCGGGCGAGACCAGCCATGAGCTTTAGCGTCAAAATTGTAGACTATTCGGGCTGGGGTTGTCGTCGGCATACGCAGGAGGTGTCTGAACCATCTGAGAGTACGCTGCACTGTTTGGACGGAGAATGGCACTTGGGAGGTGAGTGAGAGCAACCTTGCGTTGCTTACAAAGTCGTCCCATCGGAGTCCCTCAATCCGTCTGAGCTGTTTCGTCTGGCAGACGTCTATCATGCTGAGGATTGTTGATTTGAGAGGCCAGGTTTCAGCTGCATAGAGGAGGACCGAGCTTACGGATGCATTAAAAATTCGCATCTTCGTTCGCCTAGATATATGCGGCATTCTCCAGAGATTTTTGAGCCTTCCGACGTTAGACGAGGCTTTTGAAATTCGGCTGCACACCTCTTCCTCTATAGAGCCGTCATTAGACAGCACGGAGCCAAGATAAGTGAAGTTTTTTACAACTTCAACAGGAGCTCCACAAACAGTTATGTTCTCAGGGGGCGAGACTGGGTTTGGGGGCTCAATTGCCATTATCTTCGTTTTAAGCCAGTTTATTTTCAGCCCCACTTTTGCTGCCTCTTCCTGCAGGACTTCCAGAGCGTCAATCAACGGGTCGATCGAGTCAGCAACGAGACCAAGGTCATCTGCGAAGTCAGCGTCCGTCAGAACGCGGTCTCCAAACTGCAGACCAACGGGCAGGCGATTTGTTGTTCGTGTCATGACATTGTCTATCACGCAATTGAACAGTTCCGGGGCGGCGGCACACCCTTGTCGTACACCGGTTTTGATGCCGAATGTCGTGCACCGTTTGCCGTTGACTTGGACGCAACTCACGGTCTCTTCGTAAAGCTTTTCAAACAACTTGCAGTATTTTTCTGGTAGACCAGTTGATCGAAGTGTCAGCCAGAGCGATTTGCGATCCACCGAGTGAAACGCAGTCTTGAAGTCCACAAAGGCTACATATGCTTTCTTCCTAAATTCCTTCATCTTCTCAATTAACTGGCGCATGGTAAGATATGTTCAAAAGTGGATCTACCGGGCATAAGCCCCGTCTGCTGGACTCTCCTCTTTCTTCTGAGGATACTCGTGCATCTATCCAGCAGGGTCATAGCAAAGAGCTTTCCCGGCACTGAAAGTAGCGTTATGCCTCTGTAGTTCAAACAGATGCTCTTGCTCCCCTTTCTCTTCCATAAGGGCAGGATTATACCAGCTCGCCAGGCCTTCGGGATCCATTCTATGCGCCAAACCACAAAAAAAGCATGTGGAGCCAAAGTAGCATCGCTGGTCCGGGAAACTTCAGGAGCTCAGCAGATATACCATATACGCCTGCCACTTTGTTGTTCTTCAATCGTTTTACTGCTGTGTAGATTTCTGATGACATGAAAGGAGTTGATTACAATTTTACTCAATTTAAACCTACTCAATTTAACATTGAGTAGGTTACAATTAAAATCCCCAAGAACTATTGCCATTTTAAGGGGTAGATTAATAAAATTACAGAAATCATCAAACAGATTACAAAAACATGAGGTCAGAAATGGAGGAGGTTTATAAAACAAGAAGAGTATATGGGAATTTTGGCCGATAACAATGTTAACAATTACTGAATAAATACATCTGAGATTTATTTGTGTAGAGAAAATAGATTCGCACTCTGATAGCCTGGTATAATATTCGAACGGATTTAAAGTGAGATACCCCCAGAACACTTAGTCAATCTTCTGGGCATATGGATTATTTGGTAACCAGGGAGTAAAAAATCAGTAGTATCAACATTATCGGAAAGCCATGTCTCTGTTAATCCTATTACGTCAAAAGGGCAAAAATCATTAACTGAAATTATATCTTTAAATTTGAGCCACTTATCCCGGATGCTTCTGATGTTGAAACAAAGAACATTAAGGGAATTACTTTTGACTAGTTTTGGCTTCACATTGGTAGCAAATCAAGAATATCAAGGTATTTACAATTAGCATGAGTTAAGGTACCATCAGGGCTGCTTATAGGGTTGGCGTGCTGGTTACTTTCTATATCAGAATAATTAAAAGCAATGTTATTAGAAATGGAAAAATTAGTTAAAAACGAAAAGTCACACATTAATTAGTCGTCAGGCATTCTTGTTGGGTATCTTCTCGCTTGGGTTTTGCTTTGAACATCATTCTCGCCCAAAGAGACTTCGTGAGAGGTCGTCAATTTCTGTGTTACTGTGTTGGTCAGCTTTTTCATGCTTTTTTTTACTTTGCTATGGCTTGGGGCTTCTACCATCGTTTCAGGTGCTGGTGATTCTTTTAAATTTCTGGGGGACTTGATGACGATTGGTATCGTAGGAAATGTTGAGTTAGAATGGCATTCCATGCCTTCTTTGAAGGATAAAAGTTGGATAGTAGCTTTCTGTCCGATTTCCTCTTCTAGGAGCGTAGTAATGGCCTTTTTTTAAGGATAATTTTCAGTTCAACTGGTTCACTGCCAACCTCGATAAGATAGGAAACTGCGAGGTATGTGGCTAACCTTTGGCATTCTTGATTATAATGATAAATAACTTGTGGATGCGATAAAACTGGAAGTTGGGAAGAGAAAGGCTTCAATTTGGCGTTAAGTAGAAGAAATTGAGTGGAACATTGGGTAAATGAGTAGCCTTTATCTATAGGGGATGGGACCTATATCCTCTGGTCCTTTGAAACTTCAGTTTGGCTATTTAAGGGTCGACTTGGAGTTGGTTGTCTAGGGATTGTAGCGGCTACGACGGAGTAGGGCAAGTTCAATCTCACAGAGGTTCGGGGGATCTCGGCTCTCTTGTGATAGGCAGGAGAGAATTGCTTCTCAAGTGCCGTGTGCCCCTTATTATTGCAATTTTTAAAGTAGGCGTCTTTCTCGGTGCAATTTTCTATAACGTGGCTAGGTTTACCACATTTTCGACATGATTAGAGTGACTGTTTACTATTATTTTTGCTATGACCATGAGCAAGGCAAATTGTGCATTGTAAGGGCTTTGGTTTATAGGACTTATGGCAAAGGGCCATACCATACAAAAAACTTCTCTTTGCAACTTTTTTTTTGCATACAGTGACCACTGAGCGACTGGGTACAAGATTACCATCATTTTTCAAGCTGACTCTTGTGGCTGTTGTTGGTTGGACGGGATGACCCGAAGAATCAATGGTTCTAGTTAAGTTTCTTTTTGAGGGCAGGAAAGGTGAGACATCTATGTCTTTTTCAGGAGGTTCCTTTGTGTCAGACATGAGCTATTTGGAACTAAGAATCTTACCTCTGATTTCTTTCACTGTTGAGGACTATAAAACAAATCCTATAATCCAAATAACAAGAACCAAAGTCACTAATATCACTTAGGAAAGTTCAGGAACATGCACGGTCTGTAAATGTTCAAGTTTCACACGGGGGATTAAATATTTTTATGTTTATTTTTATTTTTTTAGTCGATTGGACAACTAGCTGTAGAAGACAACTAACTTACAGAAGCATAGTTGGTACTTTAGTCAGCATATTTTCCACCACGTTGCCGGCATTATTAATTTATAAACTTTTTTTTAGCGATGGTAATAAGATTACACAAGTTTAGCTACGAGAAAAAACGCAAACCATGCTAAGTACACCCCGTCCCTTCCTGACCGCATAGTCTACATCGCATTTTTGCAAAGTTCATTTATTCTGCCATTTCGTTGTTAGTGCTTAAACAATATACATTTCAGTTTCTTTTATAAACACAATTGCGGACAATTTCTCAAAAAAATGTTGATCAAACAGATGCGGTAAGGTAAAGGCTGTTGTATCAAATTTTGAACTTTAACCCTCTCCAATCAAGAGAACATTTATTATTTGTTTATAGTAGACATTGGAAGGCGTTTTACTTTAAAAGATTGGAAGAGGTTTAGCTTATGCTCAGTTATTTATATGTTAGCCTCCCTCTATCTCTGATATGACACCAAGTGGAACTGTTTAGCCCCAAAAGTCTTTTATTAGGCCCCACATCTATTCTAACTTTTCAAAATCTTACCATTTTCCTCAGATTCATACCATGATGCTCTTTCAAATCCCATTACTTGACCAAAAACAGCACCTGCATCTCGCAGACGAGCATAAAGCGGTGACATTCTCAGTTTTCGGCCACTACGAAACTCATTGAAAGGATATGGCACCTGATTCATCCAGGACGGGACTTCTTTGGCTCTAGCCAAAAGAAATTTTCTGTTATTGTGTAGTGGTAGAAACCTTTGCACATCCAGCGCATAAAGCGGATGAGGGGGTCGACCTTCTACAACCCATTGGGCGATTAGTTTTCCTACGCCACCTGAAAACAAAAAAGTCTAAAATCATTTTTATTTTTTAAACAAAATGAAGATAATGAAAACTGTATTACCTCAGAAAGGATTTTAAAAAAATGAGTATCAGGATAGGTCGACACAGCCCAAAAGACTGAACAGGAAAACAATCAGAGCAGAAAATTAAACTTTTATATATTCATACCTAGATGGTGGCAGAGTAGCACAATAATAATTAGAAGTTCTTTAAGAATGACTAAGCCCCCTACAGGATAGACTCAGTCCAGGGTTCGGACAAGTCGGTTCGTTTCAAATTATAGGCTCTATCCTATTTTTATATGATTTCCCGGGCCCAAATATAGGCAAAATATAGGATTCGGAAGTCCTCAGGATCAGATCTATAGTAGTTGTCGTGGGATGCCTGGTCACATAAATTCGTCATTTCCCGAGTTTCTAAAAAATTTTTTTATTTTTTATTTCAAATACAAACTGTACAAATAGTAAAAACAATAAAAAATCAGATACACATACTATGCCAATGATTGACTGATACTTGTAAAATACTTGAAACCACTCTTGCTGCTTCTTGGGTATCAATTTCGATATGAGGTAAGTTTTTCCCTTTGCAAGAGACTGCTGCATTCTCGCAGATTCCACCATCTGCCCTCTTTCACTTGTTCTGGACTTCACAGCTCCTTCGAGCAAAGAAACAGCTAGGGTAATGTCTATGGAACTCTTGGACTCGGCAGGCTTCTTCATTCTGTCGGTCACTTCCTGAAGTAGAGTATCTGCTACTGTTCTCTATTCTTGATCTGATGCTCTAAGTTTTTTCTTTTTGCTTTCCAGGTCTTCTATTTCTGTCTTTTTGTCATGAACCTCCAGCAACTTCCTCTTGTTGTCCTCTTCGAAAGCTGTTTTCTCCTTCTTGGATGGCTCTTCTTTTTTCTTTTCATCCAGATACTGTTGATACCAAGACCGTGCGGAGCGTGCAAGATTCAACAGTTCTTTTGTAATAACAAACAGATCTGGTTTTCCAGAAGCTTGGTAAGTTCCGGGTACTTGCTGTCCCGCGCTCATTCACCAGACCAAAATAATGGCTCCAGAAATGATCGATCCGAGTAATGTCCTCACGGGGTCCAGTTTCCGTTCGCAAAAGCAGCCACTCAGCCTGGGCGACGCCTGAGCTTTTTCCAATCGCAATCTCGCGTACCACAACCGCTGTCTCTGCAATGCTTCTTGAATCCTTCATGTTGATCGGACTCAAATAGCGTAAAGCCTCTAAAGACCATCCTTATCCAGAGGACATTTGTTCAAAATATGGCGAAAACCCGCAATAAAATATGTTCGCACATTGACATAGAAAATGGACTTGTCTTTCACTGTTGCTTTCTCACCAAAAACTCGTTCCACATTTTCTAAAACTATGGGCTTTTCTGCAAAATTTTCAGCCAGGTTCAACATTTCTGGTGAGAAATTTTCAGTCTCGGTCACGAAATCTGGAGTAAAGACCCGTCCGCAAAGTGTCACAACTAGTTTTTGATCTTTGAGTGCAGAACATGAATGAGAGGTTCTTCTTTCTGGAACAGTTGGGTGAAACCCATGAACAGTTCTGCTGAGGCTAGAACAAACTCAAGTTGGGCCTTCATCGTCGTCCTTTTGATATAAGCCACAATCTCAGAAATTTGGGAGTGGACAGAAGATTCTTCAGTTTTTTTCTCTCTCGGTGCGAAGTTCAGGAAGTACTCTAAGATTGCCGGCCACTGCTGCATGGTTCTAGCTGGGCACATCCAATCGTCAGCCAGCGGCTTGGGACATGCTTCATGAAAGCATTCTCTGGCACCCCCACTTTCTTTTGGCACTTTCGATAGTCTTCACAACGTGCAGGACAGCCGTCAAAAAATGAATGCACAAGAATAACAAAGTTGGAACTTTCTTCTCTGAACACCTGAAGACCGTTCAAGAAAGCATTATGGATTATATGGATGTTGCAAGTACCAATCTTCAACATTCCCTTTCCCGTCACTTTCTTTTGTTCAACATTGAACCTGTTCCAAACGCTTTGGTTGCCGTTTGGTCCGTCACCTCCAAGCGTGATCAGTTTTTCAAGTGGCAGCTGATTCTGCTCAATGGCTGACATAATCTTCCTATACAGATCATCACTTGTCGCGGGGCCCATAAAACGTGTGCACAAATGTCTGCTCTGTATTTCGATCCGTATGAGGATCAATATCGAACACGTATCTGTAACTCTTTCATACCAGCGTTATTGGTTGTCTCGTCATATTCTAGTACAAAATATGACTGAATGTCCTTCCCAAGCATTTGCATACAGTACGGATGCAGCGCATCGGTGATCAGATACGTGAGTTTCTTCGCACATAGGGACATTCTATCGGGTTCTTACCGGGGAACATCGCATGGAAGGTTTCGACAATATGGTCTGAAGAGTTAGCAGACATGGAACTTTATACCGTCTGAAGTGTCCATATTAACTCAGCTTTATAAGCGGCACCACGCTCACAAAACATGTTTGTACCAACTAATGGTTTATCCTTGGTTGTTTCATCAACTCGAGATTGTCCCATCAGGTGAAGCTGTAGTGGATGTAGTTGAGCAGTAACTGCGGCTTTGTCTTCTGCAGATCGCACGTGTTGGTTTAGCTGAGCAACCACAGCTGTGCAACCAAGATTTTTCAAGCAGAGTTTGCAAAAGAACGAGTACTGGTCGTTCCCAGTCTTACACCATTCGTCAATCTTTCTACCACTGCAATCCGTCTTAGCAAGCCATGAACTATTAAACTTGGTAGGACCCATACTTAATTACCAAGCATCACATGCAAAATAGCATCCCGCGATTAAAAGGCCATAAAAAGGAAGATGTGAATATTTCCAAAACTTGGCCGTATTCGCATCAGCCTTTTATAGCGTTCGTTCTGCCAGGAAACGCATAAGTCGGAAGAAAGAACTCCAGTCTCATTAAGCAGAGACTGTTAGCCTATATACTGATCTTCACTCATTTCGGACAGGCCCAACATGACAAACAACAAAATATAGGCTACTAAGTCAACACAACAGCATAGCCCAGGCAGAAGCAGCTATAAGCCCAACACAAAGCATTAGTTAAGTTCAAACAGCTCAATAGTTGTAACTAATTATCGATCTACACCGAAAGACGGCCTAGTTTACAAGCAGAGTCAAAAGCAAAGGAAAGCACATCTTGACTTACTTAACGAGCAGTCAAAATTGCAAATCATGAGCAATGTTCTTGGTGCTCTTCAGCCGAAAATATAGGAATAATAGGATTTTAGCCAAAATATAGGCATTTTATAGGAGTGCATTAAAATATAGGAATTTATAGGCGAGTCCGAACCCTGTCATACAGATATAACATAAACATCGAAATATAAGTCTTTAGGCGGCTACGGCCTTAAAGAGTTTCCCAATAGTGGCACCAAAGGAAAGGAGGGGGATACATATGCCTGTAATCAAGGCCCTTAAAACCTGACAGTTGGTCTTGGAGATTAATTTTTTTTATCCCTATTTATTATTTTTGTCTTCTTTTCTATTCAGTGTTTAACTGCAGATAAATATAGCAAGTGATGATATGTCTGGATGCTTGAAGATATTTAGAACTGTCTCTATTCAGAACTGTCTGTCTAAGGTAATTACGATAAAAAGAATTCATAAAGCAGCCAACAATAAAAGATATTATGATTATACATTAAACAAAAAATTAAAATACTGATAACACAAAATTCTGCAATAAAAATATATAGCATACTCTATAAAATACAGCCTACTCTACTCTAAAAATGGCCTTCTCTATTCAGAACTGTCTGTCTAAGCTAATTACGATAAATAGAATTCATAAAGCAGCCAACAATAAAATATATTAGGATTATACATTAAACAAAAAATGAAAATACTGACAACACAAAATTCTGCAATAAAAATATATAGCCTACTCTATAGAATACAGCCTACCCTACTCTATTTGGAAATGTCTGTCTAAGCTAATTACAATAAAAAGAATTCATAAAGCAGCCAACAATAATAGATAACATGATTAGGCCTATACTTTAAACAAAAAATTAAAATACTGATAACACAAAATTCTGCAATAAAAATTTCCTACACAGAGTCCCTTTGAGGCTTGGGTTCCTGGGATTTTGATCCCTACTATAGCCCCTGCCCTCTAGATGGGAATGTGTAAAGTACACCTAGAGCCTGCACGCAAAATTATAGATACTTAATGCTGAAATTTCAAAAGGGGGGCTTAAAATCGTCTAAAATTGGGCTTATAAGTAAAAGTTTCCCAATTTTTTGGGAGAAGAGGCACCCAGGCCAGGGAAAATTTTCTGTATAACTAAATTAAAAAAAAATGAGCAAAATAGGTTAAATTACTTTTTCTGTATCTATTCATTTTTTATACTAAAAAGACCTCACCTTTTTCCAGGGCAAATGTGGATAACCATTTTTTTGGCAAGGGTGGAGGGGGGGAGGTTTAGGGAAATAAGAAGATTTCTTTTAGGGGATTTTGTCTATCAGGATAGTGTTTTTAGCCTAGCAGTGCCGGTTGTAGGCCTGGGCAGGGAGGAGGAGCTGTCCCCCAGTTTTCTGACACTGACAGTAAATTGCTTTTATTTTATATTTTTACACTCCTGTGTAATACCTTCCCCACTCTAGATTATGAGGCCTAAAACCGATACTGCAGCCTGCTTTAAAAAATGTGTCTGTAACATTGTAGCCCAAAGTTGCACTAATCTTAATAGCCTAGGTCACCTTTGAAATAGATAAATTTCAAAATATCAATAGATAGATAAAAGTAGGCAGAGGAAGTGAAAATAGTTACATTTTATTGATCAAAACCTTAATCTCTTAGTAAATGTGAATTTACTGACAGGAGGAAATTAGAGATTATTTCCTCCTGTATATCTGCGATTCAAAATGTAGGTAGTAAAACAACATTCATATTAGGTTATTTATTGGCTATTGATGCACATGTGTGTATTTATACCCACAGCCAAACAGGAAACTAACTTAAGGAACACGAAATAAACAAGGTAATTTAACACTAAAATTACCTGCAGATGATGAGCCCATTGTATTCATTCCAGCAGCAACAAAGTAATTATCTACCTCTGGTGCTTCACCAATGACCCATTTTCCATCTGGTGCAAAAGTTTCAGGACCACACACTAATCTTTCAAGCATAACATCTCTTAAAGCAGGGAACCTCTTCAGCGCTTTCTCGAGAGAAGGGGTAAAATAGTCCCAATCAGGCTCAAGGAACTTCGGTTCCCAATTCGCTGGTGGTGTTCCATCTTCAAAAAACAGGTTTTGCATTAGGCTCAAACCCGCCAATCAAAAATCCACCATCTCTCACTCTTAGATAAACTGACGCATCCATATCACGAATAGTTGGCATAGGACTTGTTGCAAGTTCTGTTTCCTTAGTAACCAAATGATGATGTTGACAAGCTTGGACAGGTACTCTTACGACTGGTCTACTTTGTTTACCCAAAGCTCGAGCCCACAAGCCAGCACAATTAATGAGGGAATCACAATCAATACGCCCAATAGATGTTTCTGCTCCAACAACCTTACCAGCCTTACACAAAATAGATGAAACATTACAATTTTCAACAACAGTAACACCATTTGCTTTGCATTGATCAACAAGAACACTACACAATTTTTCTGGTAATATAGTTCCATCTTCTGGGATAAAAAGCCCAGCTAGAATATCCCTAGTAGCAAGATATGGGTACCTTTTTTCAATAGCTTCTGGTTGCAGCCATTCACAATGGATGTCTCGTTGCACTGCAGCAGCTTTCATACGGCGAAATGCTGTAACACGATCTCGTGTTTGGGCTAATAACAAGCTACCACATTGATTCCAGCCAATATCATGACCTTCTTCATGAAGCTTCCTGTACAGTGCCAAGCTTTCTTTAACAAGCATGCTCTCAACCGGTGTTTGCTTGTAAACACCAACAAATCCTGCAGCATACTTGGTCGTGCCACCTCCAACTCTAGAATAACATACAACATAAAATATATTCAAGAGAAGTGAAGAACAGGAGCCAGAGAAGAAGAAGAACCACAGAGAAGAACACCTAAAAAATCTAGCATAAGAGATTCTAGTAATAATAGAACCAACAATTGATGTTCTGTGTAACAAACCAACTTTATTAACAAGGAGCCAACTTCTATTTTTTAAAGTACAGGCACCATAATGGTTACTGTTTAAGCCAAAATCTGGTCAATTTTAAATCAAGAGTTATAGAGAAATTTCGACTGAAGTCAAATCAATCAACTAAAGTATGGTACATTTAAGATCCTCCCTCTTAATAAATAACAATACAAACAATAATATGATTTACTTTATAGGTAGAAATTGCAGAGTGTATATCAAAAGGAAGAAAGAAGATAACTATGAATGATGTTTGTGAGGGGCGAGGGGGAAGGGATCGGTCATTAATACCCCTCAAGGATTTTGAGGGGGATGTGAAATAATATCGACGACCCATTTCTCTTACTGACATATTCATAGGCTTTACGCTAGAATTTCAATTATTTTCTAGGATTATTTTTCTCTTTTCTGTTGTGCTTGACAGACTCTACAAGGACATACAAGCAAAAACTGTATGGAAGTAAAATGCATCCAACATCGCTATTAGTCCTTTTTTTGTATTTTACAATTTGTGCCAGAAAAGTGAGTACTAGGCTAGTGTGGCTTTCACGAATCTCCAAGAAGCGTTTAAGGTGTATCCAAAGCATGTTAAAAGACAAAATCTGTGTCTATACTTTGAAGAAAGGACAGTCTTAAATCCATGTATGTCTGATAATTAAACCCTTTTCACCTTGCTCATTCAGACAAAGACCACCAAAAGGAAAATCTAAAATCCTCAAAATTACACTGATATCTTGGCAGATGAGAAGATCCACATTGGCGTGTTCTTTCGTATTTTTTTCTGAGGGCCGTATTTTTTAAGTTTTTAAATTCATACACTATTCTTATTGATTCGTTGACTTCAATTTTGTTTTTACAGAACTTTTTCCTTATATCTTATGGAGCCATACTCTCACTCTTGTATGTTAGTTTGGCGTGATTTACAAGTTTGGGAATGCTTGTGAAAGGCTTCTATAGAATAAAACTTTATCTTGTAAGCAAGGAAGAGTCAAGAGTTACAAGTAAAATTAAATTTAGCAAGCATTCATTATGCTTTAATCAAAGTTAGCTTCTATATTTATGAACTTTTAATCTAAAAAAATTCTTAAAAAAAATAAGTTTTCAAAAAAAGCATAGAAGCATATTTAAACCATAGACAAGCAGAAATGAAGTTCCGAAACAAACACAAACAGAAATTACTATCAATGATTAAACAAAACCCAAACGAACAGGTATTAAAATAAACAATCACATCAGACATATAGCTGACAGATACTGCTATAGATGAATAATTGAATCCTCTAACGGTCAGAAATCACTAAGAATGGGAATATTGATACCTCCCCACTCTTATTTGTGAACCTGGATTAGCATTGTGATAACTTTGCTGCTGTGCTGTTGATGATTTTGTGACAAAACAGACAACTCAAAATATAAACTGGTTTCAGGAAAGTACAAATGTTGCTTTGGTATTTAGAACGTTTAGGGGGTGGTAGCCTTACTCCTGTTTACAGTGATTTCTGGTTATTTTAATTTCTTTTATTTTTAATGCTTTATCAAGCATTGATGTCATCATGCACAGTTTATAATATTAAACCTCCTGTGGAGTAGATTGTGTGAAACTCACCCCTTGTTCAATAGAAGTTATTAAATTATATATGAAGATTTTCAACTGAAAGTAAGGAGCAAAATTACAACTTAAAAGAACCAAAATTATTTCATATATAAGGGGGGCTACCCGCTCTTCAATCCTTTGCTCTTCATGCTAAAGTGTTTTAATTGCTTTAATTTTTTTTTAATTTAATTTCTAATCCTTTTTTAAATAATGCTAGTAAATTCACCTCCTGCTCCATGGTAACCCCCCCCCCTGCAAAAAATTCCTCCATGGAAGGTTACTCTAGCATACAATCCCACCCCCCACAAATCCATCCTCACTAATAATTCTCCCAAAAAATAACCAGCAGACAATTTCACCTGGAAAATTCTCCTTGGCCTACTTTCATGTGAAAAAAAAGCCTTGTTTTTCTTATGTAATTTCTTTTTGTTTTCAAATCAATAAAATTCTCCTGGGAAGTGATTGACAATCTCTGTATTAATATATATGTTACCATGAATGTTGGTCAATGTTGACATTCACCAGTGAATGTCTGAAATAACTTTTTTTCTCCTTGGATTTAATCAGTGTTGCCAGTCAGCTTTTTCAGTTTTATACAAGGTTTGATGCTGATAGGCTAGGTTGGATTTTTAACCCGTTTCTGATATTCATTAAATAAAAAAGTTTTTTAACAGAAAACAAGGAGCGACATTAGAACTTAAAACGAACAGAAATTATTCCGTAAATGAGAGGGGTTGTCCCCCCCCCCTCAACGCCCCACTCTTTACGCTAAAGTTTGGCCCATTCTCACAACTCTACTTTATAAAACAATAAAAAAAACTTCAGCTTAAAGAGCGGGGTGTTGATGAGGGGACAGCCCCTCTAGTATACGGAATAATTTCTGCTCATTTTAAGTTTTAATGTTGCTCCTTACTTTCAATTAAAAAAAAACTTGTTTTTTTATTTAATTTTTGTACGT
Source organism: Artemia sinica (assembly GCA_027921565.1). Classification (NCBI taxonomy): domain Eukaryota; kingdom Metazoa; phylum Arthropoda; class Branchiopoda; order Anostraca; family Artemiidae; genus Artemia; species Artemia sinica. Next base: position 46,068,384 of record CM051270.1, read on the forward strand.
TTTTGAATTAATGCAAGTTTTGAGTATGGATCACCGTACAAAAATAATTAAAACGAAATTAGCATATTAATTTTACTTTTTTACAACTACTAATAACCTTATAATAACCTAAGTTTGATTTTTTGTTCCAGTTGTTTAAGAATGACTCCTGAATCACAAAGGCTGTTTAATTAGAATAATAACCTCTTTTAAAAGTTAAAAAAGAAACTTTAGCGTAAGAACGAGCTATTGAGGAGAGGCAACCCATCTCATATACGTAACATTTTCTGTTTGTTTTAAGTTTTAATGTTGCTTCTTGCTTTCAGTTCCAAAACCTTGTTTTTTATTTAATTGCTGACCATTTTTTTTAAAATGTTAGGAAATCCAGCTCCCCCTCCATGGAAAATTCCCTTTCCCCATGAGAAATTTCTCCATAGAAAGATTCTCCCACCTAACTTAAATTAGCGGTATTTATAGAACTAATTTTATAAGGCATAGCAACAAAAGGACAAAAGAGGTCGAAATTATTTTTCTGAAAATGAAAGTCACAAGTTGAGCAACTCTCAAATGACTGAAATGAATGAAAGAAAAGATCTTTAAAAGGCATATGTAATAATTTATATTCGTTTTAAGTTTTAATGTTATTCCTTAGTTTCAGTTGGGAAAAACTTTTTTTTTATTATTTATTAACAACCACAAGCAGAAGACATACAACATTTTTGGTTTATAATCACATAATAATCATAGTTATGAAGCTGCTTAAGGTAAAATTAAATGCTAAGCTTGGCTGGAAAATAACACAAACAAATTATGGCTTATATTGGCCATTACTTAACAAAATTCAAACTTTAGCGTAAGGAGCTAGGTATTGACGAGGGATCAGACTTCCTCATATACGTAATATGACAGGGTTCACCCCCTCATCAATACCTCACTCTTTAAGCTAAAGTTCGAATTTTATTCCAATTCTTTAAGAAGGACCCCTGAATCACAGAGACTGTTTAATGCGAATAAATAGCTCTTTTGAAATTACTCCAAATACCTTAGCATAAAGAGTTGAGGTATTGACGAGGGAATAAACCCCCTCATCTGCATAATAATTTCTGTTCGTTTGAAGTTTTAATGTTACTCCTTGCTTCAAGTTGAAAAAACTTGTTTCTTTATTTAATTCCTGGATTGTTTTTTAAATAATGCTGGGACCACATTTGCACAGATAGGAGCTTGAAACCTCTAGAATAGGGTTCTCTGATATGCTGAATCTGACGGTCTGATTTTCATTGAGATTCTATGAATTTTAGGGGGTGTTTCTCCCTTTTATCAAAAATAAGATAAATTTTCTCAGGCTCGTGAACTTGATGAAACTTATATATTTAAAATCAGCATAAAAATCTGATTCTTTTGATGTATCTATTGGTATCAAATTTTCATTTTTTAGAGTTTCAGTTACTATTGAGCTGGGTTGCTCCTTACTTACAGTTTGTTACCACAAACTATATATACATATAGTGTTAAAGGTAAATTACTTGGTGAAAAAAAAAACAACAAACTTTTTTAATTTAGTAATTGAGACAGTTAAGCACATGAATGAGGTTTTGACCCTACTCACCTACCCAAACACCTAGGATAAACAGTCTAACCAAGCACAATCAGCAAAATAGAAGGTCCAGAGACATGCGTTGTCATTAGTAAATGTAAGCCACCATAACCTTAAAGTAAAATACCTCAAATCTAATGAAATATTCCCAAGTGATCACCTTCCAACAGGGCTTGTCAGAGGAATACTCACTTGTCTATATGGGTTTTGGTCCATTAAACTGTTTACAATGGTGAAGTGGCACACATACCTTAAGTTATTTATGGTTAAGTTATGGAGACAGTTAAGCACATGAATGAGGTTTTGACCCCACTCACCTACCCAAACACCTAGGATAAACAGTCTAACCAAGCACAATCAGCAAAATAGAAGGTCCAGAGACATGCGTTGTCATTAGTAAATTTAAGCCACCATAACCTTAAAGTAAAATACCTCAAATCTAATGAAATATTCCCAAGTGATCACCTTCCAACAGGGCTTGTCAGAGGAATACTCACTTGTCTATATGGGTTTTGGTCCATTAAACTCTTTACAATGGTGAAGTGGCACACATACCTTAAGTTATTTATGGTTAAGTTATGGAGACAGTTAAGCACATGAATGAGGTTTTGACCCTACTCACCTAACCAAACACCTAGGATAAACAGTCTAACCCAGCACAATCAGCAAAATAGAAGGTCCAGAGACATGCGTTGTCATTAGTAAATGTAAGCCACCATAACCTTAAAGTAAAATACCTCAAATCTAATGAAATATTCCCAAGTGATCACCTTCCAACAGGGCTTGTCAGAGGAATACTCACTTGTCTATATGGGTTTTTGGTCCATTAAACTCTTTACAATGGTGAAGTGGCACACATACCTTAAGTTATTTATGGTATCCCTGTGATAGGATCAGCTTGTGGAATCATCAAAAATATACACCAAGAGAAATTAGCTATATCCTTCTTTCTTAGACTCTAACTACCCAATGAAGCCAAAAATAATGCTGGAACACTTTATAAAACTCCAGCTGGGTTGCAAAATAAAGTACTTGTAAAGTAAATTACTGGATTCTAAAATAGATCAATATCTTAAATCTTTTTACTAGTAAATTTTACAGATAAATGTAATCTGTTATCCTTGTTAACCTTCTTGGAAAATTAATCTGTTTGAAATAAATTTGCTCTAACTAAAATACAAATTGCATTGTAAATTAATTTAGTTTTAGAATTACAAGTCATATTATTATTCATGGTACAGAATAACTTTATTAAATTCTTCCACAATAACTTATTAAAACATTTTATTAGAGTAACTATACCATTAGACTCAAATAACTGGGATAAATCAATGAAAAATTTATTTAAATCCAGTTCATTTTATCTATGCCCTCTTGATTGATTTTTACTCTTAATGGGACAAGTAAAAGAAGGATGATCACTTAAACCATTAATGCATTTAACAACAATGTGAGGCATATCTTCATATTTTGCTACTTAATCATTAGCCCCAAAAGGATAAGTTATACAAAGAGCAAGGATCTAATAGTCTTCTTGTTTATGTAATTCATATAATTAGGTAATTCATTCTCTATTATTTATAATTATGTAATTTATTCTCTTCTATAATTAAGTTATTTAGTCCAAAATTTCCAGAGTTGTAATAGTTGGATTAGACAAAGAGAGAGCACCATTATTACAATTGTGAACTAGATAAGTATTAGTTTTTTTCCTGTTAATTGTGCTTTTACATCAATAAAATCTCATATAAATGTTATTTATTGTCACCCCAGCATACTGTAAACAGCAATTTTTACATTCTAGTAAAGAAATGATATTAGTTGTTTTACAGTTTATATTGCCAAGTAATTTGCATTGAAAATTCTTATTATAAAAGGTGCTTTTAAAAAAAGTCCAAGGGATGAAATAGTCTTGGTGAAGAAAACAACAACCAGTAGTTAATATTATTTGGTAGGCCTAGATTTCTTTAAATATTATTATTATTATGTTTCATTGATTAATCAAATAATAAATTAAAATCATAGCAATGAACATAGCAAAATCAACACTAAGTCCCGAAATCAAGCAAATGTCAACAGATAATAAAACCATGTTAGCTAACTAAAAGGAAACACATAAGCCTTAATACAGAAAATTAACTAAAAACCATAATACTCTGTCTACAAAAATGCAATTTAAGAAGTGTGAAAGGTAAAATATTTGGTGAGAAAAAAAACAAACACCCTAATACAGAACATAAACTAAAAACCTAATACTATATTTATAGAATGGCAATTTCACCAAACACTTAACAATGCCAGGTAAAAAATCTGAATGAGGTTTAAGGTATGTTACAGACAATTTTTAGCAATTGCTGCACCAGCACTGGATCTGACCTGGATTCATATAATGTGTTAAAGGTAAATTGCTTGGTGAAAAACAAAAAATTCTACTTTGGTAACTAAGATAGATAAGCACTTGAATGAGGGCTTGAACCAACTCACCCACCCAATCACCAAGGACAAACAGTCCAACACAACACAATCAGCCAAATAGAAGGGCCCAAGGACATGCAGCACTGTCATTAGTAAATGCAAGCCAAAAATTAAAAGTAAAAAACCTTAAAAATTAATGAAAGATGCCTAAGTGATCACCATGCAACAGGGCTTGTCAGAGGATTACTAAGTTGCCTATATGGGTGCTGGTGCATTAAATTCATTACTTAAGCAAAGGGGTGTGCCTATCAAAAGTTTTTAGGGTATCTCTGCAATAGGATCAGTTTGTGGAATACATGAATGTTATTAGAATCATCAATAATATATACCAAGACAAATTAGCTATATTCGTCCTTCTTAGACTCTAACTACCCAACAAAGCCAAAAAATAATTCTAGAACAGTCCAACACTTTAGAAAACTCTAACTGGGTAGTAAAATAAATTACTTTATCAGGGTCTGGAACCAAATGTAATATAAAACCCCTTGAATCTGGCCCAAAAACTATATACATAAAACAATCCCAAAGAAAAAAAGAAATTACATAAAAATCTCCTTCAATATTACTTCACAGCTTTTTATGTATTTACCTAAAAGTTCATTATATGGAAAACTTTTTTTTTAAATTGCCAAGCCACTTTCTTCTTCTTCTATTTAACAGCAGGCGGGCTTTTCAGTAACACTATTTAGCCCTTTTCCTTTTGCTTCACTCTGTGGGCTACAGAGCTACTGGCTTGATTGCCTCATATTTATTAGATATATTCAGATATCTTTCAGCAGATCTTTCGACTCTAGGAGTTCAAATATAAGATGATAGATGTCGATTTCTATACTCTGTGTGCAGGTATAGTTGGCTAGGCTCTTGGCTGATAGTGGGATTTTGTGGTGTTTGAAGTATTTTAACAGTTTAGAAAGCAAGGTATGTTGTGCAGACGTCAGCATATTACATTCAAATAGGCAATGGTCAATTGTTTCAATACTTTATTTGCAGAAAAACATCTTGATATCAATTTATGTCTTAAACAATGTTGCCACTAACAACAATGGAGCCAAACAGATCCAGCATTGGATGTTACTTTGCTATAAAACACAGTTCAGGTATCTAAGGTGAGAATAAATTTTCTTATAGATTCTATCAGCACTTTCAATTCCAAAAGTCTAATTAACTTTTTGACAACTAAAGTCCTAGCATTGGACTGTTACCTGATTTGTATATTGCTACCAATTTTTGTAGCCTAGTTTCAAATAATGCCTAGCCTACTTCCAGGTTCACACTATAATTAATGATGATTAAACACAGAAAATTTTCATTAAGCCTCACTTCTTAATATCATTGGTACCACTTGATATTGGTTCTTAATACCACTTGAAGAGCACACATGGAGTGCACCCTTGATTTGTTTGGTATATTGAACCAACAGTAAATTTGCAGGTGGTGCTATAATTTAGCTAGGATGAAAGTGAAAACATCATTTGATGCCTTTTTTATGCTCTTTCATAATTCAATAATTGCTTCTCTTGTAAATTACATCTTGAGCCCTTAAAGGGACCCTATAGGTATTTCATTTTTGTAACCACACAAAGTTATTGAAAAGTTGTTAAAAACATATCAATAGCTTATAAATAAGTCAGTCAAGAGTAATATATTCTAAAAATACTTATTTATAACAATTCAAACCTCATTTATTGGTCAACTCAAATATAAACCACTTTCCTAAAGTTTCAAGTATTTCAAATGCTGTCAACAAAGATAGCATTGAATTTTGCAATTCAAAACTTTGCTGTTGACTATTCAGGGTATACATTTGCACATTAGGGGGGGGGGCAGGTAAATTTTATGGTAACTTTGCAGCAGGCCATTTAATTTAGCTAGGATGAAAGTGAAAACATCATTTGATGCTTTTTTAGGCTCTTTTATAATTCACATAAAATACCTTTGACACCCCTTTAAGGGCTCAAGATGCAATTTGCAACAGAAGCAATTATTGAATCATGAAAGGGCATCAAATGATGTTTTCAATTTCATCCTAGCTAAATTATAGTGCCACCTGCAAATTTACCAAACCAACTATGCTATTGACAAGAAGTTAGCACACAAAAAATCAGTGAGGTTTTTTTTTTATACAGGCAAGAGGGTAAAATCTAAGCCTAATTGTTTATTTTCTTTTTTCCTAAGCTTTCTAGACTAGTTTCTATCCTAGGCAACTCCATGGGTTAGTTATGATTTCGTAAATTAGTAGGCTAAGCCTAATCTCCCAGAAGAATACATTGAATATTTAATATTTTTTGAATATTGAATATATTTTTTTTTAATGAAACCTTTTCATCTGTTTTTGTTAATCCTGCTACCCATAAGATATCTAATTTATCACTGGCACCAGAAGCTTCTGTGTTACAGAATGAGTTGCAAATATGGTGACTGATGTAGTGCCTGAGCTTATCCAAAAAATTATCTACGAGCTTTCTGTTGATAAAGCCCCTGATATAGATGGTGTCTCAAATGTTATTATGCAAAGTTTGGCTTCTTCTTTAGTGGCTCCACTTGCATTTCCTTTTTTATCTTTGTTTGGAGTCTGGTAAGTGCCTTGCTGTGTGGAAAAAGGCAGTCATAAAACCCCTTCATAAGGGTGGACTGAGGTACAATTTTATGAATTATCACCCTATCTTAAACACATCAATTTTTTTGAGAATTATGGAAAAAATAGTTGTGCATCAGATCCAAAATTATTTTGAAAAAAATAAATTGTGGAGCATGGCACAGCATGGTTTTTAAAAAAATTGATTGTGTAACATGCAGTTAATGGATGTAATCAATGATTCAAAAGATGGCTGATTCAGGCCTAAAGTTTGATAGTATTTATATTGATTTTTGCAAGGCATTTGACAAGGTTTTGATATCTTTGCTGGTGGAAAAATGTTGAAAGTATGGGATTGGATGTAGAAGCATGACTTGGATTAAGGATTACCTAATTAATTGGACACAGAAAGTGAAGGTTGGTGAGGCACTATCTGAAGGGCATGGATTTCTAAGTGGGGTCCCTTAGGGTAGCTGCCTGGGACCAGTTTTATTCTGTTTATTTATAAATTATTTACTGCAGGTAATCCAACACAGCACCATTAAAATGTTTGCAGATGATGTAAAGCTATACAGAGGTGTCACCTCCCCAGTTGATAAAAACACTTCTACAGGGAGATTTGTAAGCATTGTTTGAATGGTGTAATTTAAATTCTATGTTTGTTAACCAGAAGAAATGTCATGTGATGCATTACTTTGCAAAAGATATGGCATACTGGTACTTCATTGGTGTTCCCTGTTAACTCTATTAGGGATCTTGGTATTATTTTTGATGATCAGCTGAGGTTTGACAAGCAAGAATCAGCAGTTTTGCGTAAAGCAAACTATGGTTTGCTTTGCATCAAAAGAACTTTCAGAAGGTTTAACCAGAGAAGTTTTACCACTTTTTATAAGACAATGGTGTGCCCTGTTGTTGAATACTGCTCATCTGTGTGGTATCTGACTAGAAAATCTGATGCACTGTTGATTGAAAAGGTGCAAAGACAAGCATCCAAATTTGTTCCCTATCTGAAATACCTACCTTATGAGCAGAGATTGAGTAGCCTGAGCTTACCATCTCTGCAATTCAGAAGGGACAGAATGGACCTTGTCAACACTTTCTGCATCATAAAGTGTATTGACCATGTGTCTTGGGAAGATTTCTTTGAGCTTGGTCAGTAGCCTATCCATCTATGTGGCAGAACTCTTTAAAATTGCACCAGCCAACTTTCCATCAAGGAAAGTTGGACAGAGTTCTGGTAAATTTTTACCAGATCATATTATTGACTTAAAAATAAAGTCAATATACCACTTGATACCTTTTTTTATGTTATTTACAAATATAATAATCATTTTTGTCAGAAATGAACTTTACCACCACCCCTATATATACCAATTCAGGGTGTATATTTGCACATTAGGGGGTGGGGGCAAATTTTATTTCTGATATAAATGGGAGGTAAGTTTAAACTTTACCCCACCCCCTAATGTACAAATATAGCCTATACCCTGAATTTGTATCTAGGCCTAGGGGTGGGGGTAAAATTCATTTCTGACAAAAATGATTATTATATTTGGAAAGAGCATAAAAAATGGCATTGAGTGGCATATTCACTTTTTTTGTAAGTCAATAATATGATTTGCTAAAAATTTACCAGAGTTCCTTTGTAAATCATTCAGTAAAACCATGTAACACATTGCCCAACCAAGTAGTTCTGGTGAATGATGTTGCAGCTTTAAAAACAGCATTTACTGAGACCTCTTTTTATGAAAGGCAGTACCTAGGACCGTGAAGTGTATATTTGTTGTAGGGTATCTTTGTTTTTTTTTTTTTTTTTATTATTATTACGAAGTTTATAGGGTAAAAGACCTCTTTTTGGGAAAGACCACTTTTCTTTGGCATTCTGGAAAAATAGCAATGGGTTTTTGGACCACCCCTTTTTGCTACAACATGAAGCAATGTGAGGGCAGTAACAAGAACCCCGCCTTCTTAGTCAAATTTTCACCAATGATTTGTCAGCATAAATTGAAAATGTGGTCTCTGTTTTAAAAAGCAATTGAAAAGAAAAATTATATTTAAATATTTGTGATTTATAGAATAAATATCAAGCAATAAAAGTTACATTTCTAGAATCAGAAGAAAATCAGCTTTCTGTTAATAGGCTATATGAATAAAACTGAAACACTAAAAGGATATATACATCAAAATAGGATATTTGGTATTTCCAAAAAGAGGTCCCTGCAGGTAAGTCAATAAACTAATAGTTTCAAGTGGTTGATCTTAAATAATCTGAATATTAACCATATTGATGCATAGCTTAGACTTTTAGCTATTCATTAATATACCCAATCCTTCTCAATTTCTTTTTGGTAACAAGATTTGAGGGTTTTAGTTTTACACAATTTTGCTCAATTGGATAGGCCTACTGGTTTTTTACCCTAGGCCTAGTTTTTGTTTTCATTGTTTATAAGTGTTGCTCATGGAATGTAATTTGTGCTGTATGAGACAAGCCTATGGCTTATTCCATTTCTGATTAATAAATATGGAAACTTGACATGAATTTCAAGGTACCTTCCTTGATCCAATAAAAGAGTGTCCTTCCCCAGTCCCAGCAATGAAAAAGCATGAGCTACAGCTGTTCCTTGCAATCCAGCACCACATATCACATATTTTTTTGCCATAACAGATGAGCTTAAGAGTCGCTTAGTTTTTCTGTGGGACATGGTCATCAATTCTTTCGCACTGAATTGACTGGCACTAATTTTTTTGTACATTGTTTAGGCTATATAGCTCATTCACATTATTTGAATTTAAAATGTTTTGCGGTTACTTATTCTTTTATCCAGCATTGGACCTTATTATTTCGTTTCGAAGTGCTTATTATGATATTAACTTAATTCATATTTTTAGTTGGACTTTCAAATCTTACAATTAAAACCAACATCCCAATTATTTATGGTCTTTTTTCAATATTTGAAAAAAAATTACAAATTGAAACAAGTATTTTAGCCTATTATTTAAATATTTCAATTCTCCTAGCAACATTTCCCAATTTTTTTGGAAAAATTAAAATGCTTGCAGCTATCTCATGGAGATTACTAGGCTCACTTCAAAAATTACCTCAGAAACATTTTTCGACTGCAAGTTTTTTGCTAGGTAAGGTAAGCTATTCGTTACGTGATGTATTAGGGATTATTAGTCTAGATAAAAAGGTAGGCTAGTTTATCTTAGGTATGTAGGCCTAATTAGGCTATTTTAAAAGTTTTTTCCATTAGGCTGTTCATCTTGATAAAATGTGAAAAAACATAGAATGTGTATATTCATGCTTTTTCCATGGCACAGTCTACCTTGACCTGAATCACATTTGCCAGCAATAAGGACAAACCTTGTATAGGCTATGTTCATCAGAATGAAGGTGGCTCAGCCTGTGAGGTAGGCTATGGTTACCACCTGAATTGGGTAAAAGTTTAGAGTAGCAGCTGTTCAAAAAGATAATATGAGAGATACTTTTAGATTGCTAATTTATGTTCACTTCAATTTTTTTGTTTGTGCATATAACAATCCATCTCCAGCCCCTTTCCCATCCTGGTGGTTTTATATATCTCCAGGCCATGTATTAAACTAACTTAATTACTTATGAAAACTGATTCACAAACAGGCTAAAATGGAAACAAAACAAGGAAATATGTGTTCATTGATAGCCTACTTACTACATAGGCCTAAAGTAACCATTTTTATTATTTTTTGGGTTAGTTTGCTTACATAGTCTTAGGCTTTTGGACAATTAGAAAGGGGCCTAGGGATAAATTGTCAAAAAACCCAAAACAAATAATTACCTTACATTGCATGCCCAGTGAGATAAGGTGGTGATGAGCCTCCTGTGGAACATCTTGCTGGCAGTGTGACATGACTAGGGTTTGGCATCCCAGGTTAGCCTACACTCTGCATTAGCCCAATTCTGGTCAACTCCTTTCTTGAATACATCTAGATGGTTTGGGGCTGGATGGTAGCTTCAGAGAGGCTGTTCCTGTAAGGGACAGCAAGTACAGAGAAGCATTGCCAGTGCTCATGTCAATAGCAATAGAGGACTTGCAGCTTCTTTGTGTGACCTTTTATTGAACTTGCAAGGGATAAGAAGAAAACTTAACTTGAGAGGTTGTTTTCTAGCAGTTTGTAAGTAGCAATTGTGTCTCCTCTCTTTCTTTGATAGACTAGGGTAGGGAGTTTACAAGGTATTCCTTATATGGTTTGTCTTGCAAAGCTAGTATGAGCTTTGTTGCTTGCCTTTGGACACTCTTGAGTGCTTTAACATCCATTTTGTAATGGGGAGATTCTAGGGTCATTCCAAATTCCAGGTGTAGACATAGAATAACTTTGTACAGCCTTTTGACCACATGCTGCTTCCTGCTGGTAAATGTTTGCTTTATGAGCCCTAGGGCTTGGTTTGCATTATCAACTTGAGCTTGTGTTTGGCTGTGGAACTTGAGTTTGTCATCAGCAACAACCCTCAGATCCATCTCCTCACTTACAGCTTCAAGTAGGTCATCTCCAATATGGTAAGGTTGTCTAGAATTGTTGTGTCCAATATGTAGGACTTGGCATTTTGACACATTGAACTGCAAACCCCACTCAGGTGACCATCTAGATAGTTAATCTAAGTCTTCCTGCATCATTGATTGATTGGGGCTAACTTGTGCATGTCCTACAAGCTTGCAATTGCCAGCATATAGTGTCAGTGGGTTGTTCAGGTTGGTTGTACAGCCATTAAACTATATGCTGAACAATGTGGGCCCCAAGATTCTGCCCTGTGGGACCCCACTAATGACAGGAATTTCATCTGAATAAACAGTTTTACCAGTGGTGTCATAAACTACTACCCTCTGAGTTCTTCCATTAAGAAAGGCTTCAATCCAGGCAACTATATCCTCATGTACCCTGTATGCTTCCATTTTCAGGAGCAGAAGTTGATGCTGTACTTTATCAAAGGCTTTTGATTGATCAAGCAATATGACATTCACCAAAAGGCTATTACCTTAAATCACATTGTCCAGCAAAATAATGAAAGATCCTGTAGAGTCATTGGTCAGTGATGATGGGGAGTCACTGGTTTGGCAGCGTCCCACTCTGTTTTCCATGGTTTAGTGGACCAATTCTTATCAATGGCAATCTTGAATGCATTGACAGAGGGAGCAGTGACAGCAACCTTTACAGAAACCATGCTGACTTTTTGAAAGTGACTGATTTCTTTCAAGGTGATAGATCAGTGTGTCATTTGACTGAGCAACCTTTACAGAAACCATGCTGACTTTTTGAAAGTGACTAATTTCTTTCAAGGTGATAGATCAGTGTGTCATTTATGATGCTCTCAAGGACTGTGCATACAACAGAAGTGAGACTTGTAGGGCAATAATTACTGGCTTGGTCCTTTCTTGAAGATGGGCTTGATGTTGGCCTGCTTCTAGTCACTTAGGAGCAATTTGGAAGTGAGTGACATCCCAAGAATCACTGCTAGGGGCTCAACAATTTGTTCAGCTGCTTCTTTTAATAGTCTGGGTTGGTCTTTTAAGCCTCTAGGGTCCAGTCTTATAAGCCTTTTCAGAACATTCTCTACACTTATAATTGTCATATACATTGGTTCTCCAATTGGTTGCTCTTTTAAGGTGTTACAATAGGTAGCATTGGACATAAAATTAGCCCAAAATGGCTCTTTTTGAATAAATGACCTTTGGCTTGAATAAAATTAAGTTGCAAATTGATAAATTTACCTTGAATAGATTATTGATGCAAGTTTTGCATGAGAGTGAGCTGCAAGGAGGATGATGCTATTTAGCATTCCCAACCATCTTGCACACTCTATCCAAAGCTGCTGTTGTATAGTTATGTCCACTCTAAACCACTAGAGAATGGTTCTTATGGATCATACCAGCCTTGTGGTTGCCACTACTGAGTGGGCTTAAATTGCATCCCTCCAGCTAATCTCTCTTACAGTTTGTCGCTAGGCCCTTAACACAGTGACATTACATTACATTGACATGGAACAAAACACATCCAGTATGGACCTTAATATTGCTCTGAAGTGCAAATTAAGGTAATTATTAAGAACCAATAGAAAATGCTACTTTGAAAATAAAGTAGGCTAGCTTACTTGGCCTAGCCCACCATCCAAAAATTTAATGCACTTTTTGCTACATGTGCACATAATTCTGCAGATTTCTCTTTGGTTTTAAACAAAGTAAGAGGAATTTGTTTATTTTGCCCATGTTTTAAATAGGTTTCTCATCTTCATCACTTTTGTATTGTTTCCAAAATTGTTAATTACCGTTAAGGATTTTGACAAAATTGCACCACTGGATGACTTCCATTTTAGCTTTTGAATAGTATCTTCTACCAAACTAGAACTAACAACCAAGTTGGAATTTAGATGAGAGATCAAAAAATTGTCCAGGATGTCTTTGTAGGATTCCTCTATAAAGGGATCTGGATCAGAGAACTTGGATTCATAATACAGATACCACTCATCTGTGGAAATTTCAAAAGAAAGTGTAGTTAAAAAGGTGGTATCTGAATGAGAATCAAATCTGAAAACCTTATTTCAATCTTGTTTGGATTTAGACAAGAGATCAAGAAATTGTCCATGGTGTCTTTATAGAATTCCTCTATGAAGAGATCAGGAAATAAGGAAAGATCCTGTAGAGTCGCTGGTCAGTGATGATGGGGAGTCACTGGTTCAGCGGCGTCCCACTCTGTTTTCCATGGTTTGGTGGACCGATTCTTATCAATTGCAATCTTGAATTCATTGACAGAGGGAGCGGTGACAGCTGCATTGGGAAGACTGTTCCAGGGGCCCACCACTCTATTGGAGAAGTAGTGGTTGCAGAGTCTGCTGTGAGCTCTCTTCCTGAGCAGCTTCTTACTATGCCCTCTTGTCCTGAATGATTTGTCAAGTTGTAAAGGACTCTGAGAAGAGGAATCAGCATGCAGTAGCTTGTAAGCCATAATGACATCGCCCCTCTGCTGTCTGTAGATGAGTGTTGGGAGCTGTAGTTTGTTCAGGCGGGATGGATAGGCGAGGTTCTTGCATCCATCAATAGCTTTGGTTGCGCGCCTTTGAACAGACTCTATTTTCTGTTGGTCACTCTTATTCAGAGGCATGGCAACACACATCCCAAACTCCAGCAATGGTCGCACAAGACCCTTATACAGCTTTGTCATGACTTTAGATGATCTGCTACATACTGTACACTTAATTATTCCGAGGGTTTGAGATGCTTTGGCAACCGCTGTTTGTGTGTGTTTGTTGAATTTTAATTCTTCATCGATGACTATTCCCAAATCTCTTTCAGCTACTGAGGAACCAATTGATTGTCTAGAGCCATCCCCCCCACTCATATGGTACTGCCACTTCTTATTCTTTTTCCCAAAATATACCGCCTTGCACTTCTGGATGTTAAACTCAAGCTTCCATTGGCAGGCCCAAAGGGAAAGTGCATCCAGGTCTTCCTGTATGGTGGCTCTAGTCGCTGACGACTCCGAGGGCCCAATAAGCTTTGAATCATTGGCATAGAAGCTCATCTTATTTCCTACAGCCCATGGAGCCTCATTAATGTAAATATTGAAAAGTGTTGGGCCCAATATTGTTCCCTGGGGCACGCCACTATCAACTGCATCAACTTCTGAGAAAAACTCTTGCCCGTTATCCCCAAACACTCTAACTCTCTGCTTTCTTCCTGAGAGGAACTGCATCACCCATTCAACAACCTCCACACATATCCCAGTAGCTAAAAGTTTAGCCTTCAAACAATGATGGCAAACTTTGTCAAAAGCCTTTGCAAAGTCTAATAAAATCATATCAACAGGGATACCCTGGTCTAGCAGTTTGGTGACACATTCATATGCATCAATAAGATTTGTCTTGACCAAGCATCCAGATCTGAATCCATGTTGGCTATTGGTAAGTAGTTTATTGTCAATCAGGTGTTTCATAACAGCAGTGTTTGCAATTCCTTTGAGGATTTTACTGACTGTTGAGGTGATGCTAATTGGTCAGTAATTGGCAGCACAGTTCCTGCTTCCACCCTTGTGAACAGGTGTAATATTCGCATTTCTCCAATCTTGAGGGACTTGTTTCATGTCAAGAGACTTCTGGAACAGTTTTGCTAGGGGGAGGGCAAGCTCTGCATGAGCCTCTTTCAAAGTTCGAGGGTGTACCCCATCAGGGCCAACTGACTTATTTGGGTTCAATCTTTTGAGCTGTGATTCAACATCCAAAGTGCTGATAGTAATAATTTGCATCAGTTTCTGAATATCATATTCCGGAATTTGTGGCAAGTGGTCATTATCTGGAGGTGTAAAAACTGACTTGAACTGCTGGTTCAGAGCTTCAGCTATATTTCCAGGGTTACTTATGATATTCCCATTAACTGAGAGTTTGGTTACTGAATGTCTTCCAGGCTTTTGAGTGGAGGCATACTTCCAAAATTTCTTTGGATTTGTTTTCAATGCTGAAGCTAAAGACTCCTCATACTTGCTAGTAACTTCTCTTGTAAGGTAGCAGACTTTGTTTTGTATTTGTTTGAATTTGTCATGATTAGCCTGTGTTGGGACGTCCTTGTACCTTCTCCAGAACTTCTTTTTCTTCTGGACTGCTAGCTTGATTTCTCGTGTGATGAAAGGGAGTGTTCTTGGTCTTCATTTCCAAGTGGTTGTTGTGTGTTTTGCAATTGTCTCACTGAGGACCCTTTTCATCTCAAGCCAAGCTCCCTGTACATTATTCTTTTTGACAAAAGACCAATCTTGGTTAGCCAAATCTTGCCTGACCTTGTTGTAAATTGTAAACACATGTTTTCTAAAATTGTTTGTCTGCGGGTACAACTTTAGTCGACAAGTTATGGCTATATGGTTGCTTGCACCAAAAGGTGGCTCTGAGTCTATACTTTGGATTGCCTCCTCATCTTTGACAAATATAAGATCTAAGAGAGATGGGTTCTGGCCCTCTCTGTACCTAGTCAGGAAATTGATTGTCTGGTACAATGAATGTTCTTGTAGGCATTTGAGGAGTGTGCCAATCTGGTCATCGTTATCTCCTGTAGCAGCATAACCACTAATCCATTGGATCTGAGGCAGGTTGAAGTCTCCAGCAATTACAATATTATGGCAAGGACGACTCATCACCAAACTTATAGAATTTGCAATCACGAGGTGAGAGCTTTTCTGACAGGGAGAGCTTGGGCTTCTATAAATACAACCTATAATTAAGGGGTGACCCTTTAGCTCAATTTTTATCCAGACCTGCTCCACCCACAGCTCATACTGAGAACCAAGATTAAGGTCTCCAACCTTCAGTGATGATTTGACATACAGGACAATTCCTCTTCCTTCTGGTTTTGACAGATTTGAGATTATTCTGAATCCAATAATCTGGATTTGCACATCAGTCAGTGGCACTGAAGTATACTTTGGTTTAACTTCAGTGAAGGCAAACACACTCACTTCAGGTCTTGCCGAAACTACAGCTTTTATTTCATCCATTTTTGTGGTGATGCAATCCACATTACTGTAAAGCATTAATAGTCCGTCTTCATTTTCAATATGGGCATCGCCAATATCACTAAATTCCGACTCACAAGATTCAAAAGTGGAACTATCCAAAGGTTCTCCGCTATGAGTACTTGATAATGCACTTGCAAATGATTCATCATTATTGATCTCAAATGTGGGGCTTGCATTTGAATCACTCACACTAAAGTTTCTATGTACAGTACTATTTACATTGTTTTGACAGGCATCAACTCCTAGATCTCAATCACCTGTGACCCCAGTGTAGCTGGAGGCTGCTGGAAGTTTTTTGGGACAATCTTGTTGCCTGTAATCACAATATTTGATTCACCACCTGCCCACCTTCTGTATAGTTCTTCATATAACTTCTGCCTTTTGTCACAGTCTGTTTTCAATACATTGTTTTTGAACTGAACTGCCCCTTTTTTCTCAAAAGATTTCTGGAGAATCAGCTTCTTGATCTTGAAGTTGGGGACAGCAAACATGATTGGGGGTGGGCATAGTGGATTTTGGGTTATGGAGACAGTGGGATTCACTAGGCGGCAAATGTTTGAAATAGGGACACCAGGTAAGCTGTATTTGTTAGCTAGGTGCTTGCAGACAAACTGGGCATCATCAGTTTGAGTAGCAACTCCAAAGGCCACTATATTCAATCTTCTCTTCTGTCAGTTGCAGTCTTCAAAGATTAGCGCCTTCACCCTGCTTTCAAATTGTTTGTTTAGGGCTTCCTT
Source organism: Artemia sinica (assembly GCA_027921565.1). Taxonomy (NCBI): domain Eukaryota; kingdom Metazoa; phylum Arthropoda; class Branchiopoda; order Anostraca; family Artemiidae; genus Artemia; species Artemia sinica. Next base: position 46,085,272 of record CM051270.1, read on the forward strand.
TAGAGCAGTTGTTTCAGCAGTCACAAGGTCTTTCAACACTTTTTTGTCTGTGGAGCTCCTGAGTGCTGCTCCAGGGAGCGTACTCTATCTTCAAGGCCAATGAACTTAGTGTCTATTTCAGCTTTCAGTTCATCTTTCAAGCTCGAAAAGGAGTCTTTAACCGCTTCTTTGATTTTCACATCCAGGTTCTTTATTGTGTCATCAAGACCACCTAGTGACCTTTTTATGCTACTGTCCACAATTTTTGCTATTTCTGAGGCATTAACATTGCCTTTTGGGTTGCTTTTGCACATGGGACATTTCCACTCACAGCCCATGCGGTGAGTCATCTTTGTTAATAAAATATATTCTGGTTCCAAAAGATCAAGGCATTCTGCACACAGCCATCGCTCACAATCATCACAGTTCATAGCATTAGAAACTTCATTCAAATTGTCTTCACAGGCTGCACACTTAACCATACCCTTCACCGGGCTAACTTGCATCTGTTTGCTTGCCATTTCTGGTTTGGGATAAATAGCAGAAGTTTATCAATTCTCTTGGACAAATAACTCTCGGCAGATACCACTAGAGCACTTGCCACAGGTACTTTTGCCTCTTCTTCTAGCTTTTCCTCTCCTGGCACTCAAATGAAAGTATTATATCTTGTTGATGCTCAGAACGCTAAATTTACTGCCTTGACCATTTTCAAGGTAGACAGAATGTGGGAAGTGCAATACTCAAATCACCTATTCCCAGCAGTTTAAGGATTAAAATCCCGCTGGTACCAATTGTTTGTTTGCTATTGCTCCCTTCTGCACAAATTATCCACCAAAAATATGCAAAAATGGACGAGCCAACGTAATCAATGGTGTTTTTAGTATTTAGCGTTTGGCAACTGTGCTTTATTGCTGGCTGCAAATTCGGAAGAAGGAGAAGGACACTGAATTCAGCTTTTTCCAATAGGCAATGTTTAGAAGTCCTAAAAAAAAAAATGTCCCCCCAGATTCCAAATCAAATTCCAGTGAATGTGCCATAGTGAAAGATACCCATCTTGGCTGGTCAAGCACACTTTCTCAAAGTTCAAATGATAGCTCCAATTTGGAGAATAGGACAATGATACGTGTAGGGGCTAATGTAACCATAAATGATGATAATGGGTTTCAAGAAGTCCTCTCTAGAAGCTCTAAAAAAAGGAAAAAAATCTCCCCAATCAAAAGTATTTCCCCTATCCCTGCCCAACATCCTCCCTCCAAAAACTTAGGAATTTACCTTAAAATAACTCCTACTACCCCCTTCGAAATAAAAATGATCACTGCAATAAGAGTTGCAATTTTTAAATTGCTAAAATCAATGTTCTCTCTTAATATTAACCATGATGGACCTCTGCTATTAGCTGTAGAAGATCAGAAATCAGCAGATACAATAATTAACCTAAAATCCCTTCTGAATACCCCAATTATTGCATCTAATTGGAACCCAAAACAATCACCAGCAGAAATAGTAGTTTATAATGTTCCCCCAGAGATATCCACTCAGGAGTTAAAAGAAGGGCTCTCAGATAGGGCTGGAAACACAATCCCAGTTGAGGATGTTACCCAACTTGGCAAACCTAACTCTAATGGCCTAAAAACTAGTAGATCCTTCTTATTCACTCTGAAGGAAAAAATTAATATCCCAGAAAAATTATTCCTATTTGGGCAAATCAAACCACACAAGGAATACAAACCTAAGCCTATCCAGTGTCAGAAGTGTCTCAAACTGGGACACACAACAAACAAATGCAATGAAATTCTCCGAGAGTGTAGTAATTGTAAAGCTTTCCATCCTAAAGAGTTGACAACTTGCAACAACACTCAGCCTACATGCATCAATTGCAAAGGCCCACATGAATCTACAAATAAATCATTATGCCCTGCATACAAGAAAAGAGCTCTAACGCTCCAAATATCAACAGAGAAGGCCATCCCATACCCCTTTGCAGCAATGGAAGCAAATGCTGCCCAACAATACCAAATAAAGCCTGTAATGAAACCAACCAAAACCCCCAAGTCAAACGCTCCCAATGCATCAAGCACCCCATATAAAACACCATCTTCTAAGCCCCCTAGCTCAAATCCCTATCAGAAGGAATCACCAAGCCAACAAGCCTCCTTGTCCAGTGAGATGAGGTCAGCCTGGCCCCCCTCCCAAGAAGAAACAAACCAGAAACACTACCAGGAATTAACCCCTTAACCGACAAACAGGATGCACAACCAAAAATGCAATCCCCAAATATATGCTTATTCATTCTGAACTGTAATGCAGTTCAGGCCATGAACATACATCAACTACAGAAAACAAAAATCATTGCAGAATTGGCAAAAATCTACATCCCAGATGATATGCTCATTCAAGCAAAAAAAGATCTTGCTTTACTTTTAGCAAAGCTGAACATTGAAACACAGTCATAAGAAGAATAAATCAACAACACAACATATATCAATACTCCAATGGAATGTAAGATCACTCACAGAAAATAAGCTAAATGAACTAATATCATTTATGAATAATAATTCCATTAATATTGCTTGCCTCCAGGAAACTCATTTAACCCAAAATCAACAAATTAAGTCTCTGGGATATACTATCCTCAGAAAGGATAGATCTTCAGAGAGAAAAGGAGGTGGGGTAGCTTTATTAGTGAATAATAATATAAAATTTTGTGGCATCAATTTTCCAGATTTTGCAAATGATGTTGATGCAATTGGTATCAGTGTTTGGCTGAATAATTTAAAAACCTACATAATAAGCTTTTATAACCCTAATGGCCAAACTACAGATGCCAAGGATTTCTTTAATTATATAAATAAATCTAATATGTTAAAAAATATTATTATTTGTGGAGATTTCAATGCCCACAGCCTTTTGTGGGGGAATAAACCAGCAAATAAAGCTGGTAAATTCATTGAGCATATGACTTCAAATAATAATGAATTAGCGGTTGCTACCCCTCCAAACCTGAAAACATATTTCAACCCCAAAAGTGGCAGATTCTCCACAATTGACCTACAAATCGTTTCATTAATTTTTTTGAATAAAATTTACATAAATAAAATTGATAGTCTATGTACTGACCACTTTGCCATAGTTTGCTCCCTAAATGGACCTGCTGAAACTATATCTCATACCTCCAAATATATCAACACTAAAGCAAATTGGTCTATGTTCCAAAATAAGCTAAATGATGAAATTACAAGTTTCACCCAAATTTCATGCATTTCTAACACAACAGTTGACACACATGCTGAAGCCTTGACATCTTTACTAATAAATACAGCTATTCATGCTATCCCCAGGACAACACCTAAGAAAACTTTCCCTATACAAATTCCTAAAGCATGGTGGACAAATGAGTGCCTAAATAAATGGAGAATAAAAAAGGCAGCTAGGACAGAATTCATAAAAAAACCATCACCTACTACATATTTAAAAAAATTACAAGCAGAATCTAATCTTAAAAGGACTATAATAGATGCTAAATATAAATACTGGAATAATTTTGCAAATAATCTCTCCAGAGAAACACATGAGGCAATTATACACAAAGTTATAAGCCACATCTGTGGGAAAAAGACTTCCCCCAACCCACTCCTGTATGAGCTTATACATAATAATACCCATTATGACAATGATAATGAAGAAGCTAACCTATTTGCAACTCTTTTTGTTAATAAGCTAACATCAAATAATCAAAGCAAACTGTCCCCAATTCCTATGAACCCAAGTTACCAACCACGCACAAGATCCAAGTACATAACTAATCCATTCTCAATCCAGGAATTGAATAATGCAATACATCATATTAGGACCAAAACTAGCGGCAGCTATGACAATATACACCCTACATGGATAAAGAATCTCACACCTTCATACAAACAAGAACTGCTAAATTGTTATAATCATGCTTGGGCATCTTTTATCTTCCCCAATATATGGAAATGTTCGTCCCTCCTACCAATCCTAAAGAAAAATAAACCCAAAGATAACCCTGAGTCTTATAGGCCCATAATGATTACTCCTGTGCTGGGGAAAATAATGGAGAAAATGATCTATCACAGACTCCTCTGGTTTTTTGGGAAAAACAATATGATCCCTCACACTCAAACTGGATTCAGGAAACACCACTCCTCAACAGATGCTTCCATTTTGCTAACAAATGCAATAAATGAATCTTTCTCAAAAAATAATGTCCTAGTTGCAGCTTTCCTAGATTTTGAAGGGGCATATGACAATGTGAACCACCAAATTCTTTTAAACAAACTTGCAAACCTTGGAGTACCCCCTAAGCTAGTTTCTTTTATTAAATCCTTCATAGAAGTGCGAAGTTTCATTGTTTGTGTTGGTTCAGCCTCTTCACCCCAAAAGACAATAACCAAAGGCCTACCTCAGGGAGCAGTCCTCAGTTGCCTCCTATTTGCCCTATATCTCTGGGACATGAACCTACCCCACACGAATCTACAATATGCTGATGATCTGGTGCTATGGTCATCTGGCAACACCTTTCAGATAGCACAGTCATATCTGCAAAAGTCACTTTTCCAGTTTGAAAAATTCTCTCAACATTCAGATTTACCCATTGCACCCACCAAGTCAAAAATAATCCAATTTCACGGAAACGAAACCATGTTAATGCAAAACTAACTCTAAATAAAACAACTATTCCAGAAGATAATCATATTAATTACCTAGGTCTCAGGCTTGACCAAAAACTTAATTTCCACCTCCACATTTCAAACACAATAAAAAAATGCTATAGAAAAACAAATATACTAAAAAGACTTCTTTCCACACCCTGGGGCTGTAAGGAGAAAACCTTACTCCAGTTTTATAAATCACATATAAGACCCCATATTGACTATGGGCTCATCGTCTATGGTGCATGAGCAAAGACCCAGATGCAAAAAAATTGAAACAACACAAAATGATATAATACGTCTCATATTTGGTCTTAGGAAACCCACAAGCACCAAGTTTCTGCTTATGGAGAGTGGATTAACAATAATAAGGGAGAGACGTAGCTTTCTCTTGACAAAACATCTTACAAAAATTGAATCAAATAGCTCACACACACTACATAATTGGTTAAGAAATCCAGTTATGTATAGAGGCATTGCAGATGAGTATGCCAATATTCAGAAGAAGTTCCCCATACCAGCAAAGTATTGCACCTACTTTCCCCCAATCCCCCCCATGGAATTGGTCAAGTCCCATAATAAATAATGACTTCTCAAAGTGGAATAAAGATTTAACCCCCATTGCTTTTGTCCAGAAAAAAAATTGCAGAACTTAATACTATTACCTATAAAAATCACTTCCAAATATTTGTTTATGGGTCAAAATTGAATGAGAAGGTTGCAAGTGGTGTTTTCCTTCCTCACCTGAAAATTGCAATGGGCGAGAGATTATATAATAATTTATCTATAATGTCTGCTGAGTTAAATGCCATAATCATGGCATTAGAACACCTTAAGGAAAACCAACCTTTGATCGCAAATTCAAATAATATTATCATATATTCCGACTCTCTATCAAGCCTTGAGTTGCTGGCCTCAGCTCCTCAATATAAGTTGGACATTGACACTTATCATTGTCTCAGTATTATAGATAATCTTGCTTCAAGTGGCATAAAAACTTATTTTCAGTACATTCCTAGCCACTCTGGCATAAGTGGTAATCATCAGGTTGATGAAATAGCAAAAAATGCTATAAATATTGACCAGCCAAGTGGGAGACCAATCCCAATTGGAGATATTTACCGATGGAGGCTATCAGATATTAATTTTAATAAGATTAATCCTATCCTTTCCCCCTTTCCCAACAAGTATCTTTCTAAAATTTATCATAGAATTCGTTCTGGAACAAATGGACTAAATTTCCTTGCATTCTCATATAAGTTTTCTAATTCAAGTGGTTCAATTCCCCTGTCCCCTCTTTGCAGGCATTGTAATATGAATAATGAAACAATTGACCATTGCCTATTTGAATGTAATATCCTGACGTCTGCACAACATACCTTGCTTTGTAAACTGTTAAAATGCTTCAAACACCACAAAATCTCATCATCAGCCAAGAGCCTAGCCAACTATACCTGCACACAGAGCACAGAAATCGATATCTATCATCTTATATTTGAACTCCTTGAGTCAAAAGATCTACTGAAAGATATCTGAGAATATCTAATAAACAAGAGACAACCAAGACAGTAGCTCTGTAACCCACAGAGTGAAGCAAAAAGAAGAGGGCTAAATAGCATCAACTGAATAGCCCGCCTGCTGTGAATTAGAAGAAGAAGAAGCAACTCTATAAGAAAATTATAATACGTCTCATATTTGGTCTTAGGAAACCCACAAGCACCAAGTTTCTGCTTATGGAGAGTGGATTAACAACAATAAGGGAGAGACGTAGCTTTCTCTTGATAAAACATCTTACAAAAATTGAATCAAATAGCTCACACACATTACATAATTGGTTAAGAAATCCAGCCATGTATAGAGGTATTGCAGATGAGTATGCCAATATTCAAAAGAAGTTCCCTGTACCAGCAAAGTCTATTGCACCTACTTTCCCCCAATCCCCTCCATGGAATTGGTCATTTCCCATAATAAATACTGAATTTTCAAAATGGAATAAAGATTTAACCCCCATTGCTTTTGTCCAGAAAAAATTTGCAGAACTTTATACAATTACCTATAAAAATCACTTCCAAATATTTGTTGATGGGTCAAAAATGGATGAGAAGGTTGCAAGTGGTGTTTTCCTTCCTCACCTGAAAATTGCAATGGGAGAGAGATTATTTAATAATTTATCTATAATGTCTGCTGAGTTAAATGCCATAATCATGGCATTAGAACACCTTAAGCAAAACCAACCTTTGATTGAAAATTCGAAAAAATATTATCATCTATTCCGACTCTTTATCAAGCCTTGAGTTGCTGGCCTCAGCTCCTCAATATAAGTTGGACATTGACACTTATCATTGTCTCAGTATTATTGATAATCTTGCTTCAAGTGGCATAAAAACTTACTTTCAGTACATTCCTAGCCACTCTGGCATAAGTGGTAATCATCAGGTTGATGAAATAGCAAAAAATGCTATAAATATTGACCAGCCAAGTGGGAGACCAATCCCAATTAGAGATATTTACCAATGGAGGCTATCAGATATTAATTTTAATAAGATTAATCCTATCCTTTCCCCCTTTCCCAATAAGTATCTTTCTAAAATTTATCATAGAATTCGTTCTGGAACAAATGGACTAAATTTCCTTGCATTCTCATATAAGCTTTCTAATTCAAGTGGTTCAATTCCCCTGTCCCCTCTTTGCAGGCATTGTAATATGAATAATGAAACAATTGACCATTGCCTATTTGAATGTAATATGCTGACGTCTGCACAACATACCTTGCTTTGTAAACTGTTAAAATACTTCAAACACCACAAAATCCCACTATCAGCCAAGAGCCTAGCCAACTATACCTGCACACAGAGCATAGAAATCGACATCTATCATCTTATATTTGAACTCCTAGAGTCGAAAGATCTGCTGAAAGATATCTGAATATATCTAATAAATATGAGGCAATCAAGCCAGTAGCTCTGTAGCCCACAGAGTGAAGCAAAAGGAAAAGGGCTAAATAGTTATACTGAAAAGCCCGCCTGCTGTTAAATAGAAGAAGAAGAAATTAATAATCTCTCCAGAGAAACAAATGAGCCAATTATACATAAAGTCATAAGCCACATATGTGGGAAAAAGACTTCTCCCTCCCACTCCTGTATGAGCTTATACATAATAATACCCATTATGACAATGATATTGAAAAGGCTAACCTATTTGCAACTCTTTTTGTTAATAAGCTAACATCAAATAATCAAAGCAAACTGTCCACAATTCCTATGAACCCTAGTTACCAACCACGCCCAGGATCCGAGTACATAACTAATCCATTTTCAATCCAGGAATTGAATAATGCAATACATCATATTAGGTCCAAAACTAGCAGTAGCTATGACAATATACACCCTACATGGATAAAGAATCTCACACCTTCATACAAACAAGAACTGCTAAATTGTTATAATCACGCTTGGGCATCTTCTAGGTTCCCCAATATATGGAAATGTTTGTCCCTTCTACCAATCCTAAAGAAAAATAAACCAAAAGATAACCCTGAGTCTTATAGGCCCATAATGATTACACCTGTGATGGGGAAAATAATGGAGAAAATGATTTATCACAGACTCCTCTGGTTTGTTAAGAATAATAACATGATCCCACACACTCAAACTGGATTCAGGAAATACCACTCCTCAACAGATGCTTTCATTTTGCTAACAAATGCAATAAATGAATCTTTCTCAAAAAATAATATCCTAGTGGCAGCTTTCCTAGATTTTGAAGGAGCTTATGACAATGTGAACCACCAAATCCTTTTAAATAAACTTGCAAACCTTGGAGTACCTCCTAAGCTAGTATCCTTTATTAAATCCTTCATAGAAGTGCGAAGTTTCATTGTTTGTGTTGGTTCAGCCTCTTCACCCCAAAAGACAATATCCAAAGGCCTACCTCAGGGAGCAGTCCTCAGTTGCCTCCTTTTTGCCCTATATCTCTGGGACATGAACCTACCCCACACGAATCTACAATATGCTGATGATCTGGTGCTATGGTCATCTGGCAACACCTTTCAGATAGCACAGTCAAATCTGCAAAAGTCACTTTTCCAGTTTGAAAAATTCTCTCAACATTCAGATTTACCCATTGCACCTACCAAGTCAAAAATAATCCAATTTCACCGGAAGTGAAACCATGTTAATGCAAAACTAACTCTAAATAAAACGACTATTCCAGGAGATAATCATATTAATTACCTAGGTCTCAGGCTTGACCAAAAACTTAATTTCCACCTCCACATTTCAAACACAATAAAAAAATGCTATAGAAAAACAAATATACTAAAAAGACTTCTTTCCACACCCTGGGGCTGTAAGGAGAAAATCTTACTCCAGTTTTATAAATCACATATAAGACCCCATATTGACTATGGGCTCATCGTCTATGGTGCATGAGCAAAGACCCAGATGCAAAAAAATTGAAACAACACAAAATGATATAATACGTCTCATATTTGGTCTTAGGAAACCCACAAGCACCAAGTTTCTGCTTATGGAGAGTGGATTAACAACAATAAGGGAGAGACGTAGCTTTCTCTTGACAAAACATCTTACAAAAATTGAATCAAATAGCTCACACACACTACATAATTGGTTAAGAAATCCAGTTATGTATAGAGGCATTGCAGATGAGTATGCCAATATTCAGAAGAAGTTCCCCATACCAGCGAGTCCAGCAAAGTATATTGCACCTACTTTCCCCCGATCCCCCCATGGAATTGGTCAAGTCCCATAATAAATAATGACTTCTCAAAGTGGAATAAAGATTTAACCCCCATTGCTTTTGTCCAGAAAAAATTGCAGAACTTAATACTATTACCTATAAAAATCACTTCCAAATATTTGTTGATGGGTCAAAATTGAATGAGAAGGTTGCAAGTGGTGTTTTCCTTCCTCACCTGAAAATTGCAATGGGCGAGAGATTATATAATAATTTATCTATAATGTCTGCTGAGTTAAATGCCATAATCATGGCGTTAGAACACCTTAAGGAAAACCAACCTTTGATCGCAAATTCAAATAATATTATCATATATTCCGACTCTCTATCAAGCCTTGAGTTGCTGGCCTCAGCTCCTCAATATAAGTTGGACATTGACACTTATCATTGTCTCAGTATTATAGATAATCTTGCTTCAAGTGGCATAAAAACTTATTTTCAGTACATTCCTAGCCACTCTGGCATAAGTGGTAATCATCAGGTTGATGAAATAGCAAAAAATGCTATAAATATTGACCAGCCAAGTGGGAGACCAATCCCAATTGGAGATATTTACCGATGGAAGCTATCAGATATTAATTTTAATAAGATTAATCCTATCCTTTCCCCCTTTCCCAATAAGTATCTTTCTAAAATTTATCATAGAATTCGTTCTGGAACTAATGGACTAAATTTCGTTGCATTCTCATATAAGTTTTCTAATTCAAGTGGTTCAATTCCCCTGTCCCATCTTTGCAGGCATTGTAATATGAATAATGAAACAATTGACCATTGCCTATTTGAATGTAATATGCTGACGTCTGCACAACATACCTTGCTTTCTAAACTGTTAAAATGCTTCAAACACCACAAAATCTCATCATCAGCCAAGAGCCTAGCCAACTATACCTGCACACAGAGCACAGAAATCGATATCTATCATCTTATATTTGAACTCCTTGAGTCAAAAGATCTACTGAAAGATATCTGAGAATATCTAATAAATATGAGGCAATCAAGCCAGTAGCTCTGTAACCCACAGAGTGAAGCAAAAAGAAGAGGGCTAAATAGCATCAACTGAATAGCCCGCCTGCTGTGAATTAGAAGAAGAAGAAGAAGCAACTCTATAAGAAAATTAATAATCTGCACACAGAGCATACCTGCACACAGAGCATAGAAATCGACATCTATCATCTTATATTTGAACTCCTAGAGTCAAAAGATCTGCTGAAAGATATCTGAATATATCTAATAAATATGAGGCAATCAAGCCAGTAGCTCTGTAGCCCACAGAGTGAAGCAAAAGGAAAAGGGCTAAATAGTTTTACTGAAAAGCCCGCCTGCTGTTAAATAGAAGAAGAAGAATAATCTCTCCAGAGAAACAAATGAGCCACATTTCAAACACAATAAAAAAATGTTATAGAAAAGCAAATATACTAAAAAGACTTCTTTCCACACCCTGGGGTTGTAAGGAGAAAACCTTACTCCAGTTTTATAAATCACATATAAGACCCCATATTGACTATGGGCTCATTGTCTATGGTGCATGTGCAAAGACCCAGATGCAAAAAATTGAAACAACACAAAATGATATAATACGTCTCATATTTGGTCTTAGGAAACCCACAAGCACCAAGTTTCTGCTTATGGAGAGTGGATTAACAACAATAAGGGAGAGACGTAGCTTTCTCTTGATAAAACATCTTACAAAAATTGAATCAAATAGCTCACACACATGACATAATTGGTTAAGAAATCCAGCCATGTATAGAGGTATTGCAGATGAGTATGCCAATATTCAAAAGAAGTTCCCTGTACCAGCAAAGTCTATTGCACCTACTTTCCCCCAATCCCCTCCATGGAATTGGTCATTTCCCATAATAAATACTGAATTTTCAAAATGGAATAAAGATTTAACCCCCATTGCTTTTGTCCAGAAAAAATTTGCAGAACTTAATACAATTACCTATAAAAATCACTTCCAAATATTTGTTGATGGGTCAAAAATGGATGAGAAGGTTGCAAGTGGTGTTTTCCTTCCTCACCTGAAAATTGCAATGGGCGAGAGATTATTTAATAATTTATCTATAATGTCTGCTGAGTTAAATGCCATAATCATGGCATTAGAACACCTTAAGCAAAACCAACCTTTGATTGAAAATTCGAATAATATTATCATGTATTCCGACTCTTTATCAAGCCTTGAGTTGCTGGCCTCAGCTCCTCAATATAAGTTGGACATTGACACTTATCATTGTCTCAGTATTATTGATAATCTTGCTTCAAGTGGCATAAAAACTTACTTTCAGTACATTCCTAGCCACTCTGGCATAAGTGGTAATCATCAGGTTGATGAAATAGCAAAAAATGCTATAAATATTGACCAGCCAAGTGGGAGACCAATCCCAATTAGAGATATTTACCGATGGAGGCTATCAGATATTAATTTTAATAAGATTAATCCTATCCTTTCCCCCTTTCCCAATAAGTATCTTTCTAAAATTTATCATAGAATTCGTTCTGGAACAAATGGACTAAATTTCCTTGCATTCTCATATAAGCTTTCTAATTCAAGTGGCTCAATTCCCCTGTCCCCTCTTTGCAGGCATTGTAATATGAATAATGAAACAATTGACCATTGCCTATTTGAATGTAATATGCTGACGTCTGCACAACATACCTTGCTTTGTAAACTGTTAAAATACTTCAAACACCACAAAATCCCACTATCAGCCAAGAGCCTAGCCAACTATACCTGCACACAGAGCATAGAAATCGACATCTATCATCTTATATTTGAACTCCTAGAGTCAAAAGATCTGCTGAAAGATATCTGAATATATCTAATAAATATGAGCCAATCAAGCCAGTAGCTCTGTAGCCCACAGAGTGAAGCAAAAGGAAAAGGGCTAAATAGTGTTACTGAAAAGCCCGCCTGCTGTTAAATAGAAGAAGAAGAATAAGCCACATATGTGGGAAAAAGACTTCTCCCAACCCACTCCTGTATGAGCTTATACATAATAATACCCATTATGACAATGATATTGAAAAGGCTAACCTATTTGCAACTCTTTTTGTTAATAAGCTAACATCAAATAATCAAAGCAAACTGTCCACAATTCCTATGAACCCTAGTTACCAACCACGCCCAGGATCCGAGCACATAACTAATCCATTTTCAATCCAGGAATTGAATAATGCAATACATCATATTAGGTCCAAAACTAGCAGTAGCTATGACAATATACACCCTACATGGATAAAGAATCTCACACCTTCATACAAACAAGAACTGCTAAATTGTTATAATCACGCTTGGGCATCTTCTAGGTTCCCCAATATATGGAAATGTTTGTCCCTTCTACCAATCCTAAAGAAAAATAAACCAAAAGATAACCCTGAGTCTTATAGGCCCATAATGATTACACCTGTGATGGGGAAAATAATAGAGAAAATGATTTATCACAGACTCCTCTGGTTTGTTGAGAATAATAACATGATCCCACACACTCAAACTGGATTCAGGAAATACCACTCCTCAACAGATGCTTTCATTTTGCTAACAAATGCAATAAATGAATCTTTCTCAAAAAATAATATCCTAGTGGCAGCTTTCCTAGATTGTGAAGGAGCTTATGACAATGTGAACCACCAAATCCTTTTAAATAAACTTGCAAACCTTGGAGTACCTCCTAAGCTAGTATCCTTTATTAAATCCTTCATAGAAGTGCGAAGTTTCATTGTTTGTGTTGGTTCAGCCTCTTCACCCCAAAAGACAATATCCAAAGGCCTACCTCAGGGAGCAGTCCTCAGTTGCCTCCTTTTTGCCCTATATCTCTCGGACATGAACCTACCCCACACGAATCTACAATATGCTGATGATCTGGTGCTATGGTCATCTGGCAACACCTTTCAGATAGCACAGTCAAATCTGCAAAAGTCACTTTTCCAGTTTGAAAAATTCTCCCAACATTCAGATTTACCCATTGCACCCACCAAGTCAAAAATAATCCAATTTCACCGGAAGCGAAACCATGTTAATGCAAAACTAACTCTAAATAAAACAACTATTCCAGAAGATAATAATATTAATTACCTAGGTCTCATGCTTGACCAAAAACTTAATTTCCACCTCCACATTTCAAACACAATAAAAAAATGTTATAGAAAAGCAAATATACTAAAAAGACTTCTTTCCACACCCTGGGGTTGTAAGGAGAAAACCTTACTCCAGTTTTATAAATCACATATAAGACCCCATATTGACTATGGGCTCATTGTCTATGGTGCATGTGGAAAGACCCAGATGCAAAAAATGGAAACAACACAAAATGATATAATACGTCTCATATTTGGTCTTAGGAAACCCACAAGCACCAAGTTTCTGCTTATGGAGAGTGGATTAACAACAATAAGGGAGAGACGTAGCTTTCTCTTGATAAAACATCTTACAAAAATTGAATCAAATAGCTCACACACATTTCATAATTGGTTAAGAAATCCAGCCATGTATAGAGGTATTGCAGATGAGTGTGCCAATATTCAAAAGAAGTTCCCCGTACCAGCAAAGTCTATTGCACCTACTTTCCCCCAATCCCCCCCCCCCCATGGAATTGGTCATTTCCCATAATAAATACTGAATTTTCAAAATGGAATAAAGATTTAACCCCCATTGCTTTTGTCCAGAAAAAATTTGCAGAACTTAATGCAATTACCTATAAAAATCACTTCTAAATATTTGTAGATGGGTCAAAAATGAATGAGAAGGTTGCAAGTGGTGTTTTCCTTCCTCACCTGAAAATTGCAATGGGCGAGAGATTATTTAATAATTTATCTATAATGTCTGCTGAGTTAAATGCCATAATCATGGCATTAGAACACCTTAAGCAAAACCAACCTTTGATTGAAAATTCGAATAATATTATCATCTATTCCGACTCTTTATCAAGCCTTGAGTTGCTGGCCTCAGCTCCTCAATATAAGTTGGACAGTGACACTTATCATTGTCACAGTATTATCGATAATCTTGCTTCAAGTGGCATAAAAACTTTGTTTCAGTACATTCCTAGCCACTCTGGCATAAGTGGTAATCATCAGGTTGATGAAATAGCAAAAAATGCTATAAATATTGACCAGCCAAGTGGGAGACCAATCCCAATTAGAGATATTTACCGATGGAGGCTATCAGATATTAATTTTAATAAGATTAATCCTATCCTTTCCCCCTTTCCCAATAAGTATCTTTCTAAAATTTATCATAGAATTCGTTCTGGAACAAATGGACTAAATTTCCTTGCATTCTCATATAAGCTTTCTAATTCAAGTGGTTCAATTCCCCTGTCCCCTCTTTGCAGGCATTGTAATATGAATAATGAAACAATTGACCATTGCCTATTTGAATGTAATATGCTGACGTCTGCACAACATACCTTGCTTTGTAAACTGTTAAAATACTTCAAACACCACAAAATCCCACTATCAGCCAAGAGCCTAGCCAACTATACCTGCACACAGAGCATAGAAATCGACATCTATCATCTTATATTTGAACTCCTAGAGTCGAAAGATCTGCTGAAAGATATCTGAATATATCTAATAAGTATGAGGCAATCAAGCCAGTAGCTCTGTAGCCCACAGAGTGAAGCAAAAGGAAAAGGGCTAAATAGTTTTACTGAAAAGCCCGCCTGCTGTTAAATAGAAGAAGAATAAGAAGAAGAAGAAGATAAGAGACGACCAAGCCAGTAGCTCTGTAGCCCACAGAGTGAAGCAAAAAGAAAAGGGCTAAATAGTATGAACTGAATAGCCCGCCTGCTGTGAATTAGAATAAGAATTAAAATAAATTTTCTTGTGAATTATTATCGCTTCTAATCAGCAGTTATACCAAACCAATCCTGCTCAACCCATCCTCAGGGCTATACTGTGGTGTTCTCCTCCCCATAGTATAGTGCAGACGGTTTTATATCATTCTATTTTCCCTTCTTGCTTTAGTTTTGTTTTTCTCTGTTTAAAGCTTTTTCCAATAGGCAATGTTTAGAAGTCCTCCAAAAAAAATGTCCCCCCAGATCCCAAATCAAATTCCAGTGAATGTGCCATAGTGAAAGATACCCATCTTGGCTGGTCAAGCACACTTTCTCAAAGTTCAAATGATAGCTCCAATTTGGAGAATAGGACAATGATAAGTGTAGGGGCTAATGTAACCATAAATGATGATAATGGGTTTCAAGAAGTCCTCTCTAGAAGCTATCAGCCAAGATCCTAGCCAACTATACCTGCACACAGAGCATAGAAATCGACATCTATCATCTTATATTTGAACTCCTAGAGTCGAAAGATCTACTGAAAGATATCTGAATATATCTAATAAATATGAGGCAATCAAGCCAGTTGCTCTGTAGCCCAAAGAGTGAAGCAAAAGGAAAAGGGCTAAATAGTTTTACTGAAAAGCCCGCCTGCTGTTAAATAGAAGAAGAATTAAAGATATCTACTGAAAGATATCTGACAATATCTAATAAATAAGAGACGACCAAGCCAGTAGCTCTGTAGCCCACAGAGTGAATTATATAATAATTTATCTATAATGTCTGCTGAGTTAAATGCCATAATCATGGCATTAGAACACCTTAAGGAAAACCAACCTTTGATTGCAAATTCAAATAATATTATCATATATTCCGACTCTCTATCAAGCCTTGAGTTGCTGGCCTCAGCTCCTCAATATAAGTTGGACATTGACACTTATCATTGTCTCAGTATTATAGATAATCTTGCTTCAAGTGGCATAAAAACTTATTTTCAGTACATTCCTAGCCACTCTGGCATAAGTGGTAATCATCAGGTTGATGAAATAGCAAAAAATGCTATAAATATTGACCAGCCAAGTGGGAGACCAATCCCAATTAGAGATATTTACTGATGGAGGCTATCAGATATTAATTTTAATAAGATTAATCCTATCTTTTCCCCATTTCCCAATAAGAATCTTTCTAAAATTTATCATAGAATTCGTTCTGGAACAAATGGACTAAATTTCCTTGCATTCTCATATAAGTCTTCTAATTCAAGTGGTTCAATTCCCCTGTCCCCTCTTTGCAGGCATTGTAATATGAATAATGAAACAATTGACCATTGCCTATTTGAATGTAATATGCTGACGTCTGTACAACATACCTTGCTTTGTAAACTGTTAAAATGCTTCAAACACCACAAAATCTCACTATCAGCCAAGAGCCTAGCCAACTATACATGCACACAGAGCACAGAAATCGATATCTATCATCTTATATTTGAACTCCTTGAGTCAAAAGATCTACTGAAAGATATCTGACAATATCTAATAAATAAGAGACGACCAAGCCAGTAGCTCTGTAGCCCACAGAGTGAAGCAAAAAGAAAAGGGCTAAATAATATTAACTGAATAGCCCGCCTGCTGTGAATTAGAAGAAGAAGAAGTTATCACAACACAGCAGCAACTCGGCATAAGCGGCATAATCAGCAACCTTATAAGAAAATCGAAATATATTTTCTTGTGATTATTATCTCTTCTAATCAGCAGTTGTACTAAACCAATTCTGCTCAAGTCATCCTCAGGGCTATACTGTGGTGTTTATCCTCCCCATAGTATAGTGCAGACGGTTTGATATCATCTATTTTCCCTTCTTGTTTTAGTTTTATTTTTGTGTTTAAAGCTTTTCCAATAGGCAATGATTAGAAGACCTCCAAAAAAAAGTCCCCCCAGATCCCAAATCAAATTCCAGTGAAAGTGTCATAGTGAAAGATACCCATCCTGGCTGGTCAAGCACCCTATCTCAAAGTTCTAATGATAGCTCCAATTCGGAGAATAGGACAATGATAAGTGTAGGGGCTAATGTAACCATAAATGATGATAATGGGTTTCAAGAGGTCCTCTCTAGAACTTCTAAAAAAGGAAAAAAATCTCCCCAATTAAAAGCATTTCCCCTCTCCCTGCCCAAGATCCTCCCTCCAAAAACTTAGGAATTTACCTTAAAATTACTCCCACTACCCCCTTTGAAATAAAAATGATCACTGCAATAAGAGTTGCAATTTTTAAATTGCTAAAATCAATGTTCTCTCTTAACATTAACCGTGATGGATCTCTGCTAATAGCTGTAGAAGATCAGAAATCAGCAGATACAATAATTAACCTTAAATCCCTTCTGAATACCCCAATTATTGCATCTAATTGGAACCCAAAACAATCACCAACAAAAATAGTAGTTTATAATGTTCCCCCAGAGATATCTACTCAGGAGTTAAAAGAAGGCCTTTCAGATAGGGCTGGAAACACAATCCCAGTTGAGGATGTTACCCAACTTGGAAAACCTAACTCTAATGGCCTAAAAACTAGTAGATCCTTCTTATTCACACTGAAGGATAAAATTGATATCCCAGAAAAATTATTCCTATTTGGGCAAATCAAACCACACAAGGAATACAAACCTAAGCCTATTCAGTGTCAGAAGTGTTTCAAACTGGGACACACGACAAACAAATGCAATGAAATTCTCCAAGAGTGTAGTAATTGTAAATCTTTCCATCCTAAAGAGCTGACAACTTGCAACAACACTCAGCCTACATGCATCAATTGCAAAGGCCCACATGAATCTACAAATAAATCAGTATGCCCTGCATACAAGAAAAGAGCTCTAACACTCCAAATATCAACAGAGAAGGCCATCCCATACCCCTTTGCAGCAAGGGAAGCAAATGCTGCCCAACAATACCAAATAAAGCCTGTAATGAAACCAACCAAAACCCCCAAGTCAAATGCCCCCAATGCATCAAGCACCCCATATAAAACACCATCTTCTAAGCCCCCTAGCTCAAATCCCTATCAGAAGGAATCACCAAGCCAACAAGCCTCCTTGTCCAGTGAGATGAGGCCAGCCTGGCCCTCCCTCCCAAGAAGAAACAAACCAGAAACACTACCAGGAATCAATCCCTTAACCAACAAACAGGATGCACTACCAAAAATGCAATCCCCAAATATATGCTTATTCATTCAAAACTGTAATGCAGTTCAGGCCATGAACATACATCAACTACAGAAAACAAAAATTATTGCAGAATTGGCAAAAATCTACATCCCAGATGATATGCTCATTCAAGCAAAAAAAGATCTTGCTTTACTCTTAACAAAGCTGAACATTGATACACAGTCATATGAAGAATAAATCAACAACACAACATTTATCAATAGTCCAATGGAATGTAAGATCACTCACAGAAAATAAGCTAAATGAACTAATATCATTTATGAATAATAATTCAATTAATATTGCTTGCCTCCAGGAAACTCATTTAACCCAAAATCAACAAATTAAGTCTCTGGGATATACTATCCTGAGAAAGGATAGATCTTCAGAGAGAAAAGGAGGTGGTGTAGCTTTATTATTTAATAATAATATAAAATTTTGTGGCATCAATTTTCCAGATTTTGAAAATGATGTTGATGTAATTGGTATAAGTGTTAGGCTGAATAATTTAAAAACCTACATAATAAGCTTTAATAACCCTAATGGCCAAATTACAGATGCCAAGGATTTCTTTAATTATATAAATAATTCTAATATGTTAAAAAATATCATTATTTGTGGTGATTTCAATGCCCACAGCCTTTTGTGGGGGAATAAACCAGCAAATAAAGCTGGTAAATTTATTGAGCATATGACTTCAAATAATAATGAATTAGTTGTTGCTACCCCTCCAAACCTGAATACTTATTTCAACCCCAAAAGTGGCAATTTCTCCACAATTGACCTACAAATTGTGTCTTTAAATTTTTTGAACAAAATTTACATAAATAAAATTGATAGTCTATGTACAGACCACTTTGCTATAGTTTGCTCCCTAAATGAACCTGCTGAAACTTCATCTCATACATCCAAATATATCAACACTAAAGCAAATTGGTCTATTTTCCAAAATAAGCTAAATGATGAAATTAAAAGTTTCACCCAAAGTTCATGCATTTCTAACACAACAGTTGACACACATGCTGAAGCGTTGACATCTTTACTAATAAATACAGCTAATCATGCTATCCCCAGGACAACACCTAAGAAAACATTCCCTAAACAAATTCCTAAAGCATGGTGGACAAATGAGTGCCTAAATAAATGGAGGATAAAAAAGGCAGCTAGGGCATAATTCATAAAAAAAACCAACACCTACTACATATTTAAAAAAATTACAAGCAGAATCTAATCTAAAAAGGACTATAATAGATGCTAAATATAAATACTGGAATAATTTTGCAAATAATCTCTCCAGAGAAACAAATGAGCCAATTATACATAAAGTCATAAGCCACATATATTGGAAAAAGACTTCTCCCAACCCACTCCTGTATGAGCTTATACATAATAATACCCATTATGACAATGATAATGAAAAGGCTAACCTATTTGCAACTCTTTTTGTTAATAAGCTAACATCAAATAATCAAAGCAAACTGTCCACAATTCCTATGAACACTAGTTACCAACCACGCCCAGGATCTGAGTACATAACTAATCCATTTTCAATCCAGGAATTGAATAATGCAATACATCATATTAGGTCCAAAACTAGCAGTAGCTATGACAATATACACCCTACATGGATAAAGAATCTCACACCTTCATACAAACAAGAACTGCTAAATTGTTATAATCACGCTTGGGCATCTTCTAGGTTTCCCAATATATGGAAATGTTCGTCCCTCCTACCAATCCTAAAGAAAAATAAACCAAAAGATAACCCTGAGTCTTATAGGCCCATAATGATTACACCTGTGATGGGGAAAATAATGGAGAAAATGATTTATCACAGACTCCTCTGGTTTGTTGAGAAAAATAACATGATCCCACACACTCAAACTGGATTCAGGAAATACCACTCCTCAACAGATGCTTTCATTTTGCTAACAAATGCAATAAATGAATCTTTCTCAAAATATAATATCCTAGTGGCAGCTTTCCTAGATTTTGAAGGAGCTTATGACAATGTGAACCACCAAATCCTTTTAAATAAACTTGCAAACCTTGGAGTACCTCCTAAGCTAGTATCCTTTATTAAATCCTTCATAGAAGTGCGAAGTTTCATTGTTTGTGTTGGTTCAGCCTCTTCACCCCAAAAGACAATATCCAAAGGCCTACCTCAGGGAGCAGTCCTCAGTTGCCTCCTTTTTGCCCTATATCTCTGGGACATGAACCTACCCCACACGAATCTACAATATGCTGATGATCTGGTGCTATGGTCATCTGGCAACACCTTTCAGATAGCACAGTCAAATCTGCAAAAGTCACTTTTCCAGTTTGAAAAATTCTCTCAACATTCAGATTTACCCATTGCACCCACCAAGTCAAAAATAATCCAATTTCACCGGAAGCGAAACCATGTTAATGCAAAACTAACTCTAAATAAAACAACTATTCCAGAAGATAATAATATTAATTACCTAGGTCTCATGCTTGACCAAAAACTTAATTTCCACCTCCACATTTCAAACACAATAAAAAAATGTTATAGAAAAGCAAATATACTAAAAAGACTTCTTTCCACACCCTGAGGTTGTAAGGAGAAAACCTTACTCCAGTTTTATAAATCACATATAAGACCCCATATTGACTATGGGCTCATTGTCTATGGTGCATGTCCAAAGACCCAGATGCAAAAAATTGAAACAACACAAAATGATATAATACGTCTCATATTTGGTCTTAGGAAACCCACAAGCACCAAGTTTCTGCTTATGGAGAGTGGATTAACAACAATAAGGGAGAGACGTTTCTTTCTCTTGATAAAACATCTTACAAAAATTGAATCAAATAGCTCACACACATTACATAATTGGCTAAGAAATCCAGCCATGTATAGAGGTATTGCAGATGATTATGCCAATATTCAAAAGAAGTTCCCTGTACCAGCAAAGTCTATTGCACCTACTTTCCCCCAATCCCCCCCATGGAATTGGTCATTTCCCATAATAAATACTGAATTTTCAAAATGGAATAAAGATTTAACCCCCATTGCTTTTGTCCAGAAAAAATTTGCAGAACTTAATACAATTACCTATAAAAATCACTTCCAAATATTTGTTGATGGGTCAAAAATGAATGAGAAGGTTGCAAGTGGTGTTTTCCTTCCTCACCTGAAAATTGCAATGGGCGAGAGATTATTTAATAATCTATCTATAATGTCTGCTGAGTTAAATGCCATAATCATGGCATTAGAACACCTTAAGCAAAACCAACCTTTGATTGAAAATTCGAATAATATTATCATCTATTCCGACTCTTTATCAAGCCTTGAGTTGCTGGCCTCAGCTCCTCAATATAAGTTGGACATTGACACTTATCATTGTCACAGTATTATTGATAATCTTGCTTCAAGTGGCATAAAAACTTACTTTCAGTACATTCCTAGCCACTCTGGCATAAGTGGTAATCATCAGGTTGATGAAATAGCAAAAAATGCTATAAATATTGACCAGCCAAGTGGGAGACCAATCCCAATTAGAGATATTTACCAATGGAGGCTATCAGATATTAATTTTATTAAGATTAATCCTATCCTTTCCCCCTTTCCCAATAAGTATCTTTCTAAAATTTATCATAGAATTCGTTCTGGAACAAATGGAATAAATTTCCTTGCATTCTCATATAAGCTTTCTAATTCAAGTGGTTCAATTCCCCTGTCCCCTCTTTGCAGGCATTGTAATATGAATAATGAAACAATTGACCATTGCCTATTTGAATGTAATATGCTGACGTCTGCACAACATACCTTGCTTTGTAAACTGTTAAAATACTTCAAACACCACAAAATCCCACTATCAGCCAAGAGCCTAGCCAACTATACCTGCACACAGAGCATAGAAATCGACATCTATCATCTTATATTTGAACTCCTAGAGTCGAAAGATCTGCTGAAAGATATCTGAATATATCTAATAAATATGAGGCAATCAAGCCAGTAGCTCTGTAGCCCACAGAGTGAAGCAAAAGGAAAAGGGCTAAATAGTTTTACTGAAAAGCCCGCCTGCTGTTAAATAGAAGAAGAACTACAGAGACTTCACCTTTGAATGCTATACATTTACAGATAAGTCATTATCCAGTTCTGTTTAAAAATTTCCGCTATAAAAATTCTTAGCTATCATCTAAGAGTCTGGTCACAAAGTCATATGTTTCAATGAGGTTTGTGTCGACTGAGCAACCTTTACAGAAACCATGCTGACTTTTTTAAAGTGACTGATTTCTTTCAAGGTGATAGATCAGTGTGTCATTTATGATGCTCTCAAGGAGTGTGCATACAACAGAAGTGAGACTTGTAGGGCAATAATTACTGGCTTGGTCCTTTCTTGAAGATGGGCTTGATGTTGGCCTGCTTCTAGTCACTTAGGAGCAATTTGGAAGTGAGTGACATCCCAAGAATCACTGCTAGGGGCTCAACAATTTGTTCAGCTGCTTCTTTTAATAGTCTGGGTTGGTCTTTTAAGCCTCTAGGGTCCAGTCTTATAAGCCTTTTCAGAACATTCTCTACACTTATAATTGTCATATACATTGGTTCTCCAATTGGCTGCTCGTTTAAGGTGTTATAATAGGTAGCATTGGACATAAAATTAGCCCAAAATGGCTCTCTTCTTTTTCTAGTGTTTCTCCTTCTGGAGATCTGCTATTCTAGACCTTTGGCTTGAATAAAATTAAGGTGCAAATTGATAAATTTACCTTGAATAGATTATTGATGCAAGTTTTGCATGAGAGTGAGCTGCAAGGAGGATGATGCTATTTAGCATTCCCAACCATCTTGCACACTCTATCCAAAGCTGCTGTTGTACAGTTGTGTCCACTCTAAACCACTAGAGAATGGTTCTTATGGATCATACCAGCCTTGTGGTTGCCATTACTGAGTGGGCTTAAATTGCATCCCTCCAGCTAATCTCTCTTACAGTTTGTTGCTAGGCCCTTAACACAGTGACATTACATTA
This sequence comes from Artemia sinica, assembly GCA_027921565.1. NCBI lineage: Eukaryota > Metazoa > Arthropoda > Branchiopoda > Anostraca > Artemiidae > Artemia > Artemia sinica. The sequence goes on from CM051270.1 coordinate 46,108,648, forward strand.
CATTGATATGGAACAAAACACATCCAGTATGGACCTTAATATTGCTCTGAAGTGCAAATTAAGGTAATTATTAAGAACCAATAGAAAATGCTACTTTGAAAATAAAGTAGGCTAGCTTACTTGGCCTAGCCCACCATCCAAAAATTTAATGCACTTTTTGCTACATGTGCACATAATTCTGCAGATTTCTCTTTGGTTTAAAACAAAGTAAGAGGAATTTGTTTATTTTGCCCATGTTTTAAATAGGTTTCTCATCTTCATCACTTTTGTGTTGTTTCCAAAATTGTTAATTACCGTTAAGGATTTTTACAAAATTACACCACTGGATGACTTCCATTTTAGCTTTTGAATAGTATCTTCTACCAAACTAGAACTAACAACAAAGTTGGAATTTAGATGAGAGATCAAAAAATTGTCCAGGATGTCTTTGTAGGATTCCTCTATGAAGGGATCTGGATCAGAGAACTTGGATTCATAATACAGATACCACTCATCTGTGGAAATTTCAACAGAAGGTGTAGTTAAAGAGGTGGTATCTGAATGAGAATCAAATCTGAAAACCTTATTTCAATCTTGTTTGGATTTAAAAAAGAGATCAAGAAATTGTCCATGGTGTCTTTGTAGAATTCCTCTATGAAGAGATCAGGATAAGAGAACATGGATTCATAATACAGATACCATTCATCTGTGGAAATTTCAACAGAAGGTGTAGTTAAAGAGGTGGTATCTGAATGAGAATCAAATCTGAAAACCATATTTTAATCTTGTTTGGATTTAGATGTGAGTATTGATTTAGATGACAGATCAAGAATTTGTCCATGGTATCTTTTTAGGATTTCTTTATGAAGGGGTCAAGATAAGAGAACATGGATTCATAATACAGATACCATTCATCTGTGGAAATTTCAAAAGAAAGTGTAGTTAAAAAGGTGGTATCTGAATGAGAATCAAATCTGAAAACCATATTCCAATCTTGTTTTGCTAGAGCTGAGTAATTATCAATAAGATTTTTATAAGGTTCATGAAAAAGCTTTGTGAACTTCCTCTGTGTGGAAATCCTTATCCTATCCAAGGATCTGGCTAGTTTATTTTATGGATTTTGGATGGTATCCTGGATATTTAAGTCTAAAGATGGATTTTTATATCAATTCCTCTTTATCTCTAAACATCTCCTGTTGTCCCCCTTCCTTTATCAAAAAGCATTGCATAGTAGGAAAAAAATTGAGCGAGCTTTATTTTGATATTCTCCTATTCTGGAGAAGGTATTATTAGTTTCTTACCATCCTATCAAGGTCAAAAGTAGAACAATGAAATTTAAAGAGTTGGATCTTCTAGATCACCCTTCTCAAGGCCAGGAAAATTTCTAGACAAAGTTGGTCAAATAATGCAAAAACATTGATGTTCTCCTCTATATGTATGGTTTTTGAACATAGACCTAATCTATGATTGGTCTGTCTTAGTTTTGAAAGTAAAAAACCAAAACCAATGTCTCATACCAAGGGCATGAGACAGGAGCATTTCCATAACTTCCCTGTAACTGTTGTCAAAAACCCCCTCCCCCTAAAAAAGGATGAAATTTGCTGGTACTTACATCAAACAACTTGAAAATAAATTTACTGTCTGTCAAATTAATCCAATTGGTTAAGGTACTTGTTTGATTCAAATTTGAATTCAAAAAAATCATTTCCCTCATCTTCAGGCTGTTGCCAAGGATGTTAAACATTATTAATTGCCCATTTTAGATTAAGCAGCTAATTAAGTAGTACTGCTTTTAGTTTGTTTTTTTTGTGTGATTGTTATTTCTTTGAAAAGAAGGGGACAGCTACTTAATCCTTTTGTATATTTTACCTAGGTAGGAAATACACAGATAAACATGAATGGATAGAAGTTGATGGCAAAATTGGCACTGTTGGTATTTCATCTTATGCACAGAATGCTCTTGGAGATATTGTCTATGTACAACTGCCAGATGTTGGAACTACTTTTGAGCAATCAGGTATATCTGAACCATAGGATTATGTATTTGTTTTTTTTTGTTTTTTTTTCGATTTTTAAGTTACTCTCCTGCCAGTGGCAAATGTGTCTATTGGCTGCTGGTCTGTACAAATTTGTTTGAACTGAGAATCTGGCAAGTTCAAAATAATGTTTGACAAAACAAGTTGGTACCAGAGATTATGTGAGTCCTTTAAATAAACTATTTCCCCCTCATGCACTGTTACTAGTCCAAGGCAAGGGTGCTGGTATGATGATAAGGAGGGTTTAAGTCCCCACCTAGAAATCCAAGAGTATACAATTTTCTGGATGAATTTTTTTATAGAAACCAGTTTTTTTTTCAAATCTTAGGCTCCCATGAAGATATGTTTGTAGGCTTACTCATCATCCATGTTGAAAGTATTAGCAAAGGCATTCTTGATTTCAGATATTGCCTTAAAAGAGAAATACTGGGAAGTACAAAAAGTAATGCTAGAAAATAAGGTGAAAAGTCTTTATTGTATACAAAAATTCTACACTGTAAAATCCTCTTTGGCAAAAAATAGAAACTTTTGCAGCTTTCCTAGACAAAGTCCCCTGATAAGGTTAGTCAGGGTTTTAAATACTGGAGCTGTTTTAGTGCTGTCTTCGCTGTTGGTGCTGTAATGAATTAATAGTAGCAGATATGGTATGTACCATATCATAAGCAGCTGAGCCCTGCAGTCCTTTTAGTGACATCTCTAACTTACTAAATCAACATTTCTGTTCTTCCAAATTTTGTCATCATTTTTAGTATCATTTACTGCCAGTTTATTGGAGTTTAAAATACTCTCTAAACATTCTGCTTATGATATTATAGACTTGTTGCCTTGAGCTTATTTCATGTTCACATCAATATATATGCTACAATAATGCAGAAGACAGGAAGGGAGATAGAAAACACAGCCTATCAAAATAAACAAAACCCAAAACAAGTAACTATTATTCAAATTGCACCACAATAATTGTACACTTTAGGGTGGGAGGGATGCATCCGAGTGTGTGCTCATTCCATAGAGCTATTGGACTGGATATTGTTGTATCCAAAATCAAATCGAGTGTCTCATTATATTGTTGCAAGAGAACAAAATAAAGATTTTTAAGTTTTAGTAAGAAATATTTCAAGCATTGTTTATGGATTCGAATGTTTATAAATTGTTTAAAGCTTACAGTTTCTCAGTGCATGCTGTTAAATTAGCCACTTGGCAAAAATATAAAATAAACACGTGTCTGATCTCGGTTTCTGAAAAAAATATAATTTTGAAGTTTGAAAAATGTCAAGAAATTGTTTTTTGTTGATATTAGTACCTGGTTCTACTCTTGTAAGCTACCCTTACTTTTTGTTCAAGACCTTAAAGGAAGAAAAAGGATTTAAACCCAGACAATTGGCAGTATCATTTTAGTGTTTTATTCTTTCTTTTTTTATAAATTGATTTTATTATTGTAGATGAATGTGGTGCCCTGGAGAGTGTAAAAGCTGCAAGTGAAGTGTATAGTCCAGCCTCTGGTTCTGTTGTATACAAAAATTCTGAAGTCGAAGAAACGCCATCTCTTGTCAATAAGTCTTGCTATGAAAATGGTAAGTTTGGTTTAGTCTTATTCCAGTTATTATTTAGTTACCCAGAATAGCATAAGCATGTAGTAAGCAATTTGCAAATCAAACCCTCACAATATCTAAAGTGCTAAAAAGCACAAATGTCACTATATTGTGCTTTGAAAAAAAAAGAAATTATAAGTAATTCCCTTTTGTCAAATTTATGAACATGTTTTGCTTGTGATGTCTTCTTGAAATTAGTGTTATGTACGTCATAGTATAATTGTTGATTTGACGTACTCTTAAACTGAGAAAAAGGAAGGGTTTTCTGTAAGGAACGCTTATTTGGATGTAATCAACAATAAATAACAATACACGTTTTTCTCGCCGCATGATAGTTGGAACTGTTCAGATAACTTAGTGGGAGTTTGGTAACTCAGAACATCTACAAATCTCAGAAGTTAGGTCGGGAAGAAAATCATCACATTGAGGGTGTCAGTAAGCTGGGGACTCTCTGGTCGTATAAATTCTCATGAAACCTCCATGATTATGCCACACTTCAATGTTCCAGATAATGCCATGGCGTCCCCAGTAGGTCTCACTCCCCTTGGGAAGGTGACAAAGTGAAAAATCGGTGAGCTTTCCCAGATAGTAAAATTTGAGTCTACGAGGCAATCGCCAGAATTACTCTCCTATGTGGGGTTCGCACCCCACATAGCACCTCACTCCCCTTAGGGAAGGTGACGAAGTGAAAAATCGGTGAGCTTTCCCAGATAGTAAAATTTGAGTCTACGAGGCAATCGCCAGAATTACTCTCCTATGTGGGGTGCGAAACGTGGATCTTCAAAACTCGAAATAGTAGTAACCTGGATGTTTTTTTTTTTTTTTATCATGATTGCCTTCATCCCATTCTACGTGTCCAATGTTATGAAATAGTATCCAATAAGAAGATCTGTCAGTGATGTAGAAAATCGTACCCGGTCTCGGAAACTGTAAAGAAGCGACCGCTCGTGTGGTTTTTTAACTACTACTAAACACTCACCGCAGTACCAAGCCGCCTGAGCTCAACACAGCTACGCATCCTCCTCTATCATCCAATCTATTTAAAGCCTCCCTCTTTACACCCTCCCAGGAAGTTCCTATTTCCTTTAAATCGTTCTTTCTTTATGAAATCCTCCTATCACAACTTCGGACGACCTACTTTTCGTTTAGCCCTAGAAGGTTGGCCCAAAGGAACAGTCTTTGGCAGTCTTTCATCCTCAGACCGTGCCCTAGCCATCTCATCCTTTCTCTCATTACAGCCCTAGAAAATGGGATTGAACCACACTTTTCTTACAGTCTACTGTTTCAAATACAATCAGTCAGCCGGGTACCCAGAACAATCTGTAGGCAATTTCTGTGGAAAACATCTAGCAAATCTTCATCTATTTTTCGGAGTGCCCATCCTTCAGAGGCATATTTGACTGCTGTCATCACTATAGCATTCAAAATTCTAATTTTGGTTTGCACACTTATCTTCCTGTTCTTCCAAACTTTTTTTATCTGTGAAAAAACACCCTGAGTCTTTGTTGTTCTGCTTTTAACATCTTCACTGCTCCCACTGTCTTTACTAATAATACTACCAAGGTAAGTGAAGCTGTCCACCTGATCAATTTTTTCGTAACCCAACGTCACCTTTTCATCTTCACTTATTCCTAGCCTTAGTGACTTAGTCTTCTTAACATTAATTTTTAAACCTAATCTAGCACCCTGAACTTGCAAAACCTCTAAAAGTTCATCTATTTTACTCACGCTTTCATCTAGGATGCTTAAATCATCAGCATATAAAATCGAACTTTTCTTCTCTTATAGCTGTGTCTACAGCATCTATCAGTCTAAAAAGTATCGTATTTCTAAGCAATTTGCTACCGACAGAGACCAGACTAATGCCTCAATAACTACCACACTCACTCTTATACCTGTCTTATAAAGTGGTTTAATTAAGGTTTTCCTAAAATTGCTAGGTACTTCCCCTTTTTCAAAAATCATATTCATAATCTTCAGTAACTTATTTCTAACCTTAGATACACCATATTTAAGAAAATCATTTACCACACTATCAACACCTGGAGCCGTATTTTTTTTTTATCCTTTTAGTACTGTCGTTAATTCTTCCTCACAAAACAAATCTTCCTTCACATCCAAGGCATCACAAACTTTCTCACTTTCCTCTCTATCTTTTCCAGTAACTCTATCTCGGTTTAGCACATTCTCAGAATGTTCTGCTCATCTCTCTTTAGCTTTTCCCTATCACAAATTGTGGCACCGTTCCTATCTTTAAATCGGACAAGTCCGGATTGACTACTCCCTCTCAATTTATTATATGCCAGTATAATATTTTATTATTATGCCTTCTAGCTGCATCTTCCAGATCATCAGAAATTTTATCCTTCGCCTCCACTTCAAACCTCCCTAGTTCTTATTTAAAACTTTCTCCGCTTTCTTTACGTTCCTTTTGTTTTCATATGATCTATCTCTCAGATAATTCTTGTACAAGCCGCTTCTCATGTCTATTAAACATAAAGCTTTTTCACTAATAATCCTAGCTGCAGTCCTAACTTTCTTATCTAAGACACATCAGCAACTTAACAAATTGTTTTTCTAAAATTATTCCATCTATCTTCCACATTATCAAATTTTAAACTATCCAGTTTAGCATTCAACTGTTCCTCTCAAATTTTCATCCTGGAGTCTACCAACATCTTAACTTCCCGGGTGGTAGTTACCCTTCTGAAATTTTAGTTTTAAATTAACCCCAGGCACTACTTGATGGGCATCTTTACTTTTAACATCAATAACAGCACTCCTATATACCCTAGTATCTTGTATTGATCTTGCCAGTCTTTGGTTTACAATAAAATAATCAATAAGGTTTGCTGTCTTATCATCACGTGAATACCATGTTAACTTATGAGCTATTTTATGTGCAAACACCGTTTTGGTTATAATTAGATTGTTATACCTATTGCAGCAGTCTGTAGCCATTAGTGTTTTCTTTTTCTACACCAAATTTACCTATGTTAGGTTACCATCTATCCCTATTTCTACCAACCTGGGCGTTAAAATCTCCTAATAAAAAGACCATATTTCTACCTGGCACCGTGTCTATTTGCTCTTGTACTTGTAAGTAAAATTTATCTAAGTCACTAGTTTCTCCATCAGTCGGTTCTACAGGGGCATATACTATTATAACTGATACCTTCAGCTTTTTAGCCATAAATTAAGTAATTAGTATTCTATTATTAATACCTTCCCAGCCTAAACAAGACTTAGTAGCTTCCATATTCATCATCAGCCCTACTCCCTGTCTATGCGCTCCATCCTTCCTGCCTGAGTAGATAAATTCTATATCAACTAATTTCGTGCCTTCTACCCCTTGGATACGTGTTTTTGAAACTCCTAATAAGTCTAGTTTGAATCGTCTGAATTCATCAGTCAAAATGTCGATACCGTAGTTACTTTTTAACGTCGTAACAATCCAAGTTCAAATTTTCATAATCTTTAAATCATTGAAATTAGTTTGACCTCTGGAAAAGCAATGGTCCCGGATACGAGTACAGGACGGGGACCAACACATCTTCCCAAGTCAACACCGAAGTGCTTAAGCCGGCTTAGAACCGGACAGCAAAAAGTCTCTGGGACTCCAGTATGAATGGAGGCTTTGTGCAATCCAGGGGCCATCTTGGTCACAACATGGGTTTCAGCACTTGCCGATGCTCTTTTATCAACAGGAGCCAAAATCCTGCACTTACAATCTCAAGCCTATTACCTCCGACTCATTATATATTCATGCCTACAAATATTGTGCTACTATGGGGAGGTAACCCACAGTACATAAATTAGGTAGGAAGAGGTTTTTCAGCCCGAAAATGCCTGCCAAAACAGACCAAGCCCAGAAGAATTATCCATTAATCAGAATCCCGTTCGAATGCTGTGTCGTTTACTAGGCTATAATTTCCTCGAGGGACGCCACTGCTCAAGTTGGGATAAAGTTGACCACTAGGTCTCCAGTCTTGAAGGTACCCCGAAAGGGTCAAGGCAACCCTTTGCACAGGCCGTTGTCCATAGATCTGGATCTTACACCCTATCGCAGTTGTGCTCCTATAAAGGAATCTTCCTACGATGGTATTCTGCATCACTATGCAATTTAACCCATTACTGGGAGAAGGTTTGTAACTCACGGGACGTGTGCACACACACCGGTGGGCCCTGTTCAGTGTACATCTGAGCGACCTTCTTCCTCCTCCACCTTTTTTACGGCTCCAGGTGAGGGTACACCCGTTTTCATTATGGAATCCCAAGGACAAGAACCCCCTTGGTCCATGCCTCCTATGGAGGTACCCTACATACCTGTAGGGTGTTTCCTTATCGCCACCTGGGGACATGCTGAGTGGCCTGATAAGGCTCCTACTGAACAGTAGACTCATAAACATATATATATATATATATATATATATATATATATATATATATATATATATATATATATATATATATATATATATATATATAATATATATATATATATATATATATATATATATATATATATATATATATATATATATATATATATATATATATATTTATATATATATTGTATCTATTTATATACTTTGTAGTCGAGGAGGGAAGTTCTATTCCGCCTCCGCCACTATTGGGAGATCTCTAATGCCACCAGAGTAACCTGGCGGTACCTCGGGGGTCGGGGTAACTCTCATGCGTCACGCCTTCCTACGTGTCCCGTCTCTGGTGGTTTCCACAACCGTCAGGGTTTTTGCAAGTGTACTTCCCCCGTGGTATAAAAGTTCCACACTACTTGGCCCCAGGCACCATAAGGATTAAACTCCCCAATTCTCTTTGATTTTCCTCCTGGGAAGATATTTTATAATACAGGACTCTCCCTGTAAATCCAACTCTCCTTGTAGACGGATAACCTATATCAGTCTAGGCTAATTAAATAAGTCAAGCATATCAAACAAAATCTTATTTCTTTTCCAATTAAAATCTTTATAAAGACTGAAAAAAAACATCTTGCCCCAAGACAAACAAAGCCACTTGGGTGCAGCGTGCAGAGTTCAAGCCAATCCAAACCCTCACCAGGTGCAACGTCAAGCTCAAATGAATTAACTGATACACCTTTTACCTCCCAATCACTTTCAACGAAACCGATTTTTTTAGGATTTGGTGTATACCGGGTGCATATACAAATTCTTGTATCCGGTGGAACATCTCTTTTATCGGAAGATGATCGCAGTTTCGGTGGAGGTGCTTTATCTGGTAGCCTACCCTCTGGTGGTACAATCTTCCAGCAAACTGTGTCTGCTTGGAATAACGTATACTACTCTGGAACGGGTCCCCGCATCACTATTCGGTTTGGTATTATTGCTGGTTTCTTTTGTCGCTCTGTTGCCATTGGAACTAAATTTCGCTTGCTCCAGTAGGCTACTTTATACAGCTTATATTTGTTGTTGCGAAGGCTTCCTGCGCCTCTTTCTCCGGTGGGAGCCTCTTTTCTCAGAAAATTTACATCTCTGTATGCTAATGGAAGAAAAAAATTATTATCTTTGTTTTTATTTTTCGTCTTCCCTTTCCTCCCCTTGTTTTCTTTTTTTCTACAATCGCGACATACCATCGGCATTCCCATTTTCTCTACCTGTTCTTGTTTTTATTTCAAAATCATATTCTTGCAGGCATAAAGTCCAACTTGACAGGTGCCGGTTATCTGGTTTCATTATGTTTACTCCACATAATCGGTTATGATTTCTTACGATTTTAAATTTTCTTGCATATAGATAATAATCAAGTTTTTTAACCGTGTATATTATTGCCAAACATTCTTTTTCAATAGTGCTGTAATTTATTTCCACTTTCGTTAGTTTTTGGATGTAAATATAATTGGGTGCTCCCCGTCGTTAAATTCCTGGGATAACCTGCCCCAAGCCCATAATATGAGCTGCCTCTCTGCAGTACAAACGGCAGTGAAAAATTGGGGTTCTGTAGTATATCGTTACTACAGAGTGCGTTGTTTAATGTACCAAATGCTTGTTGTTCGTTTCTAATCAGTTTAATAGGGTCTAGGACTCCTTTTTTTGTCAAATCTGTGAATGGTCTCGCTATCGTCGCAAAGTTGGATGTAAATCTTTGGTAATATCCCACCAGTCCCAGGACGACCGAACTTTTTTCTTTGTAGTTGGAGCCATCGCGTCTTTAATTGCTTTCGCTTTTTTTTATGGGGTTTGACGGTTCCATTCCCAATTTCTTGACCGAGGTAATTCCTTGTTTTTGTACCAATCTACATTTCTCTACATTTAGTGTAAATCCTGCATTTTTAAATCTCGTTGAGACTTGTTCTAAATATCGAATATATATTCATTAAATGTTTTTGAGAACACTATTATATCATCTAAATATGCTCTCGTATATGGTAATGGTTTTAAATTGTAATATACTAATCTTTGAAAAGTTGTTGGTGCTCCTTTTAGTCCAAGGGACATATACTTAAATCTAGCATTCTGTCTATCTCTTTCTTCATTTCTTTCCTTTTTGCGTCTGGTATTCGGTATGGGTATTGTTTGATAGGCTTGTTGTCTTTCACAGGTATTCTATGTTCTATTACATTTGTTTTTCCTATCTTATTGTTTAATACCCCTGAAAATTTTGTACTTTGAACTGAAAAGCTGGTACTTTTATCTTCTGTAGTAAATTTTCTCAATAAGTTCACGTGATAAACTTCTTTTTCTTTCCTTGCTCCGTCCTATTCTATCATAAAATTGACATCATTAATTCCCTTTTTTATTTTATATGGCCCTATCCATCTTATCTCCGGTTTATTATTGCCCTCTGGTAGTAGTATTATGACTTCATCCTTACGAATTCTCGCATTTGAGCCGATATTTCTACTATATTTTTTTTCGGCATAGTCTCCTTGGACCTAGGGTTAGTCCCATATAGTAATTCAATTGGCGAGAAACCTGTAGCTGGGTGTGGAGTACTGGATTTTCTCTATTATAAAAAGAACATAAGAAAATAATTTGACCCACTGATTTCTATCACATCTTACAAATCGCCGTAACGTGCTAATTAAGGTTCCGTTAAACCTTTCTGTCACTCCATTCGCCTGAGGATGGAATGGGGTAGTTGATATTTGCTTAATGCTGAGAATTTCGTATAATTTCTGAATATATTTCGATATAAAGTTATTTCCATTGTCTGTTAAAATTTCTTTTGGAATTCCGTGACGTGAGACATATTTTGCTAATTTTTCCGCGATTTTTTGATGATTTTACACTTCGCACTGGGGCGGCTTCGGGGTATCTTGTTGCCAGATCATTAATAACTAAAATAAACCTGTTTCCTGCACTGGATTTCGGGTGTATACCTACAATGTCCATTGGAATCCTCTCAAAAGATTTGCCAAAAATGGGCTGTTGTCATTGGTACTTTAGTGAACCTAAGTGAACCTAACTATTTTATTTCTCTCCCACTATGCCCGTGTGTCTGAGACGATGTGCTGCCATCTATAACTAGGGGTGAAAAGATGGTAGCAGATATGGTAGTGAAAAGGTGCCGCCATCTATACTTTTTTAAATGTATAACTCACTGAGAGTTTTTTTTATTATGTGGCTGACTCCGTAGTACTCTATGGTTGATCATTGACACTAGTTTTTCATCTCTTGGACCCATGTGTCTTAGGGCCAATCGTACCTAAAAAGTATGGTTTTCTAAGATTTTTCTTTATATTTGGAAGTTTTGTTATCAAGGAGATGAAATTCAAATGTTTTCTTTTCATCTCTTGGGTTTATGTACCTTAGGTCCAATTAAGATTTTTCTTTATGTTTGGTAGTTTTGCTACCACAGAGATGTAATCAAAATGTTTTTTCATCTTTTGGATCCATATTAAAAAACTTGGAATTTACCTAGTAGCAGAGTTTGTTCTATACAAAAGTACTTTTTTATTAATTTTTGATACTGATTCATCAATTAAAAGACTTTGAATTTACCATGTAGTTGTATTTGTTCTATGTAAAAGTGTTTTTTTATTATTATTAATTTATGATAATCAGTCATCAGTTAAAAGATTTGGAATTTACAAAGTAGTTGAGTTTGTTCTATGCAAAAGTGATTTTTAATAATTTTCGATATTCAGTTATCAATTAAAAGACATGGAATTTACCAAGAAGTGTTTTCAATGTAAAAGTGCTTTTTTATTAATTTTTGATACTTAGTCACCAATTAAAAGACTTAGAATTGACCAAGTGGTCTAATTTGTTCTATACTAAAGCACTTTTGTATTAACTTTTGATGTTCAGTCATCAATTAAAAGACTTGGAATTTATCAAGTAGCTGAATTTTTTCTGTGCAAAAGTGTTTTCTTATTAATTGTCGATACTCAGTCATCAATTAAATGACTTGAAATTTACCAACTAGTTGAATTTGTTCTATACTAAAGTACTTTTTTATTAATAATTGATACTCAGTCACCTATTAAAAGACTTGAAGTTTACCTAGTAGTTGAATTTGTTCTCTGCAAAAGTACTTTTTATTAATTTTTGATATTCAGTCACCAATTAAAAGACTTGGAATTTATCAAGTAGCTGAGTTTGTTCTATACAAAAGTGCTTTTTTGTTAATTTTTGATACCCAGTCACCAATTAAAAGACTTGGAATTCAGGACATAATTTGCACTGTACTGAAAAAAAAATACAAATTAATGTGCATTGTCATTTTAATATACATACACTGATATTTAGTAATCAAAATGTTAATATTATTTGATTTATTAAAGTTTTAAAAGTAAAAACAATTATATTTTTTTCAGTAAAGTGCAAATTGTGTTCTGGCCTTGGGAAGGCATAGGGGTTTTGAGACCAACTTATGTTAATTTCTGCTCGTTTTGAGTTTGACTTGGTTATTTATTGTAATTTCTGTTCGTTTTGGATTTCATTTATTTATCGATGCTGATTTGTGGTAGTTTCACGCTTGGTAGATTGTTTGATTTTATTTTTGCTCATTTTTGTTTAATGGAGTTCTTTACTTTTCTTTGAAAAACCTATTTTGTGGAAAAATTTTTTTTAATTAATCAATTAAAAGACTTGGAATTTACCTAGTAGTTGTGTTTGTCCTATACAAAAGTGTTTTCTTAATAATTTTTCATGCTCAGTCATCAATTAAGAGACTCGGAATTTACCAAGTAACTGAGTTTGTTCTATTCAAAAGTGTTTTCTTATTAATTTTGGATACTCAGTCACCAATTAAAAGACTTACCAAGTAGTTGAGTTTGTTTGGTAAAGCATAGTATATATTAAATACGTAACCTAACCTAGGTACCTTCCCTCCCCCTAACCCCCAAAAAACAACAGTTTAAATTTTGTCAACGCTATGAGAAATCACGCTTTGCAATCAATTTAGATAGCAAATACCCGTTTGACGGGTCTCAATGTGCTTTTTCATTCATTTTTAATGCTCAGTCATAAATTAAAAGAGTTGGAATTTACCAAGTAGCTGAGTTTGTTCTATGCAACAGTACTTTTTTATTAATTTTTGATATTCACTCATCAATTAAAAGACTCGAAATTTACTAATTAGTTGAGTTTGTTCTATGTAAAAGTGCTATGAGTAGATTTCAGTTAAATGTCTTCTTTTTTTGAATATTCTCGTTTATTTGATTGAAATTGGTTAATACTAATAAAAAATAACATAATGATCTTCCGAGATCGAGGTTTCAGTAGATTTATGTTAAATGTCTTCTTTTTATTTGAATATTTTCGTTTGTTTGATTGAAATTGTTTAATAATAATACTACAAAACAATATAATGAGCTTCTAAGGTCTAGGTTTCAGTAGATTTCAGTTAAATATCTTCTTTTTCTTTGAATTAATTAAAAAAAACTTTCCGAAAAAATTTTTTTAAAGAAAAGTAAAGGCTATTTTAAACTTAAGCTCAACAGATACAAATACCTTTTAAAATTCTTCTCCAAACGACCAGAAATTACTATTAAAGAATAAATGAAACCCAAAACGAACAGAAATTAAATAAACAATCATAGCAAAAACATACAACAAGTAATAATATAAATGAATAAATAGATCTTAAAAGCGAGTAATGCTTAGATTGAATATGAAAATCAAGTTTAAAACGAAAAAAAATATTTCCTATTGAAGTATAAATGAAACTTAAACGAACAGAAATTAAATCAACAATCAATGCAAACAAACATACCATAGATATTAATGTAAATTAATAAATAAATCTTAAAACGAGTGAAACTTAAATTGAATATGCAAATCAAGCTTGAAACGAACAAAAATCACTACAAACAAGAGTTTGGGTATGACCTTCTTCTCTCACTGTAAAAGTCTAAAACCTACTGCGTCATTGGCACTTTTCTGAAAACCAATTTTATGACAAATATTTTCTTTTGTACTTAATATTGAAAATAAACATTAAAATTATAGTAAGATTTTGAACTGATGAGCTTTCAGCAATTAATATCATTATGCATCAAATATTCATTTTAATTTATTAGCTCTTTTTAAAGTTGTTAAAGACAAATATAGTTTCACTACAAACAAGTGTTTGGATACTGCGTCATTGGCGCTTAACTGAAAACGAATTATATTACAAATATTTTCTTTTCCAGTTCTTACAGCATTGAAAACAAAAATGCAATTATAGTGAGATAAATTCTTGAACTGATGGTTCTTTCAACAATTAATATCATTATACATCAAATATTCAATTTGATGTTGTTTATACTTTCCAAGACTGTTCAAGACGCATATAGTTTTCAGTAAAGCGCCAATGACGCAGTAGGTTTTAGACTTTTACAGTGATAGAAGGAGGTCATACCCAAACTCTTATTTGTAGTGATTTTTGTTCGTTTCAAGCTTGATATGCATGTTCAATTTAAGTTTCACTTGTTTTAAGATTTATTTATTAATTTACATTAATATCTATTGTATGCTTGTTTGCATTGATTGTTTATTTAATTTCTGTTCGTTTTAAGTTTCATTTATACTTCAATAGGAAAATATTTTTTTTCGTTTTAAGCTTCATTTTCATTTTCCATCTAAGCATTACTCGCTTTAAGATCTATTTATTCATTTATATTATGACTTGTTGTATGTTTTTGCTATGATTGTTTATTTTATTTCTGTTTGTTTTGGGTTTCACTTATTCTCTAATAGTAATTTCTGGTCGTTTTGAGTTTGAATTTTAAAAGGTATTTGTATCTGTTGAGCTTAAGTTTAAAATGGCCTTTACTTTTCTTTGAAAAACTTATTTTTCGGAAAGTTTTTTTTAATTAATTTTTGCTCGTTTTTGATTGCAAAAAATTTCAAGTTTTTAAAAGTTCCTTATTTCAGAATCAAACTTTAAAAAAAAATCAAATATTCATCAAAGTATAAAAGCTGGTATCAAAGTAACAATATCAAAGTGAAAAAATGGGTTTGTGTCAACCTCGGAGTTTTTATTATCTGATGTTTGAACTATTTTTAACAAAATTGCTATCTCAAAATTTTTATTGGATGGGTTTGGGGAAAAAGGGCTTGTGGGGACTAATTAAGCTTCGGTCTCTTTTGACTCTTTAAAAGTGAACTAGAACTTTCTATTTTCAATCAAATGAGCCCTCTATGAAGTTTATACGAGTATCCCTTCTATAAGAACCATATATATCCCCAGAGTATAACTTACAACGCCTCTGGCCCCTGGGGAGTTGTGTCGACACTGGAGTTTTAATATCTGATGGTTGAACTATTTTTAACAAAATGGTCACCTCAAATTTTTATCGGATGGGTTTATCCATCCGTCTGAAACGAAATAAGGTTTGGCGTGAATGTTTTTCATTGACTACTGGTTCAATATTTTCCGAACAGATTGTCATAGGTCAATGCTCTACATTTGTATTGATTCATTGGTTTTAAATAACTTATTTTTTTCAAATGATTAGTTAGTTATGAAACGAATTATATCACACATATTATGTTTGTACAACATATGTCGACCCCGGAGTTTTTGTTATCTGATTGATTCATTGGTTTTAAATAACTTATTTTTTTCAAATGATTAGTTAGTTATGAAACGAATTATATCACACATATTATGTTTGTACAACATATGTCGACCCCGGAGTTTTTGTTATCTGACCCTTGATCTTTTTTTACAAAATGGCTACCTCAAAGTTTTTATCTGATGTATTTGGGGGGAAAGAGGCGTGAGGGAGGGGCTAATTGCCCCTCGATCACTTTTGACTCTTAAAAACTGAACTAGAACTTCCAATTTCCAATCAAATGAGCCCTCTCTGAAGTTTATACGAGAAGTACTTCCAAAACAGCTATATATGCCCCCGGGTATAACTTAGGATTAATTAGTATATATAATTATTATATCGAATGATTAATTAGTTATGAAACGAATTATATTACACATATTATGTTTGTACAACATGTGTCGACCCCGGAGTTTTCTTTATCTGACCTTTGAACTTCTTTTTTTTTAACAAAATGGCTACCTCAAAATTTTTATCTGATGTATTTTGTGGAAAAAGGGCGTGGGGGGGTTAGTTATCCTTTGATCACTTTTGACTCTTAAAAGCTGGACTAGAACTTCCAATTTCCAATCAAATGAGCCCTCTCTGAAGTTTATACGAGAATCCCTTCCTGCCCCCGGGCCCTGGTGTGTTTTGTCAACACCAGAGTTTTGTTGTTTAACCTTTCAACTATTTTTAACAAAATGGTATTTTTAACCCTTGCATATAAAGCACCTCTGGGGGAAAAGTAATTAAAAAAATATTGAACCTATATAAGATTTATTCATTCATTTATGTTTGCACCGGTTATCTTTATGTTTATAAGATAGTTAATTTTAATTTCTGTTCGTTTCGGGTTTCGTTTATTCTTTAATAGTAATTTCTGGTCTTTTTGAGTTTTAACTATAATAGGAATTAATTTCTGTTGGTCCTGAGTTCAATATGGCTCTTTACTTTTCTTAGAAAACTTATTTTTATGCTAGTTTTTTTTTTAGTTAATAATAATAAAACATTGAAGCCTTATGGCCTTTGCTATAGACAACTTAATTACATGCCTCTGATAAATCAAACGTGATTTTTTCACGCAACAATGAATGGATCGAAAAAATAACTTTAAAAGACAGTAGTTAGGCTATTTCATTTGTTGATGCAGAAAGAACAGGATCGTTTTGATTAGACTATTTTTCGGATTTTTTGTGCCACAATAATTAAGCATTTATCGTAAAGTATGTATTTTAACCTTATTTTAAGTATGGCTGTAATTTTAAGTATTTTAGCATTTTCAGTTTGAGAGAATTTCTGGGAGTAATTGGATAGAAAATTCTTTATCTAGGTCTTATTAGTGTATTTTGATGTGTCTTAACGTCCCTTCGAAATTTCTTGAAACTTTTAACTTTCTTCCCATACAAAACTTTACCTTATTAAAGTCTTTGGGATGGGGGCAGCGTAGTTGGCATAAAGAATAAAACTTTAGCATAGACAGTAGGAGAGGGGGGAGGGTGAGGTCTTTGAACTATTTAAAAATAATCTATCTCAAAGTTCTTATCGGATGGGTTTGAGGAAAAAAAGCGGGGGGGGGGGCTAGGTGCCCTCCAATCTCTTTTGACTCTTAAAAAGTGAACTAGAACTTTCAATTTCCAATCAAACGATCCCTCTTTGAAGTTTATACGAGCATCCGTTCCATAAGACCCATATATGCCCCCAAGGCATAACTTACAACGCCTGCCCCCGGGCCCTGGTGGGTTGTGTCAACACCGGAATTTTTGTTATATGATCTTTGAACTATTTTAAACAAAATAGCTACAACAACTTTCCTTATCAACTTTATATGCCCCCAGGGCATAACTTACAACCCTTGTCCTGATGGCTGTGGGGGAGTTGTCATCCTCAAAGACCTAATTTCCAGAACTTAAAACTACGTTTAATAAAATGACTGTCTCAAGATTTTGATTGGATGTGTTTGGGGAATAGGTGGGCGTGAGAGGGGGGTTAGTTGCCCTCCAAACACTTTCGACTATTAAAAAGGGCACTAGCCCTTTGAATTTCCAATCAAATGAGCCTTTTTTGAAGTTTCTACGACAACGCCTTCTATAAAAACCTTATATTCCCCCAGGGCATAACTTAAAACCCTTGCCCTGAGGGATGTGGGGGAGTGTCCTCCTCAAAATGTATTTTCTATCTGGAAATCAACTACGCTGAACAAAATGGCTATCTCAAAATTTTTATTAGATGTGCTTGGGGGAATAATGGGCGTGGGGGGGGGCTAGTTGTCCTCCAATCACTTTTGACTATTAAAAGGGGCATTAGCCCTTTGAATTTCCAATCGAATGAGTCTTTTTTGAAGTTTCTACGACAACGCCTTCTATAAAAACTTTATATGCCCCCAGGGCATAATTGAAAACCCTTGCCCTGAGGGTTGTGGGGGAGTGTCCTCCTCAGAAACATATTCTCTATCTGGAAATCAACTACGCTGAACAAAATGGCTATATCAAAATTTTGATTGGATGTGTTTGGGGAAATGATGGGCGTGGGGGGGCTAGTTGCCCTCCAATCACTTTCAACTATTATATATTTTCTATCTGGAAATCAACTACGCTGAACAAAATGGCTATCTCAAAATTTTGATTGGATGTGTTTGGGGGAATGATGGGCGATGGGGGGCTAGTTGCCCTCAAATCACTTTCGACTATTAAAAAGGGCACTAGAACTCTCGATTTCCAATTGAATGAACCTTCTTTGAAGTTTCTACGACGACCCCTTCCATATGAAATGCCTCTGGGAAAAAAATAATAATAATAATAAATAATAAAACATTGGAGCCGTATGGCCTTTACTATAGGCAACGCTACAGCGTTGCCTCTGATATTCTTGTTTATTTGATTGAAATTGCTTAATAATAATAAACAGTAACGTAATGACCTTCCGAGATCTAGATTTCAGTAAATTTCAGTTAAATAACTTCTTTTCTCTGTAAATTATCGTTTATTTGATTGAAATTGGTTAATAATAATGAAAAATTAAATGATGACCTTCCAAAATCTAGGTTTCAGTAGATTTCAGTTAAATGTCTTTTTTCTTTGAATATTCTCGTTTATTTGATTGAAAATGTTTAATAATGATAATAAATAACATAATGACCTTCCGAGATCTAGGTTTCAGTAGATTTCAGTTAAATGTCTTCTTTTTCTTTGAATATTCCTGTCAATCATTTTGTTATAAATGTTGGTAATGAAATTTAACTAACACTTTTGAAAAGGACTTAATCTGGAAAATAATTATTTTCAGAATGTAATACTTTAGTAACAAAATTATGGAAAGTACAAAAAGAATTATGGAAAGTAGGCCGTCCAGAACGCATTATATCAAATACCTAACCTAACTTAACCAACTCTATACATTAGATAATTAATTAAAATATATCTGCATAGTAGTTTGCCTCATTGAGAATAAGCTAATTATCTCTGAAATCGGTTTTACTCAGATCAAGAACTTGAGTGTGGTCGCTATAATAGACAAGTACCATAAGATGAAGCCAAAGAGGATCAAACCGGGGTTCTAGTCCTATTCATTAAGCAGACAATATCTCAAAGTGGCCTGTAGTCTTACCAGATTTGACATCCACTTATGTGAGCACACTAGAATGTTTTAGGTGCACTATATTTCGTCAAAATTTGAATAACTATATGTTTCACCAACCCTCAGCTTTATCGGCTAATTATATATTAGAGGTACATTTTCACATGGCGGTGTTGCATTATATTCCTTGATTTTTGGATTGAGATTTATTTTCCTTGTAATACATTAAAGAAATAATAATAACAATGATAATTATTCTAAACAAGAATACCTGCTTCAATCACATGTCGACCTTCCAACTCTAAATATTTGTTTCATATTCAGAGATAATTCTAACGCCTCTCTGTAATGTATGTCAAATTCTTTTAACCCTTTATCTCTTCAGAAATTTAAATAATTATTCTCATTTTATGTCAGTGCAAGAATTATGTGACAAATTCCTGAAGAAATAATTTGATGCTCGCCCAGCGTCACAGGCTATTTTTACTCTCCTATATTTGGAGTCCCGTTCTCCTGTAAATATATACATGGCCGTAATATACGCTGGTGGTGTTCTGGACGGTGTCCAATGTCTCCCAAATAAGGACTTCCCGTTGGACCACTTGATAGGTTACTACTATCTTCCTACTTAACCTTAACTTTTTTCGATTGTAAAAAAACACCCTGTGTTATGGGTATTGTACTCTTTACATCTTCAATGCGTCATTACCTTACCACCTTTTTTACTGTCATTTACTCCTAGTCTAAGCGACATAGTCCTCTTAGCATGAATTTTCAAACCTATTCTATAAGCTTTGGATTTTCTTCAGATTTTATAAGCTGAATTTTTTGTAAAATTAATTACTCCTAATGCTACAGTTTGGGTTTTACCTTAAGTTTGTATGATTTAAAGGAGGCCCTAGACGGTCAATCATTTTGATCAAAAGCTTCTATCAATCGATTGACTCAAGCATGATTCACTGTCTAGGAACCTGTTTGACGCTTGAATCAAGCGTTGATGTTGATTCATAGAAAGTCTGAATGACTCAATCATTTTGATCAAAAGCAGTGTGTTACATTAGCTTTGGTCGAGATTGAAGGTTGACTGATGCACAGTCAATCAATTGACGAGGTTCAAAGTGATTGACCATCTAGGGCCTCCGTAAGTTTCATTTTAATATAAAATATTCGGGGAAGTCTGATGGCTAAAATCCTTAATGTTTATAGCCAAAATTTATTTTATAACCTGAAATCCCATTACCATCAATTGCTCCTAGCTTAATAATAATATAATTTGTATTTAATTTTGTTTAATTTGAATTTCGGTTTAAATTTATACTTCTTATTTATCCGTCATCTTTCATCTAAAAATTTGATCAGGATTTTTTTGTAAACTTAACGCTTCTGAATGTCAATAACTCCTGGTAGTGCAATTACGTTTTAAATTTAAGTTTATTCAATTGAACTTTATGTTTATGGGAAAATCCCTAAGATTAAATTGTTAATCCTTTTTTGAGTAATTTTAAATCCTTCATCATATAATATTTCTGGAAAGCTTATTATATCCACGTATTGAAATCCTTGATGATAAGGATAAAATTAAAAAATGATTAAGATCCTCCAATGCCATTGCTGGCGCATAAGGTGTCGAATCGACGTTTCAGTTGCTGGGTGTTTTTACAGGGACAAGTAGCAAGCTTGTCGCCCAACCTTGCTGAAGCAGGTATCGAACCCTGGTGCTCCGTATTGGCAAGCAAAGCATCTATCCACTGTGCTAAAATAGGGTTGATGCTTAAGGATGCAATCTTTATTCTTTGAGCTGACAATTTTTTTAGGAAAATTGTTTTATAAGTTTAATTTCTGGAAATATGACTGGTTCTTACTGCAACACTGCTTCCTTGCTGGCTCTTACTGAATCTATATTTGTTTATTTTTTTTTCTCTTTATTCTAGGATGGCTATTCAAGATGGAACTGTCAAAACCGGAAGAAATCGATTCTCTGATGGATGAAGAAGCTTACAGCAAGTACCTCAAGTCTCAAGAGGAATAAATAAATTCCTCTCATTTCTTTTGTTGATTTTTAGTATCATTTCAAAGAAAAGAGTTATGAAGTTAGCTGAAGTTTATTGTTTTTAATAATGTGGAATTATAGTAGAAATTCTACTTAAATTAATTGTGGACAAAACCATCTTTTGTCTTGAAAGTATAAATTATAAGGGAGGAACCTGTATTTTGTTCATAAAATTATCTGGGGTGTCAATTCACGAAAACATAGAGAGGAGAGGGGCAAGGATTTTCTTCGATTTTTGGTATAATAATACAAGTCGCTTTGACGTAAATACCCTCTGACACCACACTGGCTATACATTATATTCGATAAAAAAAAAAAAAAAAAACAAAGAAATAAATAATTAAAGAACCGAATGAGGGTGATTTTCAACCAGTAAAAAAAAAAACAACATAAAAGATTAAGTAGACATTTTAGCAAAGACCTCAAAGAAAAGGAAGGAAAAAGGGTAAATATGAAAGAGAATGAGGGGCTACTTTTTTTTAAGTAAACTGAAATGAACCAAAGAAGTGACTATAAAAATGTGAAAGACGATTTTAGATTCTTACTACGGCTACTACTAACAACTTACTGCATCACCAAGTTGCCTGAGGCTAACACAGCTACGCACACTCCTCCCTGCCAATCTTTTCAAAGCCTCCCTATTTACACCCTTCTAATATGTTTGCATCCCCTAGAAAGCGCGATTTTCCATATTTTTTCGTATAGCTTACTATTTTAAATGCGGTTAGTCAGTCGGGTACCCTAAACAAACCGTGGGCAATTTATCTGAAAAACATATAGCAACTCCTCTGTCTTTCGGAGCGTCCACGCTTCAGAATCTTACTTGGCATCTGCCATCATTAGCTTCCAATAATCTGGTCTTGGTTTGCAGACTTATGGTCCTATTCTTTCAAACTTTTTTCAGCTGTGAAAAACGCCCTGGACCTTGGCTATTCTATTTTTAACATCTTCACTGCACCCACCCTCTTTACTAATGACACTACCTAGGTAAGGAAAGTTGTCCACATGTTCTTGCACCCTGAACTCGCAAAACCTCGAAGAATTTTTTCACTAGTGATTACTACAGCGTGTCGACCGATTGGGTTTGTGTTAAGACACTTAATTGATTTGATTTGAAAATGAGAAGGAATATAAGCTGAATTGTTTTATTAGGTTATTATGATAACAATAATTAGTATAATAATCCGGAAGAAAGACAGGGTCAGAACGGACTAAAAGAATCCCTATGGAATAAATTAAGCCGGAAGGGATTAAGAAAGTAGAAAGGTGGCTAAAGAAAGTTCAAAGGAAATTGGAAGGGACTATTACTTATAATTTCTTGTCAATATGTTCATACTTATTTTCCAATAATATTTATAGTTCATCCTAGTGACAAAGTTGACTCGAGTACCTCCAAAATTCACTTATTACTATAAATTTCTTTTCTTTATGTTTCTTTTACTTTTTAACCTCCCTAAAAGATTATGGTTAACCATTTACTGTGGATACTAAGTTAACTTGTAAAAAAAACTAAATGATGAAAAGCTTGGAGGGCTAGAGCAGAATTGAAATCGTCAGAAAAAAAAGGTTCAACCTTTGGTTCATTTCGAATGAAACGGAATCATTATGTTTCTGTGATATTTTTCTAAGTTCGTTGCTCGGTCTAAAGATGTTCTTTTGATTTATTTTTTTTTATATTTAATGTAAAAAAATGAATGAAAAAATGTATTTAATTGGAGACGGGTTAATTATTTTGCTGTTTTTGGTCTTTTTTCTTTAAAAAAAAGGCAACTCCTCCCCCCAACCCTAGTTTGTCCCCCAGCTATAATTCAGTCTCTTCAAAACTCTTGTCAAAACTAATATAAATGTGGTAAAGTATTTTATGGTTGTTGGGGTGAAGTTGTAGTTGATACCTTTATTTCTCCCTTTATAGGGGAGATAAATTATGGCCCTAAGGTAATTAAACTTTGGTAGCGTGCCTTAGGCTATGACCTGACTAATGAGGCGTACCAGCTGGGAATATTCGAGGGACTAAATTTAGATTGTATAGAGGTTGGCTATAGCACATCACTTTTATTCAGCTAACATAAACTAGTACAGGGTTTGATAATATATATATTCCGCTGGGGCTGGTGGTCCCAGGGAGACGACAAGCATAAGAAATCTACAAATAGATATAATACAATAAGATACTTAGACACTTATAATAATCCGATAATATTCCCAGGTATTTCTAAATCAACGGACCAGAGGTCAGTCCGGCATAAAATTAGTATATCACACCCCGTTCCCATAAAATGTATCTTTTATACATTTCATCAACCACACCTTAACGGGGCCCACTGACGCACATAGCTAGGAAGTGGTGATTTCTCAATTTCCTATTAAGCATACACATACCAGGATGTATTCTTTATCTTAATAAAAAGTGGTATTTCGAAACTTTGTATTGCGTCTTAATGTTTTTATTAAAATCCCAAATTTGACTTAATTAGAAAGCATCACCACATAAACCTGCATAATTTCTGGTCGTTTTTTAAATACCGCCAGGAAATCTGGAGGAAAATACCCCCTCCCATGGACATATCCTCCGGACAATTACCGTAAAATTGTCCACGCGTAAAATTGAGTCGATAAAGAGAAAGTAAGACATTAAGAAATTTTGTATTATAATTTTGGCGAATTTCCCCTGAAAATTTTACCCCCTGGAAACTTCCATCTCCTGGGTAAATGCTCCCCGTGCAAAATCGCCCCAGCAGAAAATTTGTCCTCTTCTCCCCACCTGAAAAATTCATGCATACTTCCCAATAACAAATACTGTACGTAAGCAATAGACAAATGTTATGACTTAAAGACATTTCCCCAGGGACTGTGGTGGGTCATGTTATTTCCAAAGACATAGTTATTAGGCCTTTCCATTATGCTGAACAAAATAGCTATCTAAAACTTTCGATCGGATAATTTTGGGGGGAAAAGTGGTGTAGGAGGGGAGCTAGTTGCCCTCCAATTTTTTAGTCACCTAGAAAGGGCAGTATAACTTTTAATTTCAGTTAGAATGAGCCCTCTCCCGGTGTTCTAAGCCTATTGGGTCGATATGATTACCCCCTGGGAAAAACAAATAAACACGCATCCGTGATTTTTCTCCTGGCAAAAAATACAAATTCCACATTTTTGCAGATAAGAGCTTGAAACCTCTACAATAGGGTTCTCTGATACGCTGAATCTGATGGTGCAATTTTCATTCAGATTTAATGACTTTTATGGGGTGTTTACCCCTTTTTTCAAAAATCAGGCAAATTTTCTCAGGCTCGTAACCTTTGATGGGTAAGACAAAACTTAATGAAACTTAAATATTTGAAATCAGCATAAAAATCAAATTCTTTTTATACAATTATTGGTATCAAATTCCCGCTTTTTATACTTTCGGTTAGTATTGAGCCGGGCCGCTCCTTACTTACAGTTCGTTACCACGAACTGTTTGATGATTGGAACAAAAAGTCAAACTTTAGCGTAAAGAGCGAGGTATTGAGGATTCATATAATACATAGGTCTACGTAAAGATGTATAACATCAAACAGATTCGGAAGGGGGAGGGGAGATTTCTCACATTTAGAAATCTATTTTTCTCAAAAGGGACGGGATTTTGTGAGGGGCGCAGCCTGCACCCCGCGCAGGGGCCTTTACCAGATTGGACGGAAACGATTCTGTATTTATTTATTCAGTTCTTAGATTGTGTAAAACCAAGTCTTACCTGGCTAGTATATATATATATATATATATATATATATATATATATATATATATATATATATATATATATATATATATATATATATATATATATATATATATATATATATATATATATATATATATATATATATATATATATATATATATATATATATATATATATATATATATATATATATATATGTTACTAGTTGAGAATTAAAGGATTGCAGCCGTCCATCATCAGGCTTTTCGACCCTTCCCCGGGCGGTTGTGTACTAATTGCTCATTTTATGACTAGAAAGTTCAAGGTATCAGTTATAGTAGTATACGCCCCTGTAGAACCGACTGATGGAGATACTAGTGACTCAGATGAATTCTACTTACAGTTACAGGAGCAAATAGACAAGGTCCCAGGTAGAAATATGATGTTATTGCTGGGAGATTTTAACGCCCAGGTTGGTAGAAATAAGGATAGATGGTATCCCAGCTTAGGTAAATTTGGTGTAGGAAAAGAAAACAGTAATGGATACAGACTTTTGCAATTTTGTAGGTATAACAATCTAGTTATAACCAATACGGTGTTTGGTCATAAAATGGCTCATAAGCTAACACAGCAAACCTTATTGATTATGTTATAGTAAATCGAAGACTGGCAGGATCAATACAAGATACTAGGGTATATAGGAGTGCTGTTATTGATGTTAAAAGTAAAGATCACCATCTAGTAGTGTCAAGGGTTAATTTAAAGCTGAAATATCGGAAGGGTAATTACCTCCCGGGAAGTTATGATGTTAGTAGACTCCAGGATGAGAATTTGAGAGAAACTTTCCAGGAACAGTTGAATACTAAACTTGAGAGTTTAAAATTTGATAATGTGGAAGATGGTTGGAATAATTTTAGAAAAATAATTTGTGAAGTTGCTGAAGGTGTATTAGGGAAGAAAGCTAGAACTGCAGCTAAGAATATTAGTGAAAAAGCTTTAAGTTTAATAGAAAGGAGAAAGGACTTGTACAAGAATTATCTGAGTGATAGATCACATGAAAACAAAAGAAATGTAAAGAAAGTGGAGAAAGCATTGAAATATGAACTAAGGAGGTGTGAAATGGAGGCCATGGATAAAATTGCCGAGGATTTAGAAGATGCAGCTAGACGGCATAATAGTAAAATATTGTACTGGCACGTTAACAAATTGAGAGGTAGTAGTCAATCCGGACTTGTCCCAGTTAAAGATAGGAATGGGGTGGCAATTAGCGATAAGACAAAAGCTAAAGCGAGATGGGCCGAACATTTTGAGAATTTGCTTAACCGAGATAGAGTTGCAGGAAAAAATATAGAGGAAAATGAAAAAGTTTGTGATACCTTGGATGTGAAGGAAGATTTGTTTTGTGAGGAGGAATTAGAAACAGTACTAAAAGGATTAAAGAATAATAAGGCTCCAGGTGCTGATAGGGTAGTAAATGAGTTTCTTAAATATGGTGGCTCTGAGGTTAGAAATAAGTTATTGGAGATTATGAATATGATTTTTGAAAAAGGGGAAGTACCTAATGATTTTAGGAAAACCTTAATTAAGCCACTTTATAAGAAAGGTGATAAAAGTGAGTGTGGTAATTATCGAGGCATTAGTCTGGTCTCTGTAGGTAGCAAATTGCTTAGTAATATGATACTTTTTAGACTGAGAGATGCCGTAGACAAAGTTTTAAGAGAAGAGCAGTGCGGTTTTAGAAAAGGTAGAGGATGTGTCGACCAAATTTTCACTCTTAGGTTAATAATTGAGAAGTGCCTAAGTTTTCAAACACCTTTGGTCCTCAGTTTAATAGATTATGAGCAAGCGTTCGATTCTGTTGATAGAGGAGCTTTAGTAAAGGTTTTATCCTTGTATGGTATACCAGACAAATACATTAAAGTGATTAGTGCTATGTACGAGAATAACACTGCTGCGGTTAAGGTAGGAAATGAGGTTAGCAGCTGGTTTTGTATTAAATCAGGAGTTAAGCAGGGTTGTGTTCTATCCCCCTTTATATGGATTATTTTGATGGACTTTGTTTTAAGGAGCACAGGAAAGGCAATGGGAGACCATGGAATCAAATGGGGAGGAAAAAGTCTCCTGGACTTGGATTATGCTGATGATTTAAGCATCCTAGATGAAAGTGTGAGCAAAATGAATGAAGTTTTAGAGGTTTTGCGAGTTCAGGGTGCTAGTATTGGTTTGAAAATTAATGTTAGGAAGACCAAGTCACTAAGGCTAGGAATAAGTGAAGATGAAAAGGTGACGTTGGGTAATGAAAAGATTGATCAGGTGGGCAGTTTCACTTACCTTGGTAGTATTATTAGTAAAGATGGTGGGAGCAGTGAAGATGTTAAAAATAGAATAGCCAAGGCTCAGGGTGTTTTTTCACAGTTAAAAAAAGTCTGGAAGAATAGGAAGATAAGTCTGCAAACCAAGATTAGAATCTTAGAAGCTACAGTGATGACAGTGGTCAAATATGGCTCTGAAGCATGGACGCTCCGAAAAGCGGATGAAGATTTGCTAGATGTTTTCCAGAGAAATTGCTTAAGGATTGTTCTGGGTACCCGGCTGACTGACCGTATTTCAAACAATAGGCTATACGAAAAATGTGGTTCAATACCGCTTTCTAGGTCTATAATGAAAGAAAGGTTGAGGTGGTTAGGGCATGTTGTTCGGATGAAGGATGACAGATTGCCGAAGATTATTCTTTTCGGCCAACCATCTAGGGCTAAACGGAAAGCAGGTCGTCCCCGTCTGGGTTGGGAGGACGTCATAAAGAAAGATTTAAAGGAAATGGGAACTTCGTGGGCGGGTGTAAAAAGGGAGGCTTTGAATAGACTGGGGTGGAGGAGGAGCGTGCGTAGCTGTGTTGGCCTCAGGCGGCTTGGTGCTGCGATGAGTTGTTAGTAGTAGTAGTAGTATTGTAGGTAGAAAGAAGGTGTGTTCGTGCTCTAGTAGACCGACCAGATGCATAATATCAAGGTCAGCAGTCACGTTAGTGTTTTACCATGTCGCTTACTGAACGATAGATTGTCAAAAAATTTTACCCTGAATTCTAGGTAATTTCTTTATTGATCCCTTGTGTTCATTTTTTTGTGTCTTCAGCAAAAATTTAGGGTGCAGTTTGAAAACCTCAAATGTCGCTTGGTGTGTTCCAGATTTTTTTTTTTTTTATTAAAGATTCCGTAACTGAGTCTAAGTATGGGATTAATATTGACTTTCTAAAGTCATGGACTGTTTTATTAGCCGTATGACAATGTTAACTGATTAATCTGGGCATTGGAAAGTCTGAGAATCTTGGCATTGAGTGATTGAAAGTTCACTACTGCTTCGGTCAGCTTGAAAAAGACTGTAATTTCAGTAGATCGACTTCAATTCCCTGCAGCATCCGGTTGACCACCTCGAGCTTGCTGGAATACCTGACAATTATTTTGGAACAGACAGGAAACATGGTGGAGATGGTATAGTGTAGCTGAAAAGATTTTTGCTTTGAATTCTTATTCCCTTCCAACGATAACCTTTTTTAGGGATTGCGCAATCTTAGCGAAATTGTTTGAATTAGCGCAAACATTGCAAACTTTCTAATCGTGAGGCCATCTTATTTATTATAACTTCTGTAGAGTGACGCCAACAACTTCACACTTCTGACCATTCTCACGAAAGAACTTGATTATTTCTTTAATTGTACCTACAATATTTCTTATGTGTGGAACGTTATTTAAATAATTCACAACTAAGTCGTTGGTTAGAACAGTGAAAATACTGAGCCACAGAAGAATCATGGCAGATATTTCTATGTGGCACCCCTGAGATGTGGTCGGTCATTGTGCTGCAGTCGTCTAATGATACCCCTGAGACAGAAATTTTACTAAGAACTCGACATTTTAAATTTCACTTACTTGGGGCTGTGTATCGCTGAAAGCATACCCAACCCTTTTGAAATTTTAAATTGAACTTGCCCAATAACTTTTTTCACCATTTTTTTTTCCTTTTTTCTTTCGTTTTACAAAAGAGCAAAAATTAAGATTTTTTTCGAAGATAATACGAGGAAAGAACTAAAAAAAAAAATACGTAGATTAATTCTACTTGACGTTTTGAACTCATCTTGAAAAAAAATGACAACATAGTCGTCAAAGAGAAGAGGAAAAAGACGCTTAATCGATTTAATTTTAGAGAAAATAAAAAAACCTAACACTATATAAAATCTCAAAAGGTGATGCAGATGATTAAAATTAGGCGGTCCAATCTGATCCAAACCCATAAGCAGAATCAGAATCTGTATCTTCACTTTCACTATGAATTGGAGCCAAACCTGGGGAGTTCACAATATGAATCATAGGCTTCTCAACTGCCGGCCATTCTTTTGATCTTTTCTTCTTGATGCCCTTAGGGGGTGGCATTAACTGGCGGTCAATCTATAAAACAATATTATAATATAACTAAACTTTGGATGGCATGTGCTGGAATGGACAAAGAGGGTGCAGGTTTGTCTGAATCAGGACAGTGCTGTCCACAGGGAGGGGGAGACTGGGTCAGCGGCCCCGGGCGCCGCAGCTTGGGCGCCGTGGCTGGGGGGTTACCCATTTTGATCAAATTTTTCACTATGATTCGGCTTTTTTTGCTTGTGTTAGAGTCGGGAGGGGGCGCTGTAATATAATTTTGCCCCGGGCACCACTAATCCTAAGAAGGCTCTGAATCAGGATATAACCCTTTCAATCAAGCCCAATCACGCTTTATAGCCCTTTGTTTTCAATAGGAAACTGCTACAGGGTCCAAGTTTAAGAAGCAAGTTCGGTAAGTTTGCCCTACCTATAGTTTTTCTCTAAAAATTGAGGAGCATAAATAGGCATAAGGTACAGTATAAGCTAATATATAGTTACAGTATAATAAATATACAGTAATCAGCAATCAGAGACTTGGGGAGTTCACAGTGTGAGTCATTGGCTTTTCACCTGCTTGCATTAACTGGTGATTGATCTTGAGATGAGATACCTATATCCTTCACTTATATTGTCACCTCTCAAAGACAATATTTAGACATATCTTTATAGTTATAACGATAAAAAACTTTGTTAAACCTACAGCCAAGCTCAACTTCTTTGCTGACCTTAAATGACATACATCATTTTAAAATTCAAATCCCACAGAAAAACCAAACTTAGATCCGAGGCAAAATTAGTAACAAAATAATGTCAAGTCGGCACAGTAGTAATGTACGTCAAATCATGAAAGGCTAGAGGGGAGGGCAAATGTATATTTCACAATCTAAAGGGAGCAAGTTCGTCGTTTCTCTATTAAAATCCAATAAAGGTTTTTTAATAAAAATACCCCAAAGGAATATGTTTTTCAAAATATAGGGGGAGGGGGTAAAAAACCCCGGGAGCACAAGTAATCGCCTACATCCCCTCTCCCCAATTGATGACAGTGGCAGTAAATCGGGTATTTACGCAAGGATCGGGGCCTTAATGTCCCCGGTGTCTCGAGATTTCAAGACAAATATGACAAATTATGGCAAAGGCATGGGCGTAGTGAAGGGGAGCAGGGGAGGGAAGCTGTCTCACCTACAACTCCAAATTTACACTAGATATTAACGAGAGCTTTCCGCATGTTGGAATTTTTCTGTTGGATGTTACCTGCTAGATGATTGAAAAAACTGGAAATAAACAGAAATTTCCAAATAGCGTTTCCGATATCAATGTTTACGTTTCGATATTCAATATTGATTTTTGGTCCAACATGTAGATAGGAGACTGGCCCACGATCGGCAGGTTTTGACTTTTTTAATTCTCCAGGAATTTATTCAAGCGATAAGAAGTTGCTGAGTATGCCAAAGCAAAGGTAACTCATTCAATGCTATCCTTGAAAAAGACAATTAGAAATAATCCACCACTTTTCCACCCTGATGCCTCTATTCAAGTGGTTAAGAGTGTCGAACCTGAGCCATCCCGGCACTGGTTCGGCCGTCTCTGCCTTACGTTTGGCTACCGGACAAAAGAAACAGAAAAGTGACCAGGAGAACATTAAAACTTGTTTTTCGGCTATACAATTAAGAAAGAATATGATCAGTATAAAAACTACAAAATGAATTTTAATAAGGCTAAAAAAAAACTAAAGAGTACTAATTTCAAATTATAAATTTACTAGTCAACACCAAAAGTAAGCCGTTCCGCTAATCTTGATGTTCCGCCTGTCAGTGGTGGCAGTTTCATTTAAAATTATGTCTTTAAGACACTACCCGTCTCGTCAGTTAGCGCAAAGTCTCTCGCTCCAGTCTCCTTCAGAAAGTTGACCTTAAGTTCTTCAGTTGCTACTTTTCTGATAATGATAATACAGTGAGCAGTATTCCCTTTCTTGATCTTCAGCTCAACCAGAAGGTAATCACCAGCCTTGACTTTCTCAGTGTCAAATTGGAAGTTGCTAGTAGGGGCTCGCCTTTAACGTCCATACTGGAGTCGGAAGAGTTGTTGTATACAGGATCATCTACGTCAGAATCGTCACTGCAACTGCAACTCTTGTTACGAGAAACATACCCTTTGCTTTTTAGACTTTTCACTTCTCTGACTTTCTTCTTTCAAAGACTATGGCTTTCTTGGGAGATACAGTTTTTTATCCCAGCAGTAATGCGTTCTTTCACAGGGGTGTCAGAGAGCAGTTCTGAGTTTTTCGCATTTTTTACATGTTAATTTTTCGTGTTGAGTCTTTTGGAAAGAGTATTGCATGAACAATCTCTTTTAACAAATCATCTGCTGACCTTTGCTTCTCATTTAGAGAGACAGAACCTGTGCATCGTCTGTTTCGGAGTTTATGTTAAAGAAGGAGTCTAAATGTCACACAGGACTTGCAATGACGATAGAAACTTCCCTGGTAAGTGCTTCACTAGATGTGGTAGGCATTCTGTCTGAGACATATGACGAGAAGAGCTTACAATCTTTGAGGATATCTCTGTTGGTAGGGTAGACCCCACTTGCTCTGATTCCACTGATTATGTTCTCATGAGTGAAAAAGCTTTGGATATGCTTTCCCCAGCAACTCAGCAAAATTATACACTGATATTGTTTTACATTTCAGGGCAGTTATAAAACTTGCGGCTTCCTGGTTGTAGTAGGCCTTAAGGCGCCCCACGGCTATCCTTTCTAGAGGCTGTAGTTTTTGAGTAGTGTGGGAAGGGACAGTTAAAAGTATAACACCATTATTTTTAGCTAGATCAAGCAATTCAATGGTGTATCGGCTGACCTGGTCGTCTATTTTCAAAAGTAGAGGTGACTGTTTGGAGGGTTTGACTTGATTGATAAAATGCTGCAAGTAAAGCAAAGAATGAGAGGCAGTCATCCAGCCAGAAGTATTTTCTGAGTCGATCATGATGGTTCCAGGTACAGCTCCCTTGAGTAAAATTTCCGGACAATTTTCCTGGGGAAATAAGTAGAGGAGGGACTGTGTTCTCAATGCCTTAACACCAGCACAATTTGTGGTCAACTGACCTCTTTCTGCTGATGTGACCTTCCCTACTTACTTCTGGCCTCGCTATGCAATGATCTTACCAGGCTTGTTGATGTTTTCAAACCCGATTCGTCAACATTCCAAATGTCTTATGGCCTGAATATGTATTTATATAGACCTCTCTCCAGGTTGTATGAGAAAGCTCCTACACTGTGACGATTGAAAACAGTCGCCCGTCATAAGCTTGCACCTTCTGGTGTTCTTACTGATAGAGTTTTAAGGCAATCCATAAAACCACGGTACTAATCTTTACCTGCAACTCCTCCACTGTTTCCACTACCTTTGCATTTTATGTTATCTTCCCCCCCCCCCCCTAGAACATCAAATTTACACTAGATATGGCTGAAAAAGCAGATGGTTGAAAAAGCAGTTGAAAAGAGTTAGATGGCTAAAAAAGCAGTTGATAAAAGATAGATGGTTGAAAAAGCTGGAAATAAACAGCTGGAATGACAGAATAAAACCCAAACAGAAGCAATTATACATAATGTCTTGGAAATATTTAGCTCTAATCCAAGAATATTAATGCCGAAGCTTATTGATGACTTATGATTTTTGGTGATTGTTTATTAATACAGATTTCATAGGTATGATAGAACTTGCTGACAATGTAAGGTTTTCTGAACTACCAATATAACTTCAGCGCCCCACCCCCGCACTTCATCACAGAATAGGCTATGTTTCATCCAAAGTAAGTCTAAAAAACGGTACATATAAGGGTTACTCATTAAGATTTTAAAAGTACGTCTTTGTTGCTCTATTTATCAATATCAAAGGTTTTAAATTTGTATGCCTGTAAATATTTATACATATCTTTTATACGTATGGTATTCACGCGCACTGAAATTACTAGAATGGAATCTTGGAGAAATAAAGCATGCTAAGAATTTTTAATACTAATTTCAACTTGCGTACAAGTTTTACATGATATTTTATCACACGAAAACTATTCATCGTTCACATTCAGGAACATTTCGGTCTTACAATATTTTATATTGTGTCAGTTTACAAGTACATCCAAAGGCACTTGAAGCCCTAGCTGACAAGATCTTTGAGATAATAAAGGCTTAACATATTTGACTTCTAATGCTCTCGCATGAAATTTCCGCAAACACTTCCAATAACAGAAATTGTGAAAAACCTCAATAATAGGATTAAAAGATGTTTAATCCATGCACACAAATGAGGTTTAGAACCAACAGGACAAAATGATGTAATTTAAGATAGCTAATTATGTTTTTTCCACTCAACATGAAATTTTAAAATAATAACATCAGTTACCGTTGTGCTGGTGTAGTGGAAGTAATCGAACTTGCCAATCAGGAGTATTCAGGTTCAATACCGCACAGCGCAAGGGGAATTCCCAAGCCGTTTTCAACAGTCAATTTTTCTTTATTTTCGATATATAATATTATTATAATTAATGTCTCAGTGATCTTATGCCTTTTGTTTAAAAGGGTATTTGCTAATAGAAAGAAACAACAACAGTTGTGGTTGGTCACGCTTTTTCAATTTTAAAGTATTTTTTTTCCTTAGATCTTCCGTTATTATAAAGTTTTAAAGTGTTCTAAGGCGATCAATAAAACTACGGTACCAACATACTTTTATACTATGAATAATGGCACAAGTGTATGCAAATTTACGTACTTCTAAGGAAGTAAAGTCGAAAATTCATATCAGCTATCGTTTTCAAGTAAGTTTTTACTTCTTTTTCTTGTTCCTCTGTAAATATTTATAATTAGTTGTAAAAGGGCGTAAAGAAACTCAGGTCCAGACTTTGTAGAGAGATATTCAGCTTCTCAACTTTTTTCATGAAGTCTTGCAGCGTTTCTCTAGGGATACCCATGGTACTTACAGAGAATCCGACTGACTTTTTGTTGACTAAGACAGCAAAATTACTGTTTTCTTTTCTTCTGGATCCCAGCCGCCTATGTTTCTTCTCTTTTCTGTTTAAATTTTAAGCATTTAATCTTTAATGAAATTTAGCAGGATAAACAAAAGACTTTCAGTTCACCTACTAGTCTGACAGGATTAAACAACGCCAGAATCAATCAACTTTTTGGTTTTGAGCTTGCCTTCAACTTTTAAATATACTTTTTACATAGCTCTTATAAGCATAGCCCACTCTCGGACACCTTGGTTCGGCATGCCTAATCAACCCGGGGTATTGTGGCCAAACGTGAGAGTTCGCCATCCCGCGGGATGACAAAATACTAACAGCAAACCAGTGAAGATGGCACGTCTCAGAAGCTGCCAAAAGACGGGTCAATAATAAGAGAATGCATTGTGAGTTTGCAGATTTTCTAGCATTCGTAATTAGGCATAGGCCTTCAGAAAAAAAACTGAACGAAATTCCAGATTTAATCACCATAAAACGTGATTCAATCTGATATTTTTGATAAAAGTTTTAATCAAGGTCAGATATTTTAAAATTCACAGTGCCATCTGTCAGAGCTTTTATAATCTACCAGAAGTCCCCATAGGTTTTTATATTGAGATTATTTACTTTGGCTGAACGTGGGCCGGTCTCCCCTGCACCTATTTTCATATTTAATTTTTCCCAACTGTGAACTTTTGAATTGAAGTCTTAGAACAAGAAGCTGTTATCTAACCGTAATGTGGTTTGTGTCAAATCGCTTTTATGGTGTTTATGTTTTCTGGAAAGTGGAAGTAGGATAGGGGGTATATTATATTATAGTATTATAGTATTGCGAGAAAAGTAGAACATGGAAAATGCTAAAGGCCGAGTTTTAACGAAATATAGAATGACGAGTTTCTAAAGACTTATAATCAAAGGACCTCGGGAACCATTTATAAGCCCCGACCCCTCAATATCAGAATCAGCTGCCCCTCCCCCCTCTAGGCAAGATGCTGCCTACGCCCATGGAAAAAGGTAAATGACAAAATTTTACCTTGTCCCCCCTACTCTCCAAATTACCTATTGAAATAAACGTCTTCACTAAATAAATAAAAAAAACAAGTTTTTTTTAACTGAAAGTAAGGAGCGACATTAAACTTAAAACGAACAGAAATTATTCCATATATGCAAGGGCTGTCTCCTCCTCAATGGCCTCGCTCTATATGCTAAAGTTTTATTGTTTTAAAAAGTAGAGTTGTGACAAGAGTCAAACTTTAGCGTAAAGAGTGAGGCACTGAGAAGGGGACAGCCCCTTTCATATACGGAATAATTTCTGTTTTTTTTTAAGTTTTAATGTCACTCCTTACTTTCGGCTTGAAAAAACTTGTTTTATTATTTAATTTCTGAACGTTTTTCAACTAATGCATGTTCGAATTTGGCTCACCGTACATGAAAAATTAAAAGAAAATTTGCACATTAATTTTGGCAGATTTATTCCGTATATGAAGGGTTGCCCCCTCCTCAATACCTTGCTCTCTACGCTAAAGCTGTTAGCACTTTTAAAAGAGCTTCCTATTCTAATTAAACGGCCCCGTGTTTCAGTAGACGCTCTAAAAATTTTGGACAGACAGCCGAACTTTACCGTAAAGAGCAAGGTATTGAGGGGGGGGGGGAACCCTTTATATATGGAATAATTTCTGTTCGTTTTTCAAATAATGCCGGCAAATCTGGCTCACCCTCTCTGAAATATACCCCTCCCCCTTACGGACAACTCCTCCGTGAAAATTTCAGCCAACGTCAACTGCCCCCCCCCCCGTCAAATTCCAACCAGACAGTTCCAACCTCAGTGAGAATCGACCCTCCCAGTAAAATTACTTGCGGGTGATTCAGCCAAAAAATTCTCCTTAGCATTCTTTCATTTGAATAAGACTTTAATCTCTAATCGGTGTCTCGATCACTCCAGAAATGCCCCATTCCGTGGAAATTATTTCACGGGAATCAAAACACAGGGAAAAAAGCCCCTGGATAATTCTCCCGGAACATATCCACATGAAAAATTTGGCAAAGAGACTGCAAGACAATTAAAAAGAATTTCGAATTGCAATTCTGCCGAATCTCCCCACATTTTCCCTGGAATATTCACCTCCCAGAAATTTCCCTCCCCAAGGAAGATTATCCCTATAGAAATCCACCCCAAGCACCCCACCCCCCCCCCCCTCCAAAAAAAATGTCTCCATATTTCCCAATAACAAATACTATATGTAAACAATGAACGAATTTCATCACTTACAGGCCTTTCTTCACGGAGTTTTGGAGGTCATTTTACACCTAAAGACATAATTATTTGATCTTTCAACTAAACTGAACAAAATGGCTATCTAAAAATTTTTATCAGATAATTTTGGTGGAAAATGGGCGTGGGAGGGGGCCCAGTTGCCCTCCAATCTTTTTGGTCACGTAAAAAGCACATTAGAACTTTTAATTTCCGTTCGAAAGCCCCCTCTTCCAATCTTCTAGCACCATTCTACCACAAATGGATAGTTTCTCGTATATACTTTTTGAAATTAGGACGACAATTGGTAAGTCGATAAACCTTGTTTTCTCCATCAAATAAATCTAATAATGAGGTGTTAAACAATTTTATTGAAAATAAATTGAAAAGGTTTTCTCATGAAAAGTAATGAGCATTCAAAAATTAAAACTCTGTGCCTAAAGTCATTATTAAACAAAAAAGTATAGGTAAAGAATCGGCGCTGGTCTTTACAGTTCAAACTGGGAATGCTGATCGCCGGATTTTTGTTTTACGGCCATTCAGCCACAAAGCACTACAGGGTTTGGGGCACAGTCACCCAGAGCTTTCACACACCCTTTCGGTTTACCTCCCCAATATTTCTCCAGGTACCCACCTTGAGCTGGGTCGAATCTGGCTGAGATTACAGAGTCACCACACAGACTCCTGTCGCAAATAAAAGAATTGACAACACTAGGACTTGAACCACAGCCAAAAGGACGTAGAACTGTAAGTTCACCACGCTAACCTCTAGGCTGGGACAATTCACACAAAAAGGAGGACGATATTAAAAAAAAAATCTTAAATTCAATCGAGCTTTTACAGTCAGTTATCCGGTGAAAAAATGATTTAATTTCTTTTGTCACGTCAATTACTGGAAATACCTAATTTGCGCTCTGCAGAAAATAATTTCAATGATTTAAAGAACATGAAAATTGGAACTTGGAATGTTACGACATTAAAAAATGACTATCGTATCGACATTTTGACTGACGAATTCAGACGATTCGAACTGGATTTATTAGGAGTTTCAGAAACTCATATCCCAGGGGTAGGAAGCATGAAATTAGCTGATATAGTATTTGTTTATTCAGGCAGGAAGGATGGGGTACATAGACAGGGAGTAGGGCTCATGATGAATAAGGAAGCTGCTAAGTCTTGTTTAGGCTGGGAAGGTATAATAATAGAATACTAATTGCTCATTTTATGACTAGAAAGTTCAGGGTATCAGTTACAGTAGTATACGCCCCTGAAGAACCGACTGACGGAGATACTAGCGACTCAGATGAATTTTACTTACAGTTACAGGAGCAAATAGACAGGGTCCCTGGTAGAAATATAATGTTATTACTGGGAGATTTTAACGCCCAGGTTGGTAGAAATAGGGATAGATAGTATCCCAGCCTAGGTAAATTTGGTGTAGGAAAAGAAAACAGTAATGGATACAGACTTTTGCAATTTTGTAGGTATAACAATCTAGTTATAACCAATACGGTGTTTGGTCATAAAATAGCTCATAAGTTAACATGGTATTCACGTGATGGTAAGACAGCAAACCTTATTGATTATGTTATAGTAAACCGAAGACTGGCAGGATCAATACAAGATACTAGGGTATATAGGAGTGCTGTTATTTATGTTAAAAGTAAAGATCACCATCTAGAAGTGTCAAGGATTAATTTAAAGCTGAAATATCGGAAGGGTAACAACCTCCCGGGAAGTTATGATGTTGGTAGACTCCAGGATGAGAATTTGAGAGAAACTTTCCAGGAACAGTTGAATACTAAACTTGAGAGTTTAAAATTTGATAATGTGGAAGATGGTTGGAATAATTTTAGAAAAATAATTTGTGAAGTTGCTGAAGGTGTATTAGGGAAGAAAGCTAGAACTGCAGCTAAGAATATTAGTGAAAAAGCTTTATGTTTAATAGAAAGAAGAAAGGACTTGTACAAGAATTATCTGAGTGATAGATCGTATGAAAACAAAAGAAATGTAAAGAAAGTGGAGAAAGCCTTAAAATATGAACTAAGGAGGTGTGAAGTGGAGGCCATGGATAAAATTGCCGAGGATCTGGAAGATGCAGCTAGACGGGTCGCAATTAGCGATAAGGAAAAAACTAAAGAGAGATGGGCCGAACATTTTGAGAATTTGCTTAACCGAGATAGAGTTGCAGGAAAAAATATAGAGGAAAATGAAAAAGTTTGTGATACCTTGGATGTGAAGGAAGATTTGTTTTGTGAGGAGGAATTAGCAACAGTACTAAAAGGATTAAAGAATAATAAGGCTCCAGGTGCTGATAGGGTGGTAAATGAGTTTCTTAAATATGGTGGCTCTGAGGTTAGAAATAAGTTACTGAAGATTATGAACATGATTTTTGAAAAAGGGGAAGTACCTAACGATTTTAGGAAAACCTTAATTAAGCCACTTTATAAGAAAGGTGATAAAAGTGAGTGTGGTAATTATCGAGGCATTAGTCTGGTCTCTGTAGGTAGTAAATTACTTAGTAATATGATACTTTTTAGACTGAGAGATGCCGTAGACAGAGTTTTAAGAGAAGAGCAGTGCGGATTTAGAAAAGGTAGAGGATGTGTCGACTAAATTTTCACTCTTAGGCTAATAATTGAGAAGTGCCTGAGTTTTCAAACACTTTTGGTCCTCAGTTTTATAGATTATGAGCAAGCGTTCGATTCTGTTGATAGAAGAGCTTTAGTAAAGTTTTTATTCTTGTATGGTATACCAGACAAATACATTAAAGTGATTAGTGCTATGTATGAGAATAACACTGCTGCGGTTAAGGTAGGAAATGAGGTTAGCAGCTGGTTTTGTATTAAATCAGGAGTTAAGCAGGGTTGTGTTCTATCCCCCTTTGTATGGATTATTTTGATGGACTTTGTTCTAAGGAGCACAGGAAAGGCAATGAGAGACCACGGAATCAAATGGGGAGGAAAAAGTTTCCTGGACTTGGGATTATGCTGATGATTTAAGCATCCTAGATGAAAGTGTGAGCAAAATGAATGAAGTTTTAGAGGTTTTGCGAGTTCAGGGTGCTAGAATTGGTTTGAAAATTAATGTTAGGAAGACTAAGTCACTAAGGCTAGGAATAAGTGAAGATGAAAAGGTGACGTTGGGTAATGAAAAGATTGATCAGGTGGGCAGCTTCACATACCTTGGTAGTATTATTAGTAAAGATGGTGGGAGCAGTGAAGATGTTAAATATAGAATAGCCAAGGCTCAGGGTGTTTTTTTACAGTTAAAAAAAAGTCTGGAAGAATAGGAAGATAAGTCTGCAAACTAAGATTAGAATATTAGAAGCTACAGTGATGACAGTGGTCAAATGTGGCTTTGAAGCATGGACGCTCCGAAAAGCGGACGAAGATTTGCTAGATGTTTTCCAGAGAAATTGCTTAAGGATTGTTCTGGGTACCCGGCTGACTGACCGTATTTCAAACAATAGGCTATACGAAAAATGTGGTTCAATACCGCTCTCTAGGGCAATAATGAAAGAAGGGTTGAGGTGGCTAGGGCACGTTGTGAGGATGAAGGATGACAGATTGCCGAAGATTGTTCTTTTCGGCCAACCATCTAGGGCTAAACGGAAAGCAGGTCGTCCCCATCTGGGGTGGGAGGACGTCATGAAGAAAGATTTAAAGGAAATGGGAACTTCGTGGGCGGGTGTAAAAAGGGAGGCTTTGAATAGATTGGGGTGGAGGAGGAGCGTGCGTAGCTGTGTTGGCCTCAAGCGGCTTGGTGCTGCGGTGAGTTGTTAGTAGTAGTAGTAGTAGTATACCAGTGTTTCAGTAAACTTTATAAGATAGTGTTCTTAGATGATTATGAAACTACAGATCTTCAT
This sequence comes from Artemia sinica, assembly GCA_027921565.1. NCBI lineage: Eukaryota > Metazoa > Arthropoda > Branchiopoda > Anostraca > Artemiidae > Artemia > Artemia sinica. Next base: position 46,149,098 of record CM051270.1, read on the forward strand.
CCAGAATAAAAACCAAGGTCTTGAAACTGATCAACCCGTTGTAATAAAAAGCTATTTAAAAAGAAACAAAAATTAGAGAGAACCCGTAACGACTAACCCAGTTTGCGAAAATAACATATATTGGCAATTTTTTCCTCATAAAGAGCTAATCATTCAAGTACCAATTAGATACGTTTAGTAACATACTTTCAAGATAATGGAAAAGAACAAGAATAATTATTATATCTTCTGCAAATATTGTAATTTTACAAAGAGGCAAAGCTTCAGACAGGTCACTTACAAAAAGGAGAAATAACATAGGCCCAAGGACAGAGCCCTGGGGTACGGCGTATTAATTGGGAAAGCATCAAACCGAAGATCTCGGGCTTTACCAACACACTCAAGTCGTCTTTCACAAAGATAAGGGGCAAAAATGAAGAGCTTGTGAAGAAAAAATGTAGGACAAGTTTAGAAGAAGCAAAGAATGATTTACGGTGTCAACAGCCTCGATGACATCAAGAAAAACCGCTAAGACATGTTAACCATAATGTAATGAATCATTTAAATAAAAGTTCAAGCATTGCCAGTTCAGTTGATTTACCTTTTATAAATCAATATTCAGAAAAATTTAGAATATTATTATTAAAATATCTTTGTAATTGTCTATTAGCCATTTTTTCTGTTCAAAATTTTACTAAACCGAAAGTAGAGATACCTCTATAACTTGGACAATCAATTGCTTTTTTTAATAACTCAGGAAAAACTCCATGGGTCAATGATAGATTAAACACATGTGCCATTAAAGGAACATGGATTGGACTTCCTTAGACCTATTTTGTAAGCATTTAAATAGTTTTGATAATAATATTAAATTTACAGTTGAATTTGAGGATAATAATAAATTACCTTTTCTGGATATTTTATTAATTAAAAGGGATCTCCATTTACTTTTCTCGATTTACAGAAAACCAACGCACAATGATAGGTATTTAAATTTTCATTCTTGCCACCCTATGTCGGTGAAAAGGGGGGTTGTAATTTCACTAGTGGATAGAGCCTTTAGAATTTGTTCCCAGGAATTTCTGGATTCGGAATTGTTATACTTGAGGGATATTTTGTTTTGTAATAGTTATCCAATTAAGTTCATTGATAAAATAATTGAAAATAGACGGGTTAAACATAATAGTAGGGTTATTGAGGTTTCTCAGTCTTTAGATTTAGTTGTATCAAAAAGCTTCATTTCATTACCATATGTACCTGGTTTGGGTGAGAAACTTTCACGGGTTTTACGTAAATTTGGTATTGATACATGTTTCCAATCGCTGAGGCCAATGGGTAGTTTTTTTAGTTCTGGTAAGGATTTAACTCGGGGAAATTTAGTAAGTGGGGTGTATAAAATTCCGTGTTCTTGTGGGAAGTTCTATATTGGTAGGACTCACCAACAATTTGTTGAAAGGTTTATTGAACACCGAAACTCAATAGAAAAAACCCTACAATTAAGCAAGCCTCCAGAAACTTTCGTTTCAGCTTTAGCAGAGCATATTTGGCTTCAACCAGATCATTTTGTAAAATTTGATGAAGCCTTGGCTATTTCTAATGATAAGGGGTACACCCAATGGGCCAGGGAAGCCATAGAAATTAAAAAACATATGTTTGCTAACCTTTCCATAAATAGGGACACGGGTAATTTAAATATTGACCCAATTTATGATGACCTTCTAAAGAGTGAATCAACAGTCAATAAGGGAGTAAAGATTTTAAATAATCACCAGGGGACTATTTTACCTGCTAGACCAAAACGATTTGCTTCAGTAATAGCTAACAAAAGGATTATTTCGCAACTGAATAAGTAATTTACAGTTTTTTTATTTTTCCTCAGTTACTCTGGTGTCCTCACTGAAGTAACTCTATATTAGCATCTTTTCCCTACGTGGATTAGTTTGCGCCGATTGTACATTTTTTTTTTTTTTTGTTTTTTTTTTTTTTTTGGTGGTGGTTTTATTGGTTTTTAGTTTTATCTTGTTTTTTTTTTTTTATCTTGTTCTTCTTGTGTGTCTTTCGTGCTGAAGACGCCTTGTTTGTATACAGGCGAAATATCCGCGTTGTTTTGTTTCTGTTGTTTTCTTTCTCTCCACTGGCCACAGTCTCGTTTGTTTGTTTTTTTTAGAGATTTTTCTCTTTGTTGGTTTTTTAACCTTTACAATAACTTTCTATCTCTTGAGACCCTATTTCGAAAAAAGTAAACCCCTACAGATCTAGAGATGATTTTACTAAAATAATTACCAAAAGCATTTAAAATATCTTTTGGCTCTATAACTGTCTCCCCATTTATTTCCTGGTAAACAATGCTAGTAATTTTACGACTATGAAGACGTATAGTTGAAAAGAAAATTTACGGAAAGGTATTTCAACCACGATTAACTGTCATCTAAGTTTTGTTTTACGCAGATGGCATCGCAGAATATTTGAAAAAGTGAAATTTCAAGTCATTTCTCGGATTATCTGGTTTAAAATTATATTAAGCGTATATAACGTTTTGATGCTCATGATTCAAAAAATTGTGAAATTAATTTATCATGTTTCAAGAAACCACTTTTGGAAGAATTGCTTTACTAGATTTCCGCATGTGTACGAAAACCTCCTTGCGTATTTGATTGGATGCCACCAATTGAGTCAAATCTTTTCCCCTTAACCAACAGTTTTAATTTAGGAAACAAATAGAGCTGGAATTGTCCAAATCCAACAGTTCGTGGTAACAAACTATAAGTAAGGAGTGACCCGGCTCAATAGTAGCCGAAACTCTAAAAAAGCTAGACTCTGTGGCATAACTTTATTTTTTAAAACAATAAAAACTTTAACGTAAAGAGTGAGGCGTTGAGGAGGGGACAACCCCTTTCATAGAATAATTTCTGTTCGTTTTAAGTTTTAATGTCGCGCCTTGCTTTCAGTTAAAAAAAACAGTTTTTTTATTCAATCAGAAGAATAAGGAGAGGGTGTTTAGGAAGCACAGGACCATTGAAATTATAAGAGAATTCATGGATTGAGTACACAAAATGCGCGGGTCGGGTGTCTTATATTGGTGAAAGATTAAATCTTATTGATTCTTTAAGGTTCCGGAAGGAATGCTTTCTTTCCAGAGAACAAGGTTTTACTGCTGAACATTTTCGTGAAAACGCTACAGGAAAGTTTTCCAGTATTATTGGCTGATTGTCTAACCAAAAGGGACGTACTGATGGGACAGAAAGGGACCATAAACATTGTTTTCACATTTGAAAAAACTTCGCGACACTTTCTTCGACCGTAGGGTGTCTGATATCTTCCACTAAGAAGACCGGATTTTTAATCCCCCAGAAACCAATAAAATATCAGCTGATGCTACATATTCAAGTTTTCTTAATGCATTTCAATTGAAGACTTTTTATGACACTTCAAATCACTGTTGTTTCAACTCGTCTGACAGTAATTTTGGAATGAGTTTCACGCACACTCCTACGTGTGTCCGAAGTATTTGACTGAACTGCGTGGAAACTCAAATTCAGGTCTTTAGCCATCTCCCTAATCACATTTCTATGATCAAAGTGCAATTATTCAATAATTTTCTCATTGGTTTCGTTAGTTTTGATGTAGAAGAGCAAAAACACAGGTGATGATTAGATGGCTACACCTTCTCGAGTAATTCATGGTCGTCTTTGAATCTATTAAATCATGTAGAAATATTTGATCAGGCGAGATATTTTTCACCAAAATCTGTTTGAATACTTTACAAGTCTCCCTAGCAGATTTACCAGCATTAAAACAAAATTTCACAAAAACAGGTTGTTCCAGTTTTTGATCTATTTTGCATAGTTAATAATCCACAAAGGAAACAATTTGTGCCTGTATTCAACAGGCTATCACGCCCTATAGAACAAAAACATCTCAGTGTTTGTTTCAACATGTATCGAGGAAACAGCAACCCATTGTTTACGTGCTTACGGGGAATTCTAATCTCTTGGGTTGTAGTTCCACCCCTCCCAAAACTTTCTAATCCTATAATGTGTATCTTTTTTTATAGTTTCCAGGGTAATTCAAATGTCTCTTTTCACCGAGCAAAGCTCCATCCCCTGGTGTTACCATTTAAATTTGGTTATAAATCTCTGACTCAATTCCTTCAGGTAAAATCTCTGCTATAGCAGTTCAATGCCATCTAATCGAAGTATTTGTGTTCAGCAAAAAAAAAACGATCTGAAAAAAAACGATCAATGTAAAAGTTCTTGAATAATTGCACTTTGATGATTTTTTTTCAGATCTGAAAATCTCAGTGTGCCAATTTTCAGAAAAAAAAATCATGGGGTCCGTTTGTGAGAAAAATACATACATACATACACAATTATTGCTCACTTAAAAAGTAACCTTACCGTTGATTGGATATTGTCGATACTTCCCCAAGATTTGTATTTCTTCTCAGTTGCAAAATGAGACATTCTGTCACCTCCAAGCAAGTTGTTAAACTTTTCAGTTGTCTTTTTCACTCGGACATTAATGGAACCAATTCTTAGAAAACCGCTTTCCTTTTCAGCTGAAAACAAAATTTAGTAAAACCGAAGATCCAATATATCTAGAAATAAAATATACTAACAAACAATGTATTTCTTTCTAAATAACATATTGGGATATTACATATATTCACATATAATAGATTAATAAATAAATATTAATAATTTTGATATTCTAAGAAATAAATATTGATAAATCAGAGCCAGGCTAGATGAGACAAGCTGTATTCAGGCTCCCTTTTAAGTTGAGACTAGAGTGGGCTAAATGGTATCATTTTTCTCTTCTGAGAGTTAGTATGGAACTCTTGAGTGGGCCATATGTGATGCCTCACCCCTGACCCGTCAACGAGAAATCCAGCTGCAAGGTCTCACCATGGCAGAAGGGTGGCGACAGCTCAGTCAATCTATCCTTTGACAGATGCTGGCAACATGCAGAAGGGGTGCCGTCTGTATAGAAACCAGACGGTCAAAAATGTTCCCGCGAATCGCGTGGAAATAGAAAACAATAGTAATGAACATTTTAGATCTACGGCAAGTGATGCACCGGAGGTTTTAGTGACCCCGGTAAAAAGTCAGCGAGCCGGCTTCTATTTAATCAACGACAACACCTCAGTTTGGGGTGCTAGAATACCTGCTCAATGAGGCGTTTGAGAACAAGAACAATTATTGCTGGAGAATCCACGCTATGATACGGACATCCTTAGCCTATATAAAACGAAAATGAAGCAAACCCTCGAAAACGAACTTGTATTTACTTCTGATGGACTGGACCCTTTTCCCTTCTTTAATTCCGGTCTAAGCGATGGTTCGGGTCAGACCGCCTTCCTCATCTTGAAAGCCCTAATTAGCCTCCTAAAACGTCAAGCTATCTCCTCGCGACTATGTATGACCCATTTTAAGTGCTGCTTAGTCAGTATCACTGTTATTGTAACATATGCTCCCAAGAAAATATATGAAAAATCCGTAAAACATGAGTTCTATGATAAGCTAACAAATTTAGTTAGATCCATACTAAAGCGTGACCATCCGATCACTGCAGACGATTTCAACAGCCATGTCAGCAGCCGTGAACCCTACAATGAAACTTTGCAAATTTGGATTAACGATCAATGCGAGCGAGGGGGATGACTCCTGGAGTTTGCTGAACTGCACAGCCTAGTCACGGCAAATACCCTGTTCAAGCACTAACCGTCGCACAAGATTACCTAGAGATCCAAAGGCGGAAGGACACGATCTCAGTTCTATCACATTCTAATATTTGGGCGTTGGAGATGATCTATCATGAATTGTAGAACCTTTAGAGGTGTAGACACTGGCTCCAAAAACGGGTCCAACCAAGAACTAGTGAAGTTTATCCTAGCCTTGAAACTAGCAGCGCGACAAAGAGTAATCCCCCCTCAAATAAGATGTAGGACACCTCGAAGACCAACAAATCCTGGAGCACTTCGGCTTAGAGCTACCTAATCGGTTCAGGATCCTGGCTCTTGAATATTCTGATGGGCCAACAAGCAATATATCTCGCTCGGCTGAATACGTTATAAGTTCGCCAAGACCGCCAGAAATATTGGGATCAAATGGTAAAAGATATGGAGAAGCCTGCGCGATGCTCAGATTCGAGGAAATCGTACCAACTTCTCAAAGAGGTCTCTGGTAAAAATAAAAAACATACAACTTTGATAAGAAGCACTGATAGTTCTCTTCTAGCACGTAAGGACGATATTACAGAAAGATGGATGTCTCATTTGCAAAAATTACTTAATACGACGACATCCACGGTGACCCTCCTATTCCAACTCTCCAGATACCAACAATATTTCCGCAACTAACAGCAGCTCTCGTAATCGGCCCGGTAGGGAAGATAGAACTATTCAGTGTAACCCCAATGATGATGTCGGAATTAGACCACCACTTTGCAAGAGATACAGACAGCTATCAAGAAACTCTAGAATCGTAAAGCCTCGTGAATTGACTGAATCTCATGGGAAATCTTCAAAGCAGCCCTAGACCTATCCCCAAGACTTCAGAATCTTTTCAATGTCATTTGGACGCAAGAGTCATTCCCCCAGGAATGATTGTAATTTCGTTATCAGCTGTGGCGAGACTCAGCTATCATCCCTGTGTTCAAGAAGTATGAAAGAACTGGGTGGAAAACTGAGTGCCCGACCCAATCAAACTGTGTTCAGAGCAGGCATAGAACGCATTGATCAGCTCTTCACACTGAGACAGATCATCGAACATAGGGTCATTTATCCACAAACAACAACAGCAGTCTTCATTGATTTTATCCCTGCATTCGACTTGGCTGTCCGTTGTGAGATTTGGATGGCAATACTGGAAGATGGAGTACCGCCCAAGTGTGTCTTTGCCTGGTACAACACACACAAGAGCCAGCATCCAAATCAAGGGGGAGCAATTTCCCTGATTCGATTTTGAATTCGGTGTGAAACAAGGTTACAACCTCTCCCCAGAGCTTTTCGACTTTGTAATGGACAGTATTTCGAGAAAATCCATACAAGGCTGAGTTAGAACTAGCGTAAGCCTGGATTTAAACGCCACCAATTTGAAGTACGCGGACGATGTCTATCTGCTAGGTAGTGCTTCCCTGGAAACGCAGTACATGTTACAGACAGTTTCTATAGCAGCTGCTCCATAGGATTGAAGATGAGCACTGATAAGACAAAAGTGATGACCAAGGATGAATCTCATTTACCTCTAAAACTGAATCACTGCCAGATTGAGCGACTCAAAAATTTAAATACCTTGTATGGATATTAATAGTGGATACAATGATGAAATCAGTGCCCAAATATCAGTATCCTTCTCAGTCTTTTCACAACTGCATGGTCCGTTCTGGAAAAGGAGGGAGATTAGCATTGACTAAAAGCTGAGTTTATGAATCCCTTGTTAGTTACGTCCTCCTTTACGGATGCAAAACATGGCCAACAAAAGTATCCAAAACTCAGGCTCTGAATTCATTCAACCGCAGGTACATAAGGCACATACTCGGACTGAATCTACGTGACTTAGTCCCAAATGAATAATAAGGCTATGCTGCGAACAGAAGCTTGACCTTGAAACCATCATTCACTGCTGCCGTCTCTCCCGGTTCGGCTATGCCTGTTGCAGTTCTGAAAACTCCTTTGTTTCTAGCGAAACTTGGAGTAAGCCCCTCCAAAACTGTGAAAAAGACGCGGAGGCTAGTCAAAATCCTGGATAAACACTATTAAATCCGACTTCGATCCCATTGGTGGGTTCAAACGACACGGCCACAGATGGGACCCCTCCTGGATTGAAATAGTTGCCCCTTTGACCCTTGATCGCATCTAATGGAATGAGACTGTCTACCGACTCTTAGAGCCAGGAAGAGCTGCGAAGCTTGTGTCCTGATTCATATACAAGTAAGTAAACAAGAACCTGGTCAGCCAATCTGAGAGGTTCATTATTTAACTTTAGCTCAAGAAAAGAACTACATATGAATTTATATTCCCCAATCGAGTTGTAAAGAAATCCAGTTTGTGGTAACGAGAAATTTCAATTTTTTTAAGTTCCCACATTTAGGCTATAGAACGAATCACTCCAAGAGTATGTTTGAATCTGAAGGTTACACATTGCCGGGTCAAAAAACGGCTGGATAATCAACTGAAAGGATTAGGGTTCAAAACTCAGAGATGATACTTTTGTCGAAGCAGATGCAGTCCAAGGGTTTGATACTCACCTTGCAAACAAAAGAAAAAAGTAACAAACATAAAGAAAACAGGGCTAAAATTTTAACTTTATAAATAATTTGGCAGATTCTGAGCTCATATAACCTAAAAACCACCCCTTTTACAGTTTTGGTTTCTATTGACAAAAGTCCTGCTTATTTACCGTCAATAACCATGAACAGTTTGATACAATTAGATTATTGTTGTTTTGTGTTAAGCTTAGGTAGAATTCTTTGGTAGAAATACAAAAATTAGAAATTAGAATTACATATTAACCTGACTTAGAAGTTATGATCAGAGATAAACTTCAATAGAAACCTTACTTCAAACCTATATCATGACGAATCAGCAATGACTTTCAAGCCATTTTAACACAGCTTTGGGCTCAACTTAATATCAGAATGTGAGCTTGGATTATTGATTTATTTTTCTCTTTTTTATAGAAAAAAAATATATAGAAACAGACATAAACGCGAGGTCAGTTTTTTTTAAAGGTAATAGAAAAAAAAACTGCATCGATCGTTTCGATTATACCATTGATAATTGTCATTTTGGTATCTTCTTCTGTTTTAGTGTGTTTTCTTTCAATTATGCAAAAGCAGTGTGGTCTTGGAAACTTTTAATGACAGTGTACCATATAATACATTTAACGGCTCTTTCGAGGTAAAAAAAAAAACAGAAAAAAGAAGTCTTGGTTCGTCTTTAAAGTGTCAAGGACACTTTAAAAACATTAAAAAAAACCGCGACTTTCAAAGATTTTCAGGGCAGTATTATATTTTCATCAGCATTGCCACGTTGTTCCGTGAAAATAAAAAAGCAAAAGTAACTAGTCAAATTTGTACCGCTTATCATCCATAAAAATCCAAACATTATCAATTTCTTGATTCCCAATCTGCACCTTTAAAGGAAAGTTGCACCTTCTTAATTTGTTTGATGCTACATGTTCTTCGCTTATTTTTATTGATTTTTTCACCCACGCTTCTTTTATTCAATTTGGCAACTGCTGCTACCAATACTCTGTAATTGTGTAAGGCAGGGTTGCCAACACAACCAAATAAAAATCACCAACTTTTAGGGACTATGCTTACTTTACCTGAGAAATTATTTTCGTATCGTTTCTGAGGCTCAATCCGTTGCTAGTACACATGGGATATATATTTCAAATTTGTGACTATAGGGAACCCGATTGGCAAAAGAACACAGAGGAGCCCAAAATAACGCCATTCCTTAGTAATAACGAATAAAAACAGAAACAAAATATGAAAGTCACTGATTATTTCACCTCAGTAAAAAGTGAAAACCAATCATGCATAGAATATCAACCACTTTTGTAGAGAACCACCAAATTTAATGAAAATTGCCAAAAACTAACCAAATTAAAGAAGCAAACCACCAAAAATCATCAAATTAAAGAAAATCACCAGAAGAATCACCAAAAGGGTGAAATATCCCCAGATCTGGTGATAAATCCGCAGCGGTGGCAACCCTGGTGTAAGTACTTTTTCATTAAAATTGAATGAATAGTTTTTCTAAATGCTATAACTATTAAATATTATAACATTGTTAATATTACATTACTGAAAGCTTACCTTCGTGTAGCATTCGCCTTTCATTTAATCCTAGAAAAGTAAGAAAAAAATTAGTCGTTTGGGCGGCTTTAAACTGAACAATAAATATTTGAAATAGCTATTAGAAGATGATAAACAAAACATGAAGATAGGGGAGAAGAATAAGAGACTATAGCAAACAAGAGTGAAAAATTCGCTTAGCACACAAAGGCTTCTAAACTGAGAGTGACGGTTGCGAATTATTCTGCTTTCGGATAATACTGAGACTAAAATTACGTGATTTGCACTATAAGACATTATTTGTATAAAAATATAAAAAAAGTAACAATAATAAAAAAGGTCTTATATCCGTCACGCAGATTAGAATTTTAGGTGGTTGAGCCACATCAAGAGAGAATCCGCCTAAAGCCAACACACCTACACACGCCCCTTCACCTCACACTACTCAGAGCTTTACCCTTTACTCCTTCCGATGAAGTTCCCACTTCCTTTGAATCTTTTTTATGACCTTTCACACCCCATTAGAGAGCATCCTGATTTTTGTTTGCCCCAGCTCGATTGGCATAGGGTGATTTCAAGCTTTTAAAGGTAAAATCACGTTTGACAGTTGTGTCCCAACTTAGATGAACGTTTTCAAGAATTTTCACAACAACCAAATTAACGCGATTGCCCCATCGGTAGATGTTCAGATGCCTGTTCTAACGCCTGAACATTCTTATGGAGGCAAAATATAAGAATAAGAAACTACGGTCGCCAACAGACATTCTTTTATATGTAGTTTTTTTTGGCAAATCAAGCGATGTGCCTTGATTGGGCCTTGGTCTAAGCTGAATATATTCGATGAGCCTGCCCGCAAAGTTGCCACTGAGTCGAAAAATCAAAATCAGAACACAAATCGTACAACAATCACTAAACTTGAGTAAAAATAAATCTAGAAACCTAGCCTATTTAGTCGGTATAAAAGATTTAAAAGTATTTAAACATTCTTAATATTCCACCGCTTTAATTCATTACATCGTAATGACATCTTGATTTGAAGTATACTTTAAATTTAGCTCCAATAGTTTATATATAAAATGAGAATTCATAAGAACCTTACTTAATTTTTTTCCTAACTGGATTTATTGCCATATATTTCACATTTTTTTCTTCAATTTTTTTCCTTTTAAGAAAGGGAGTATTTTCATGAAAGAAGTATTTAAAAAAGTTTTTATTCCTACTCTCTTGAAAAATAAAATAATAAAGAGTTCAACATTCATATCCAACATATGTCCTCCCCCTCTTGGGGATGTCAAGATATTACTTTAGTTCAGTTAAATAATTGTCAAAGCTTAGGTCTCAAAATGACAGTTTGAAAAGTCTCTCCATGATTAAGGTGAAAACAGAATTGTAGAAAATAGAGTTACAAATAGAGAAGTAAAAAAAACATGAGAAAAGTAATGTGTTTAGACTTTACAGAAAAGAAAAAAGATTATAGGCATAATGATAGACACAATAGAATAGTAGGAAAAAAAACCAAAAAGTAATGTCTTTCTACGATAAAGGAAATTAGGCATTTCCTCAATGCAGAATCCTTCACCAAATAGAAAATAGTAAGTTAAATGAATATATAAAAATAGGAGGAAAACTCACCTAACAGACTGTAACCATTCCAAAGCTAGACCCAAATCAAAAGCAAAAAGTACATGCAAGATACAAACATTTATTATAGTAAGTCAATCCAAAAAATATAGTGATATGCTCATAACAAATAAAATACAAGAAAAATTCAATTTTGTTGGCCTTTAAGAAAAATAAACTAGTTTTTCTAAAAACAAATAAAATACAAGAAAACTTCAATTTTGTTGGCCTTTAAGAAAAATAAAAGAAAAACTTCTAGTTTTTCTAAAAACAAATAAAATACAAGAAAACTTCAATTTTGTTGGCATTTAAGAAAAATAAAAGAAAAACTAGAAGTTTTCACTTATGAAGAACAACAAAAAGTTGATAGGAGTGTCCTCTCTGATGATTCATAAAACTAATTTGAGTCAATAATTTGTCGAATTTTTTTTTCTCATGAAAATTAGAAGCAACAATAAAAAGAGGTATAGTTTATTTTTAAGTTGCTCCAGAACCCTAAGGAAAAATTTTTTAATCGCCTATCATTGGGGTGTATTTAAATACATTTGAGTATGCAGGTAACCTGAATGCACTGAAATATAAGAATTTTTTTACCTCATTTGAGGATAAGCATATGGTGAACTGAAATTCACATCGTTTGACAGCAAAAGAAACAGCGTCAATTATAAATTAAAAGTTAGGGAGTTTGAGATAATTGAAAATCCTGTAAGAGCTAAGTTATCCAGCTCGATAATGTGGATTAATCACGTAATTCCCCTTCCTGCGCGATAGATCGTCATAGATTGAAATGGCAATAAAAGGAAGTAGAATGGATAAAAGATTGAAGCAAATAGATAAAATTAGAAAGTATTAAATGAAGGAACTAGATTCGATCTCAAAATTGTTATTTTGTTAAACTTCCCTTCTCTCTTATGGTCGTCACAGACTGAAATACTTAGCAATAGATTGAAAGTAAATAGAAAAAAAAGTAATAAAAAAATGGAAGTAAAAAATAGGAAGTAAAAAGAAACATCTTTAAGCTCTCCTTCCTCCGGATGGCAGTACATAGAAGTAATAGGAATAAGTAACAGATAAAAAAATAGAGAAAAATATAAGGTAACAAACAAAGGAAGTAGACTCAAGTTTTAAATTCGCATTTAACCGTTGCTGGATGGAGTCTCATCCCGAAAAATCAATTAATAAAAGGAATTTGTATAAACTTTTAAAAAAGGGGAGAGGCTAAATAAACAAGAAAAAATGTGAAGAAAATAGAACGAAACAATGCACAATGTAATGAAGAAAAATTAAACAGAATGTCAGGAGAAATAACACTGAAATACTTACAAAAAGAATAAAAAACTTCAATCAGTATGAAACAGACATACCTGACTTGCATTACCACTCATGTTATACACAAAAATAAAGTTTAATGCAATAAGTATAGCAAGAGAAAGGGGAACTTGGCAAAAGTGAAAAGCAAAGCAAAACTAAGTTAATAAACAAAACACTCATAACCAAGTTCGGCGGCGGTAATTCAAAAAGTGTTATGTTACAAAATTTGAATTTCATTGGCTAAGACAGAAGAAAAACAAAAGAAAACATATTTTGAGGTTTTGACGTCTTTTAACCCCCCATTTTCATAAAAAGCTTTTTTTTTCTTTTTTGGAAGGGAAGGGGAGGAGGTTCATTTGCAACTGCTTTTGCGTGTGATATAAGAAATTACAGTACATTTTGAAAAAAGAAATCCAAGTACCTTGAGAACCAAAGATGAAACAAATTAAATCAATAAACAAAAAAAAGAGATCCAACCAATCGATTGATTTTGCCGAGCTCAAGAATGTACGCTTACCATTTCAGCAAAAATATCACATCCTGCCTGATCCGTCCGACCCGAGTGCTTAGTGCTCCAGACTTGAAACCCTGAGGTCAGGGGTTCGAGTCCTGGTGTCGCTGTTCATTTGGTTTGGAACAGAGGTCAATGGCGTAACCCTGTAAGCTCAGCCTGAGTCGACCCAGCCCTAAATGGGTACCTGGAGAAACCTGGGGGGAAAAACACGGGAAGCGTCGGATCATTTACCCCAGCAACGCACTGCACTCTCGGCCGAAGGCATTGAATCAGGAAATCGGTACTTGCGCAACGCAGACCTTTGGTCAGCATGTGAATTTATTTTTTTTTAAGTAGCTTTTTGTATTATCGCAGCCGATTTAATAAATATCATGCACTTTCAATCACAATCACAATATCATGCAATTAATAAGCACTTTCTATTCTGCTAGACCAGAACATGAAACAAAACTACATTATATCTTAAAATAATGTACAAGAAAATAAATAAAAAATCATTTTAAATGGAGGATATGAACAAGGCTGTGATAGGGAGTAGGTAATGAGTATAGACTCCAATATCCAAGTCATACAGTTAGTCTGGAGGGCCGTACAAGAGTTCCCTGGAACATTTAAAAAAAAAATGCTGAAGCATATAAAAATCAAGATGTTTGGGGCTAAATTACACTTTTGTTGACCTCCTCCTCCTTGGAACATCTTAAGTGCTAACTCTTCAGCCTCATAGTAAACATATTTTTATTCTCCTTGCCCAAAAGGTCTCAACTGCGTATACATGAGCATAGCATTCTTATGGTTTATTGATTAAATCATTTTTTTTTTTTTTTAATAGCTTATTCATTAAGTCTAATACGTCGAAAGCAAAAAGACTAAATTGTAAATAAAGCATTCAAAGCCATCTAACCCGCACCTAGCTTGCGTATCTGTCTCAGGCTTCTGAAAAAAAATGAGTTATGCATTCAGTTCATCACAAAAAAGGAAAAAAAACAAGCTAGGTTAGTCAATACTTCCACGAATAGATATTAGTAAAACTTTTAATAGCCATATTGTTCGGGATAATTTGCAAAAATCCTCTATTGTCCCTATTGATTTTCCCAGCAGGTCCTTAAGGTCGGTCTCAAAGAATAAAAAGTACCGCCAACGTGACTGTTAGTTATTTTATGAAATCTCAATTTCCCCTGAAAACGTTCCCATATTTTCATACATTTTCTAAATTATAAGTTTATTCTTTTTTTGTTTTCAATTTGTTTTTTAATTAGCTTACAGTATATTACTGGGTCATTATCATTATTATTAAATTATGAATTTTCTCAGAATATTGCTGACTGATGCTGATCAGCAGGTTGTTCTCACATGATACCGTTGATCAAAGACCTGTTGATTGGTCACACAACAGATCTGCGCACAGGCATTATTAGTGAGGACTATGTGATAGTTAGCATATCCTGTCGCATATGTGATAGTTACCAATTTCTAGCATCAAGCTCGAAGTTAAATTTACAATTTTAAAGGATAATGGAAAGTGGGTATCCTCTGGAAATTAGGGTATGTCTGATGAAAAAATATCAAATATGAAATTCATTTCCAGAACGGTTTTAAAGGACCAGACAAAAATGAAATGGAATCAAAGTTAGAATAGCTTCAGACAGGGTTTTCGTCAAAGCAATCTTCAGTTTGGAATTGAACAGTTTCAAATAACCAGAGTACTAAGAGTGATATCTTCTGATAGGGTTTTCATCAAAGCTAGGGTCTGGTGGAGGTCAAATAGCACTTCAGAAGCCAGATTCCACTACACCCGATGAAAAAAAATATTAAATTTGGAGCTGAAGTTCCAAACATTTTTAAAGAACCAGAAAAACAGAATACTCCGACAAGCTGGAAGTTCTGATAGGTTTCTCATCAAAGCAAGGGTCTGGCAGTAATCAAATAGCACTTCACCTGCCAGATTTTACTTAACTCGATGAAAAAATATTACATTTGAAACTGGATTTCCAAACAGCGAAGAGTAAGCGAATCTTACAGGGGTAAGATATCGCTTCAAAAGAAGGATTCTATTTTAGCTGATGAAAAAAAAAACACATTAAATCTAAAAAGTAACTTCCAAGCAGTTTTAGATGACCAAAGAAAGAAATTACGATATGGAAGTGGACTATCTTCTTATAGGTATCGCCAAAGCTAGGTTTAGATAGGGGGTAAATTTAGCTTCAGCAGCCAGACAGACTTTCCTTTGAAAATGAAAAAAAAAATGAAATTCAGTTTCCGATATCCATTGCCAGATAACCACGTAGAGAAAGATAGCTGCACTCTCTTAGCAAAAGAGAATACAATGCAGAAGAACAGCGAGGAGAAAAAGAACGGTATTCGAAACGTTCAGTCCCACCTCTTAGAAGAGCATATGAATCCTAGTGATTACAGAACTAAAACATCTAATCGGTTACTCAGTACTGTAATCATACCTCTGAAGGTGAATGAGTCTTGCAGAACAAGATCAGAAGGTAGAAAGTAATAACTGAACTATCCCAAACAAGCATCGATTTCAACCCATTTTAGCAAGGAGTTAAATAACCTAAATGATCAAAATGTATCAAAACCTGGTTAAGATAGGAGTCAAATTTCGCTTTGCCATCCGAACTTCACTCGGTCCGATGACCGAGGGGGATTCCTGCTCATGGCGGTATTTAGCAGAGGGGTTAGAGGGTTAATCCCCCCCACCCAAAATGTCTGTCCGGCTTGTAAAAATTAATAAAAATACATAAAAACACATTTTGGACGCATGTCTTTAAGTTCTTTTTGTACCCCCCCCCCCTCTGAACAAAAATACTGGATAGGGTCCTATTCCAACTTCATTTTCTCAGATTGGCACCCACTGGGCTTAGTGCCACACAATTTTTAGAATTAATCAATACACTTGTTGAGTGAAATTCTGTTCTTTCCAAATTCATATTCAAATGTCACTTCACCAGCCACATTTTACTTCACTCAATGAGTAAAGTGAGACTTCTTTTGTTTGTATCACTGGTGAGCAGAACTATTTTTGAAATAAAAAGAATACACTTTAAGGTGCTGTTGAAATATTTTTTTAGATAGATGTTCAAACAAGCGTCTTAAATAGAACTTTTTAAAGAATATCTTAGGGACTTTAATATTCAATTACATATGACAGCCAGATATCAAACACATCATTAAGACACTCTCAACGTGAAGAAACGGTTTAGAATTATCTATTAACATTTGTTTCGGATCAGAATAGAAGAATCCGTTTTTTCTATCGACTGATTTTATGATATCGGGCTTCAAAAGTTTTTTTTTTTTTTTTTTTTTTTCAAGAAATCTTCGAGGAAGACTTCAAAGAACTTCTTCTTCAACCGAATCTAAAGGCAAGAATTCACATAGCGTCCCCACTTGTTTGTTTGGTTATTTGGCGACAGTGGCGGATCCATGATTTTTTTTTTTTGGGGGGGGGGGGGGCAAAATAGGTTGATCCGATAAACTTGCGTTAGGAGCAAGTTTAATTAACGCAAACTTGCGTTAATTAAGTAAATTACACTTCTTTAGACTATTTTAGGGGAGGCACGCCCCCCCTCATCCACCCCTGGATCTGCCACAGCTTGATCACGATCTAACTACAATATGTAGATCTTATTGCTCAAATTGCGAGGAGAAGGGGGAGTAATCGATGTGAATATGTTGACATTAAAGACTGTGTTTTGGATCGCTTGAGTGATCTAAAATTTTATTCTTTTTATTTTAAGCAGAAATAGGTGCCATTTAAGCGGTGCATTGCTCATCTGTTTTGCAGCTGAGCTGCAAAGAAAATAAATTCTTTCTCAAAATTCCTCAAAGAAATTTGCAAATAGAAAAATAGCTCAAATAGTTTGCAGTATTAAAGCAATTTTGCTGTTCTCGGTCGGTCCAATTGCCTGTTCTCTCGGAACAGACGTACCCAAATAATGGACAAAATCCACAAAGACGCACGGAGCAAAACGAAATCCGATCAATAAACAGCTCAACAGGAAATTGAACCAACCCTAAATCTCCTTGCCGTCCTAGCCAAATGGATTGGCGCACTGGATTTATGATCCTTTGTCCGAGAGGATTAGGGTTCGATTCCTAGTGTACTCAATTATTTGGTTTGGGACGGGGGTCAGTGGCGTGACTCTGTAAGCTCAGCCAGAGTCAACCCAGCTTTAAATGGGTATCTGGAGAAATCTTGGGAAGGTAGACAGGAAGGGTGTGCGAAAGCACAGGATGGTTGGCCCCCGACCCCCCATTGCACTTCCTGGCTGAAGGGCCAAGAAACGGAGATCAGTACCAACGGTAGGGATTGTAAAGTCCAATGCCGTATTCTTTACCTTTTTACCTAAATCTCCTTTGGTTCTGCCTTATCCCTTAACAAATAAAATAATTTTCTACATCAATAATAATATTTACAATAATTATAACTAATTATAACTATAACGATTATAACTAATAAAGGACAATCTTAAGCTAAGTTCAGTCACCGTGTGAAACTGTCTTTCAGCCTCTAAAACGTTCATGGAAAGTGGTGTAGCGTCATTACTGTCATTGTCACACTATAGTGAGACAACACATTATAATGACGAAAGATTTGAAATCTAACACGTATCCAATTGATTTGTGTATGAAAAATTTAGTTCGATCTCACTGTCTAACTCACTGTCTAGCTTCGCCCAGATCAGGTGGATCAATTCACAAAAATTTAGAGGGGGGGGGGGGGCATTTTTTTCAGATTATTTTTAATGGAGGTAGAACTAAAGAAATCTTGTAAAATCATAGGGGGGGGGTGGATCTTTTTTTAGGTTCTTTTCCAAACCTATGAAAACAATCGCTCCCTTCCCCCTCATTGGTACCCTTTCACCAGATGGTCAATAACGATAATATTTATTTATCACAGTATTAGTTTCCAAATCAAGAAATTTTAGACGCTTTGTAACAAAATTTATTAATTAAAAAAAAAAATCCGAACTAAAACAGTAATGAAATTGTTGTTTATGTTTTTTTTTTTAACTAAAGCAGGAGCTGCGGAAGAGACAATCTTGGGTAAACAAAAAGGCAGCTAAAGTTGCTCAATTTTGTAATTTAAAGATACTGTAGTAATTTGATTCTGTGTGAACCTTGGGTAAGACTAGAATGAAAGATGGTTGCAACTGTGGACGACCTCAAACAGAAAGGGAAAACCGTAAAGAAAAAGCTTGAGGGAATGCAAACTTTATGGGTGGGAGCAAAGAATGAAGCTTTAAAATGAATAGGGTGGGGGAGAAGCATAGGCAGCTGTGATGGCCTCAAGCGGTTTGGTACTGCAGACTTGCTGTTAGTAGTAGAACACTTGTATCTATGTAATAGGATGCAATCATAAACAGTAACGGAAGGGTTTGCACGAATGTGAAATTGGGGAAAAAAAATTATCATCTATACCTTTTTTTACTTACAAACTTAGAAAACTACTGCCGAAAAAATAAAGCTATCAGCAATATTTTTCTAGACAAAGCGACCGTTTTCATAGGCTGGGAGACAATTTTACAGTATATGTGACCACATTATTAAGCTGGAAAATATCTAATCTAATACACAGGCAACTATAACATATTTACACTACGAAAAAAGAGTCAAACGGGATTTAGTATGCTACACCAGAACTACATTGCCATTGAAAGTGGTCTGCGCGTTTTGTTAGGTATTCTCATGCTTTGGCGAATATCATTTAAAAAGCTATGGTGTTTCATCAAATTTGACGGTGCATCAGCATACGACTTACTCTTTACTGTGTCATATGATACCGGTGCTTTTTTAAGCTGTAGATACTGATGAGGTTTTTTCCCACTATAATCTCGTATGTTTGCGTCGGCTTCTGAAAAAGAAAAGAAGAGAATTAAAATGAATGCAATTTAATCATAACAATTTAATCATTCATTGTTGTGTTAAACAATTGTTGTGTTGCATTGTATTACAAACAAATGTTAATTGTTGCGATAAACAATTTAATCATAACAGTTACGTTCGTCTTTAATTTTACAAGTTCAAAGTTTAGCGAGGTAGAAACGTATTTGCCCCGGGCATAATAATTTTTTGGGCAACTCAACAGGGTAAATTTGCTTCGCTGCTCAATTAAATTTAAACATCAAGAAGGGTAGCAAAAACTGACGTGCAACAGAGTTTTCATAAATGTTTAAACAGTTGTGATTATTTCTGGGTTGAGCCCTCCCCTCCTGGCTGGACAAAGTGCACCCTATTACGCACTTATAGCACAGAGCCCATATGATGTCACGTTGGATTGATAAGAAACAAGTAAGGTAAACTCAACAGCGTTAGATTGTTATCCGATTGTTATCCAACTGCTGTTATACTGGTTATCAATAGATCAGTGTTGGATTGACAAGAAACAAGTAGGGTAAAATCAACAACGTTGGATTGTTATCCGATAGTTCTAGATAATTAGTATTAATATTTAGTAGATAATTAGTATTAGTATTAGTATAAATGCCATATGTGCTAGCCCTATCTCCGTTTTGGAAAATATTTACTTCGTCTGATCACCGCAGTATTCGGTCTACTTTCTACAGATATGGCAAGTATCTGCTTCGTCTTCCAATTTGGATGAGGAATTCAAAAATATCTCTGAAGTATGGTATAGCCGACCCACTTATAGCTGTACTGAATTGCCGTGCCCGATTTGCAAAGGCATTTGAACCAAGCCACTCTTGTTTATGCGTCGCAATAACTGAAATTTGTCAATTTTTTTTTTTGTCGTAGTAATGTTCTTAATCTTGTTTTTCTGCAGTTGAGTTTTTTTTGGATATTTTGTTGTCATTTGTTGTTATTTTTTTTTTCTTTTCTTGTACCCCCATTTACAACATTTTGTATGTTTAATAATGGGTAATAAAATAATAATAATAATAAATATAAAAGAAAATTTGTAGATATGATAGTTTTGTGGCATTTTAATTGCTGATATGGTGATTAGCAGCCCAACTACTGGGTATCTTACCCTGTTTTAAATCAATGGGTTTAAACCACTTAGTCACAATTCACAAATCTAATTTTTCAAATAGTAACCATTACTTTCTCATTCGCAGTTTTAGTCAGTACACGCAGCCAATCGTTTAGCGCGCACATTGCTATTGTAATTTGTGGACGGGGCAGACCCAACAGAGATAAGGCTCAGGCGTCAAAGTATCATTGCCTCCAAAATCCAGGGGGCTGAGCTTGCACAATCACAACGCTGATCCCTGTCCTATGCAAGGACTCGAGACTGGCGACACCGAGATTTGAACCCGCGTCCCTTAGAAAAATAGGAATGCAAGTACATTGTAACATCCACTCGACTAGGATGACTCAGGAATATGACATACGATATCGCCACATGTAGTAAAATCCTCGACGGGCCAGCATCTTTGGTTCAAGTCAAAATATTAAAATTCATTCCCGACAAAAAATATGACAACCCGAGGAACCTAATAGTCAAGACACACACCAATCAAGCAAATACTCTTAATTTTTAAAGTATAATGCTAAAAGAAAGGAACTTAATGGGTATAGTTTAACCTCGTGCAGTTTTTACTTATATTTATACAAATTTATCACACGCCAAGAGACACTCCCTCCCCCGTGCCTGGGTGTAGCATTAGGCAGCTTCATTATATCAAAGATGCTCAAAATTGCTTATCCATTAGCATGAAATTAATCATTCAAACATTAGCATAGAGAGGACAGAGTAGAGGAAACACCAGCCCCTCTAACATGCAGGATAACTCGTTTGTTTCAAGCAAAAATAGTACTTTCATTTAGAATGTTTCTTTCTTTTCCCTAATTCAATTCCTGTGCTTTTTGAATATACATACGGATCAAAAAATATACATTTCCACCAAAAAAACTTGATCATAATGACCAGGTCTGTCATACTAAAAAGTCAACAAAAGATAAAACAAAAATTAGTGCTAACGTATTCACATGTTCTGACTGTTAAGCGTAGTATTTTAGTTTCTAATTTATTACGTTTTTCTAAAGTTATAGAATCCCAGTGCAAGAGTGATAAACCAGCTACAATAGAAAGGTACCGAAGAATGAGGACGTTTAGAACAGAAAAGGTACAAACGGCACTTTTCCTTATATTTAGGGTTTCTTTTAAAACTTATATTTAAAAAATATGCTCCATTTATCCTTATGCAAACGAATATTAAATTTATTATATATTGCTTACTGAATTATTTAATGTGTGTGTGTAGGGGGGAGGGGGGAACTTGAAACGGCCTGATGATCAAGCCAGACATAACGAAGCCAAACCAATGATACAAACATTCAAGGGTATATTCAAATTATGAAAAATCATCAACCATCCAAGTTGTCAATGTTATTGCCATACAAAAAAGCAGATTGTTTAAATTCACTTCTGACCATAACAAACTAAAGTCATATAAAAAAGTGAGAAGAGGCAGAGAGAGAGGGGAAAACAGCTAATCCATTAGCGGCGCAGGTCTCATCAATAGTCAATAGACTAAGGACATTTTAGGGCAAAACTAAGCCTTTTTCAGAATAAATATTTCTAAAAATTACTAATTATTTATTATTCAAATTTCAACTTAACTCTATATATAAATTATCTTAGGATTATTATAAATGGTTTTTTCGTTTTGTTTGGATGCAAACGCCATCTATGTCTTAAACTTACAACTGCGTCATCTAAATTTATCTTTTAAACTGTTCAGTTTTTTTTTAATTTTTGTTACTACGATGGTAGTGAATCCTTATCCTAGATTTACATAGATAAGTATCCAGGAAAAGTGTTTTCAGATACACTATTATCCCAGCACAGAATGCGTAGGCTATTTCCAAACATTGAAATATAATATGAAACCTAATTATAATAAAAAAAACAACTGAAATGCATTGTATTGTTTAATTTTTAGCAGTCGAGCATTTTGTTACAGCTAAGTTGATGACATGCAACATCAGCACATATAGAAAAACTCTTGGCGCACCTGCGTCAAACAGTTTCATGTTTTGGACAGAACATGAAAATCCAATTTACCCAAAAAATATAAAAATCTCACAACCTCAAGGACGAGGTACACAAAAAATTATCATAGACAAGACGAACCAAGTTTTTTTCTTTAAATTAGCAGCTTATTCCAGTTGATGTCTATATCCTCTCGTGTATTCCCCATAGAGCAGGGTTCGGGTGCGGGGGTTCAAGATGGCACAAAAAGGATACTAGCCCTTACTTCCCACCAAGTTTAATCACTGTCCGGCAACCCGTTATGGTAGATGTTATGACGACCAGAATCTACGGGCCTCCCTCTCTCTCCCTTATTAGTATCAGATATTGGAAAATCTCTTCAAGTAATTATTCAGTGTGTGTAATCAAATAACAAATTGGCTTTAATTTTTGTTTAATAGCAGTTCGAGTAGATATTTCAATCTTCTATTGCATGGCTCTACACGAGTTTAAGTTTTTATTTTAAATTCAGCTAAGGCAGTTCAGAAAGCAATATGTCTTAAGACACATGGAAAAGCAAGACAAGACAATTGTGTCGGAAAATAGCACTTTGAGTTTGTTGACTTTTTGGACCTATTGCTGGCACAAAGCAGATTTCTTTTTCAGCTATCAGACACAGCAAAATAATTTAGTTACCAAAGGCTCGTTTTCTAACTACTTCAATCTTATAGACTGAAAGGGGGCGTATTATAGCCCATAACTGGCAAGTAGAGCTTATAGGCTTTATAAATGCTAAGGTTGTCTAGTTATTAGAATCAGTGGCAAAACAAATTCTATGTTTTAGCCAGATTAATTTTTCTTTCGACTTGGAATAAGTGGAGGCGAAGAAATGATGTTGGGTAACGAGAAGATCGATCAAGGGGATGGCTTCACTTACATAGCAAGTATTGTTAGGAAACATGGTGGATAAAGTCAAGGTGTTAAAAGTAAAATAGCCAAGGCCCAGAGCGCTCTTTTACAATTGAACAAAGTTCGGAAGAAAGTCTGCAAATAGAATATTGGAAGCCACTGTGATGACAGTGGCCAAGTATGGTACTGAAACACGGGCGCTCCAAACACACAGGAGGGTTTGTTACATGTTTCCCAGAGACAATGTGTACAGATTATTTGGGTACCCGTCTGGCTGACTATTTCAAACATTAATCTGTACGAAAAATATGGTTCTATCCCGCTTTTTAGGGCTATAATCAGTTAAAGGTTGAGATGGCTCGGACACGGTCTGTGGACGAAGGATGGCAGATTGCCAAAGATCGTCGTTTCGGTCAAGCATCTTGGGTCAAGGAAAGGGCATGTCGTCCCCGAATTGAGCGGGAGAAGGTCGTAAGGAAGAGCTTATGGGAAATTGAAACTTCTTGAAAGGGTGTAATGAGGAAGAATTTAAATAGACTGGAATGGAGCAGGAGCAATTGTAGCTGCGTTGGCCTCAGGCGGCATAATGCTGCAGTTGAGTTGTTGGTTGTAGAAGTAATTTTGCTTAGCTATATTAAAAAATAAGTCTTATAAATTCTTATCCCTGATAAGTAAAATAGTGCAAAAGAAAAGAAAATAAAACAATGCAAGTTTGAGGCAGATTAAACTCCTATCGAACTTTCATTTTGAAGAATGATTCTTGTCAATCAATCAACCAATTTATTCAATCAATAGATTCACAACAAAAAACACCTGAACATAGTTTCCCGCGAAGGGCTCTATGGCCAGCAAAAAAACTGTTTTTCTTAGTTTTCTACTTGCCAATTATGTGGCAGAGCCTATTTTTGGCAGAAGAAATTAATTTGAATTTTTATTTTGGTGACCCTAACTTAAAAAAAAAAAATTTTAATGCAACGGTGCTTTCATTTCTCTGTTAGAAAATAGAGAAGGTGCACCATTTAGGACGGAGCCAAGGTGAACAAAGAAAAAGTACGCATAATTCTTCGGCGGGGGGGGGTGGTAATTGTTTTATTTGAATAGGAAGTGCCCACAAATTCGAAAAATTTAAGATTTGGGCGGGGCGAGCCCAAAGCCCCCCCCCCCTTACCTGCGTACATTCCTGGGCACAATCCTTCTGGCTTGTAACTTAAAGGTCATAGACATACACCAAAACAGGTACAAAATTTCTCGTCCTATTTTGTCTCCTCTAATAGTATTTTTTTTCTTGCCCCCCCCCCCTACTGAGCCACAAATAGAAATGAAAATTATGTTCCTGAAAAGAACTGTAATCTAAATCTTCAAAAAGTTTTCAAAGTAAGTTGAAATAGTCGAAATCATCTAATAATTCTACTTCATTTCGTCAAAGTGTGTCTAACATATGTCAGCAGTAGGTCAAATATATCAAAGACTTCTAAGCAAGATCGTCTTAATCCATTTTGAAATCATATCACTAAAAGAGTGGAATTCTATACAAAAATAGCCATTTCACTATAATTGCATAGCCCTGATGATATTATGTTATTTAAGCCAATCGTTCGTTATACTATTCATTCACTTATCAACATTTGCATTCTTCAATTGAACCTAATCCCTTTCGTATTCATTTGACACAGATTGTATCCCCGCTGAGATAGGGTGAGGGTGAAATTGACTCTATTTCTAATGAGTGGAAAAGTAGATACTGTTGGCCTGGGGATTTATCAGTTTGTTTGCGCGGAAAAGTAGATTTGCAGCGGGAACCAATTGAAGTTTGGCAAATTAAAATCATTGCCCTGAAAGCGTGGATTGCAATTGTCTTTTCTATTCAGACAAGGATAAATGTCTGAAAACTAATTTGCAAAGAATTCAAAGTAAAAATAAAATACTAAAAAAAAAGGTTAGAGGATTTTTACTGCGAGGAAACGCTTGAAGAGAGTTGCCTTGACATTTGCTTAACCGTCTTATGAAGTTCGGTAAAATCGTCCCAAAACCCGCACCATCCCTCCTTGACAATAAAAAAAAAAAACACTTCGTGAATAGCCCCAGTGTAGGCTATGTGGAAGCCATCCACTCCTAAAATGACGTCAAGTTTAGTTGTTACTTGGAGAATCGTAAATTTTAGTTGTACTCAGTTCGAAGAAGGATGATTGTCTGGAATATAATTTGCAAATAACTTGAAAAAAAATGGTGCAAATGCTGAAAAAAAGTCAACTTTTGCTAATGTCATCAAAGACTAGTCTGTAATATATTAGAAATTTATTGCTGGACCTCCGGGCATCAGGGGAAGTGGTACTTCCTTAGTCTCAGTTGATTTTTTTTTCATCGGCTTCTAAGAATACTAACCTTTTTACTGTAAGCTCCTTACTTTTACTGTAAGCAAAATACACCCATAAAAACAGAAAAAAACTAAAATCGCTAAATACAAGGATAAAATTAATTTTTATTTTCATCGGCTTCTAAGAATACTAAGCTTAATACTAAGCTCCTTACTTTTACTGTAAGCACACTACACCCATAAAAACAGAAAAAAAAAACTAAAATCGCTAAATACAAGGATAAAATTAAGATTAGAACCAGAGAAGGCAGGGACCTGAAGAGTATCTCTAACTATATAGTCGGCAAGTTTTCTTAACTCCCAACCAATCACTAATCTTCAACAATGAAAAGCATTCACGTGGCATTATACAATGAGTATCTGAAGCCTGAAGGCACGCAAGTATTTCGCATTCTAGAGATTGTATCCAATCAATGATTTCATGCAGAGGTGACGATTTGTACACAAATGTTTGGTAATTCCACCCTGTTTTGTCTCATGGCAGGGGGATCGAGTTATAGCTTACAGGGAAATTTGCTTGATTTTTTAGAGGGAGGGGGGATAAAGCGATATGAGATTTTTGTGTTTGAGGGAAGGGTAAAATATTTGTGTCTCCGTTCCTGGCAAAAGAGTATACGATATGTTTTTTTTTTTTTATACCTGTCATCTATTCGCAGTTATGTCACTTTCGGTAGTTTTAGTACATCACTTTAGGCGCCAAATTTAAAAAACAGAAACGTCGGCAATAAAAATCTGCAAAAATAGACTAAACACACATGGCCCCAAACAACTTAAGATGGTGTAGATTGCAGCGAGAGCTACAACCTAGTAAAGAACGAATAACGCCCATAGTAACCAAAATTTTTAAACGCGTGAAAAAAATACTGTCTAGTGAGAGAGAACTGCCATTTATAGCTGACTCAGAAATGGTAATTATTATTTCGATCAGTCTTAATACTAAAATGTTACTTTGAAAAATTTATGGGAATTTAAAAACATAGCCTGAAACCCTTGGAAAATAGCATCGGATAGCAAAACGAAAAGTACACCATTGGAATCACAATTGCCGAAAACCCCATAAAAGAAACGCTTTATCAACCCCCCCCCCTTGGAAAATAGGGTTTTCAAAACTTGAGAATTTTATTTGAGTTGTGTTTTTAACACAACTTGTGTAGTTCTAAGGAAAGGGATAAAGAGGAATTTACACACTATAAGTATATTAAAAACTTAGAAAAAACAGCAGATCCATTTTTGTTGAAAAGACTTCTGCAATTTTAGGCAGTAACAGCCCCAAAATTAAAAAAAATGAAGAAAAAAATATGGGTGAAAAATCATCAAAATTAAGCTAAAAACACAAGGCCACAAAAATTTTAAGAAGGTTTATCTCCTTTGAAAGCATAGTTAGCTTGAGAACCAACAGATTCTTATTGCTTAAGTTTTTACGTACGAAAGCGTTGTCAAATTCTACGAGTTTGTTTTTCTTATTTTCCAAGAGTAAAACTACCACAAATCACCACTAATAAATAAATGAAACTCAAAACGAACAGAAATTACAATAAATAACCAAGTCAAACTCAAAACGAGCAGAAATTAACATGAGTTGGGCTCAAAACCCCTATGCCTTCCAAAGGCCAGAACATAATCTGTACTTAACTGAAAAAAAATGTACAAGCGAATGTGCGTTGTTTAATATACATATGCTGATATTTATTCCTTAAAATCTTAATGTATTTGATTTATTAAAGTTATAAAAGCGAAAACATCTAAATTTTATTCAATAAAGTGCAAATTATGTTCTAGCCTTGGAAAGGAACAGGGGTTTTGAGCCCAACTCATGTTAATTTCTGCTCGTTTTGAGTTTGACTTGGTTATTTATTGTAATTTCTGTTCGTTTTGAGTTTCATTTATTTATTAATGGTGATTTGTGGTAGTTTCACGCTTGGTAGATTATTTGATTGTATTTTTGCTCATTTTTAGTTTAATGGAGTTCTTTATTTTTCTTTGAAAAACTTATTTTGTGAAACAAGTTTTTTTTAATTAATTTCTGTTCGTTTTATATTGACATAGTCTTTTTCAGGGAAAAAGAAAATAATAATTTAAATCTTTTCGGTTTTTCCTTTGAGAATTCATAGTTTGACCAGCTATATTTATACTGGAGAAACTTTTCCAACAATTTTTAACAACACACACCCTTTTGAAAATCTGGACACAAAAAACAGTGTTTAATTTAGTTTCATACCTCCTCTAGTTGACCTGAAAAATAAGACTTGATACCTTTCCCAAAAAATTCTATCTATGCTCTTTGACAGCTTGGATACACTTACACACTTTTGATTTAGTTATATTTTAAGAGCAGAAGTAGTAATAGAAGTACCTCCGAAAGTTTGAACTTGACACCCTCAGTCTTTCTTGGGACATTGCTGAGATGTCTTAGTTGCAACAAGTATACACACAGTGCGTTTTGATTTAATCTTAAAGCAACATTTGTTTTTAAACATAATGAGTAAATTGCATAACTGTGGAGTTGACCTACACAATAGCCAAAAAGATACAGTTACAAGACCGATCAGCTATGCTTAATATATTCTTAAAAATGGCACTAGAGCTTCTGATTACCAATCCAATGAGTCCCTTCCAAAGTATTTGGAGGTGTTTGGGGACATGATGGGCGTGGAAGGGGGGGGGCTGGTTGCTATCAAATCAGTTTTGACTCTTAAAAAGGGCACTGTAACTTCCAATTTCAAATCAAATGAGCCCCATCTGAATTTTACACGACCACCCATTCCATTAAAAACTTATAATCCTACAGGGCATAACTTACAACCCTATCCCCAGGGCACTGGGGGGTTTTGTCAACCCTAGAAGCATTGTTATGTGTATTTTGGACTATTTTGAACAAAATCGCTATCTCACAATTTCAATCAGATGCGCTTGGCGAAAGGAGGGGTAGTCAGGGGGGAGGCTAGTTGCCCTCCATAACTCTTGACTCTTAACAGGGAACTAGAACTTCTAATTTTCAACCAAATGAGCCTTCTCTAAAGTTTAACAACCATTCCTTCCACAAAAACCTTAAATGCGTCCGGAGCATAACTTACAACCCTTGTCCCCCAAGCTCTGAGGGTTTGTTTCAACACCAAAAGCCTTGATATATGATATTTGGACTATTTTGAATAAAATGACTATCTCAAAATGTCTATTAGATGCATTTCGGGAAAATATAGTGTGTATGTGCGTGTGTGTGTGTGGGGAGGGGGGGGGGTAGCTACCCTCCGATCACTTTGGCTCTTAGAAAGGGCACTAGATATTCTGATTACCAATCCAATGAGCCCCCTTCAAAGCTTGTACGACCAAGCTTTCCATAAAAACCTTATATGCCCCCAGGGCATAACTAATAACCGGAATATTTTCCGGACCTTTCAGCGACGCTGAACAAAATGGTTATCTCAAAATTTTGATCGGAAGTGCTTTGAGAAATGATGGGCGTGGGTGGGGGCTATTTGCCCTCCAGTTCCTTTCTACTGTTAAAAAGCGGACTAGTCCTCTCAATTTACGATCGAATAAGCCCTTTTTGAAGTTTCTAGACAACTTCTTCTATACGAAGTGCCCTGGTCTGAAACCCCAAAAAATAATAATAAAATAAAATAAAGAATACATTGTGCTAAAATCGTTCTTTACTTAGGTAGCGCTAGTGCGCTGCCTTTTTTCTATTAGACTCCATCAATTTCTATCTTTCTATATACTCCGTGGGGAGGGGCCATTTCCAGGAGTATTTTCCGGAGGGTGGGGGTATTTTCTGCGGGGCGAGGGGGGGGGGGGTTAAACGCCGGCCACCCAAGAAACTTACGTTCCTCTACCTTAAAAAACAAGGGAATTCACTTTTTTTGCATGGGTAGCACTGACATGTCCTCTTGTTTTCTTGTTTCTTCTTTTTTTTTTTTCTTTTTTTTTGCAACTTTCTGATTAGGCATATGAAAAAAAGATGGCAATAGTGATAAAAATGGCGAAAAATTGAAAAGTATCTTTATCGCATGAAATATTTAGTTTCTGAGGACAGGACGATTGAATCATAATCAGTTAATTAATTTTAAAACATTGAAAAAATGTTGCAAAAAGGCCGAAAACACAAGATCGTTAACAAACGCAAAACGCAACTTACGAAACAAACATACCGCAGCTATTATTGTTAGGAACGCGCTACTAATCTACCACAAGAGAAAAAAGAAATATATATCCCCTTCAGAAAAGTCCCCCATATTTTTCCAGCTGTCATTTTACCATTACTACACTTAGACAAAAATAGATGAACTAGTCAACTACTTACGATACGTTCGGACTAATAGGTCATATACTTCACTTTGTCCCTGTTGTGCAGCCAAATGAAGTGCAGTATATCCCTAGAAAGTAGAGACTTTATCGTAAGGGGAGAACCAGGTGATATGCATTAATATTTCATATCGATCTTGTCAAGAGATATGCAAATGAAAAATCGCCAGATGTGAAAGCTTTTAATAAAGTTTTTCTGTGAATGCAAATTTTTTTGTGACAGAAGACGGATTTAGGATAAAATAACCATAAAAGCTATTGCCATGAGGGTGATCTAGGCTTAGAATTCAGTCAATAATAAGATTAATAAACGCTATCTAATAAATATGTATTAATAAATATTAATTAAGATTAATAAATAATAAATATAAGATTAATAAATAACAAATATAAGATTAATAAATAATATTAATAAATATAATTATAAAAAGGGTTTTAAAGCAAGGAAGTAAAGAATTGAAAAAAAAAAATTATAGCAGAAAATTGTGAGTGAAAACCCAATAGATAAAAAACCTGTAGTTTAATATTAGACCAGCCTTAAAAAAAAAAAAAAAAAAAAAAAAAAAAAAAAAAAAAAAAAAAAAAAAAAAAAAAAACTAGCGCATAGGGTACTTCTTTGTGAGGATCGGGGAAGAATTGTTCCTCCAACCAAAATTTGAAGTCGCCTTACGATTCAAATTTTAAACCATAGCCCAGATATTGGGAGTCTAATACTTTAGCATCTAAGCTGATCACGAATGATATATGTTTTTAAATACTCGGTGTAACATTATACACAAATAAACGGTTCTCCATAAACAGGTTTTCTTACCGATACTTACCAATTATATATAGAAGATCCTCGTAAATCCCTTCCGTTATCTTTTTTTCTAGCAATATACTAAATTGAATGTAAAGACCGCCTATCCTAGGGATATGTAAATGTAAAGGTCACTAGATGTAAAGGCTTTTAATAAAGTTATTTTTTATTTGAATGCAATTCTTTTGACAGAAGAAAGATTCAAGATGAAATAATCCTAAAAGCTAGTTCAAAGAGGGTGAATTACGCGTAGAATTCAGTCAATAATAAAATTAATAAATATTATCGTATTTTTTTATCTCGTTTTCTCAGGATAGAAACATAAGCGAATGATAAAAAAGGGCTTTAAAACAAACAAAATAAAGAATTGAATTAAAACCAAAAGATTATCAACAGAAAAACTGTCAATGAAAACACAATAAGTAAAATTTATATTTTATTATTAGACCAGCCATAAGAAAACTAGTGCATACTTCTATCCCGAGGAATGGAGAACAATGATCGAAGCCCCTCCCCCCTCCGACCCGAAAATCGGAGTCACCTTCCGACTCGAATTTGAAACCATAACCCAAATACTGGTGTGTCTAATACTTTACCATCTGAGCTGGTTACGATTAATAATTAGTTTTATACATTTGGTTTAAATTATACACAAACAAACGGTTGACCATAAATCCCAGAGATATGCAAATGTAAAGGTCACCAGATGTGAAGGCTTTTAATAAAGTTTTCCATTTTTTCAATGAATGCAAATTGCTTTGTGACAGAAGACAGATTTAGCGTAAAGCAATAATAAAGCTAGTGCTATGAGGGTGATTTAGGCGTAGATTTCAGTGAATAATAAAAATAATAAATAACTTCGGGATTCTTACCTCATTAACGGCAAAAACTCAAACTGATAATATAAATGGCATTGAAACAAACAAAGGTACTTGCTAAATGTCCCGACCACATAACGAAATATACCAAAATATGACGAAAACATAGTACTTTAGAAACAAAATTATGGAGACTACAACAGAGAAATATGGAAAGCAGGATCATATTAAATACCAAACCAAAATACCAACTCTATGAACTAAATATTTAATTAAAATATACCTACATAGAAGTTAATCTCACTGAGCCTAAGCTAATTATCTCCGAATGCAAATAGAGAAACCGGTTTTAAACATATCAAACTTCTTGAGTCTGGTCAGGATATATAACAATTACCTAAACAAACAAAGAATAGAAACAAAGAAAAACATGATGTCCAAAAATAAGTAAATAAGAAACATAAATAGAAATATCTATTATGTTAATAAATAATATATATAATATATTCAAGGGCCCCTTTTGATTATTTTGTTTTCTTATCAGTTCATTACACTTCAATATAAAGATCGAATTGCCAGAATTATGACAATCTAAAAATCACGGGTCGTGATTGCTATTAATTAAGTTTTTTTTCTTTTTTTAGCTGTAGTTATAAAGATAATTTAACTGTATAGTTCAATTATATCCAAAACTAATAAATGGTATTACAAGTCTTGGTCTTTTTCCAAAGGATGACTGAATGAATTACTTTTTTCGGTGACTAAACTCGTACGAAGCATTTCAGTATCTAACCTACAAAATAAACACAAAAAAAAAAAAATCAGAAATTTGAAAAAAAGCACAAAGGAATTGAAATAAGAAACAGGCAAAATCCACTAAAAGGAGGTAGATAATAAAGAAAAAACTTGAAAGAGAAGAAACAGAAAACAAAACTGTTCCAAAGAATATTAGCAAAAGACTTCAGATACAAAATCTAGCATAAAAAGACAAGATAGAATTTCAGCTGCGTTAATTCAAAAGGTGTTATGTCACAAAATATTTATTTAGAACTCAGAGTAGGCCAAAATTAATTATTCTAGGAGCGGATAAATTATATGTAAATTTTTCTATGGGAAAGAGGCAGTGAAGAGCACTGGTGGAGGGGCCTCGCCCCACCACGAATTGCTAATTTTCTACAAATTTGTCAGCACTCCTGACTCAAATTATGAAAATAAATTTACTTTCTGACTATAGAACCTCCGCCTCAAAATTGTTATTGTCCTCCGGTTTAGCCCCCCCACACACACACACACACACACAAATATCATGTACAAGCGCCTGGGAAGAGGCAAAGGCTGAAAAGGGACATTTGGCCAAAAAACTAAAAATTCTTTCGAGCCATTAAATGTAGGATTATACATAAACTTTGGCTCTGAATTGACGGGAAGGGGCAGCTACCCCGTGCTCTCCCTTTGGTCTTCAAGCATTTTGATCTCGTTTCAAGGCCCCTGAACACCGTGACGCTGCTCAGGGTGCTAGTGTTTAAAGCTTTTCTTTTGAGTTTTAATTCAACAGAGCACCATCATGCTACTTTCAATGCTAATGTTCTCTTTATTTATACGAGAGCAACGTTAAATCTCTCAAAAATATAGGTGCTTTCCAGTATTTCTTGTATTTTGAATGAAAACAAAGTGGACTGTAATCTTATGTCAGGGGTGAGCACATCGCGGTTCGTGCACCACATGCGATTCGTTGACCTTTAATATGTGGCACGTGGAAACATGTTGGTTGAGCACCTTTGTCATCAAATTCAAGACAAATAAGGGGAGAAAAAGAAAAACCGACAACATCATGGTCGTCACGTGTACACGTCACAAGTCATAAAATGTCAACTTTTCGGGAGAAAATAAGATTAACTAACTTTAACACTTTTTGATTTGGTTTCAAGTGCAAATTATAACCCAAAAACTCAGCAAGAGGACCATTGATAAGTTATTGTAAGCGTGGATATTTAAAAGTGAACCATTCAATAACAGAAACTAGATACAAAAGATCTGCCGTCAGCGAGACTCGAACCGTTACTTCGTCCATACTTGACAAGTGTAACAACATTGGAACATAGTGGCATATTTCAGAAACATGGAATCCATTCATAAACGTATACTCGTAAATTATTTCTGAGACGCATGAATTCAGTTTGAGAGGGTGGTAGACCCCCTCTTATTTGTTTCTGTCAAAAGCCAACTAGCCTAAATTACTCACCATCTATTCTTTATCATAGAATGATTAGAGACTTCATTTTGTAACTAAACACTCGGGAAACTAATTAAGAATAGGTTAAATTGTACAAATTTTTCTTTTCTCAGAGGGGGGAAGAGAGGGGATTAGGATTAATGTTCCAAGGAAAAACAAGGCAAATTTCAGTCTAAAGATTTACTTTTTTACAGCTTATAAATACAAAAAAGTACATCTATAAGGCGCAAGTTGTTTGTGCTTTTAATTAGGAGAGTTAATATTCAAGATGGAACCCGCTATTTGCTAACTTAAATTTCCGACGAATTTGCCCTCAGTGGACTCCCCCTCCTTTCTTAATCTTCATATTGGTCGGCCCATAAAAGGTACATTACATGTATATTTTTTTTCTTTTTTTTTGGGGGGGGGGGTTAACGGGTATGAAAACTCCAGAATCCGTCCAGGGTATGTGACTGTTCCATGTTACAAATGTTATTTGATGATAAAGTCCCTAAAAAGACCAAAATTAACTGGGCAGATAAGTTCTAAAAGAATGAAAATTTATCAGCAACAAAGCTTCAAAAGAAGATCCGTCTTTGTATACCACATCTTAAACATGGATGACCCAACGAAATTATCTAAACGATATTGAGACAAGGCTCAATCTTTAGCCACAATAAGGGCAAATACCTCAAACAAAGAGAAATTAGTTTTACCCTTACATTCCGAATTTTCATGATAGATCCACCATTTTTTAAAAATACCAAGCATATCCAATAGACCACTAGGAGTGACCCTGGAATTCCATCTTCATTCAACACGACCTCTATGTATTTGTTTTCTTTTTTGCCAATTCGTATAGAAGGGGTGGTTACATAAACTTAAGAGAGGGATTATTCAGAGAGAAACTGAAAGTTCTAGTGCCCTTTTTAAAAGTCATTGGATTATGCTCTAATAAGTTAACGGGGCTACGATTCCAGGGCCTACTTCGGGAAAGGAAGACATGTCCTGACCCCTAAAGTTCTGCTTGTACTGAGAAATAGAAATGTGGTGGTTTGTGGCTTCATAGGAAGTTTTGCCTGCTTTGAACAAACAAAATGCATGCCGTAAGGAAGGATAGCTTTTTCCTCTTTCTTAGAAAATCGAAAAGCAATCTTATATTAAAGCAGCCTAAAGCAAGAAAAATCTAATAATTAGACAATGAATAAATTTCATTTTAGTTAGAATTTTGCCGGTTTTAATATAATTTATATTGTGAACAATAAGTAGCACAACAGGGAAATTTTTTATACAGGACAGTGGAACGCAACATTTAAGTGAATATTTCGACCCTATATCCAAGGGCCGTTCTCAGCAAAACAAACGAAGAAAATAAAAAACAATAAGAGAAACTTACATTAAAATTCAATCATTAAAGCTGAAAAAAAGTTTTAAAATTATTCACTTAAAAGTTGCGTTCCATTGTCTTGTATAAAAAATTTCCCTGTTGTGTATACTTATTGTTTATGATGGAAAGGCAGTGTGGTCTTCGTCGCTATTTAAGCTTATATTGTTCTACTTCACGGGGTTGAATTGCAATGGTGTGACTTACTGACTGACGAATGGGAGCTACGTCAGGGTTAAGTTAAATGGGGATGAGTTATAGAGCATTGACTTGCAAGAGAACGGTTAAAAAAATTATTATTGTGCTATTGGTATTACACCTATGACGTTATTTTTGGCAGAGTTAATTGGGTCACAGAGTTGAGTTGGATAGGGTTGAGTTGCATTGGGCTGAGATAAATGGAGCTAACTTAAATAGGATTGACCTGAGAGAAATTAAAAATTAACAGGGGATTAAATGCATAAGGGTTGAGTTAAATCCAAGCAAGGTATACAGCATTTGGATTGCAATAAAGCCGACGGCTTTAGTTATCACACGAATCCCAAAGAAGACCGTAAACTTATTAAAAAGATAATAACACGATTTATCAAACCATTCTATTAAAAATCTCGAATACATGAGTTGACGATTACATGAACGCTTGGCTTGAATAGAATATCACTAGCATGATTTTCGCCCGCTAAATTTTGCGTGTCAATGAAACTAAATTGCAGGAAATTTTGTAACATTTACAGCAAAACACCAAATTAATATATATATATATATATATATATATATATATAGATATATATATATATATATATATATATATATATATATATATATATATATATATATATATATATATATATATATATATATACATATATATATATATATATATATATATATATATATATATATATATATATATATATATATATATAGATATATATATATATATATATATATATATATATATATATATATATATATATAATATATATATATATATATATATATATATATATATATATATATATATATGACTGCTAGGCAACTGG
Source organism: Artemia sinica (assembly GCA_027921565.1). Taxonomy (NCBI): domain Eukaryota; kingdom Metazoa; phylum Arthropoda; class Branchiopoda; order Anostraca; family Artemiidae; genus Artemia; species Artemia sinica. Next base: position 46,185,120 of record CM051270.1, read on the forward strand.
CGAACATACAGAACCTGAAGATGCATAAGCAGATATCAAACAGTTCGTGGTAACGAACTGTAAGTAAGGAGCGACCCGGCTCAATGGTAACCGAAACTCTAGAAAACGGGTTTTTGATACCAATAGATGCATCAAAACAATCAGATTTCAATGCTGATTTCAAATATATAACTTTCATCAAGTTTAGTGCTACCCATCAAAAGTTACGCGCCTGAGAAAATTTGGCTGATTTTCAAAAAAGGGGGAAAGACCCCCTAAAAGTTACAGAACCTTAATGAAAATCACACCATCATATTCAGCGTATCAGAGAACCCTACTGTAGAGGTTTCAAGCTCCTATCTACAAAAATGTGGAATTTTGCATTTTTTGCCAGAAGAAAGATCACGGATGCGTGTTTAATTGTTTTTTTGTTTGTTTTTTTTTTTCCCCAGGGGTGATCGTATCGACCCAGTGGTCCTAGAATATCGTGGGAGGGCTCATTGGAACGGAAATTAAAAGTTCTAGTGCCCTTTTTAAGTGACCCCAAAAGACGGAGGGCAACTAGGCCCCCTCCCACGCTTATTTTTTTCCCAAAGTCACCTGACCAAAATTTTGAGATAGCCGTTTTGTTCAGCATGGTCGAAAATATGATAAATATGTCTTTTAGGATGACTTAATCCCCCGAAGTCCCCAGGGGGAGGGCTAAAAGTTATGAACTTTACCCAATGTTAACATATAGTATTGGTTATTGGGAAGTATACAGAAGTTTTCAGGAGGTTTTTTTTCTGGCAGTGGGAGGGAAGGGTGGGTCGGGGGTTATGTTGGAGGATCTGTCCATGAAGGAAGTTTTCATGGGGGAAGGGAAATTGCCATGAAGGGGGCGCCGGACTTGCCAGCATTATTTATTGGTTATTGGGAAGTATACAGACATTTTCAGGAAGGATTTTTTTCTGGAGGGGGGGGGCTAGAGGAGGGGTTACTCTGGAGAATCTTTCCGTGGAGGATGTTTCTTTGTTGTAAGGGACATTTCTATGAAGGGGGCGCCGGATTTCCAAGCATTATTTAAAAAACGATCAGAAATTAAATTAAAAAAAAACAAGTTTTTTCAACTGAAAGTAAGAAGGAACATTAGAACTTAAAACGAACAGAAATTATAACGTATGTGAGGGGGCTCTCCCCCAAGTCAATACCTCGCTCTTTACGCTACAGTTTTTTTTAGTGCTTTCAAAAGAGCTATCTATTCTAATTAAACGGCCTTTGTGATTCAGGGGTTTGTGAATCAATTTCTTTTTTACTTTTAACGTAAAGAGCGTGGTATTGACTAAGGGGAGAACCCCCTCATATACGTAATAGCATACACGTAATAAAAAAAAAAACAATAAAAAAACAAGCGATACAGCTCAATAGCAATCGAAACTTTTAAAAACGGAATTTTGATGTCAATAAATGTATCAAAAGAATGTGTTTATAATGCTGATTCTAAATATATAAATTTTATTAAGTTTAGTATTACTCATCAAAGGCTACGAGCCTGAGAAAATTTACTCGATTTTTTAAAGAGGGGGGAAACATCCCCTACAAGTGAAAGAATTGTAATGAAAATCACACCGTCAGATTCAGCGTATCAGAAAACCCTATTACATAGGTTTCAAGCTCATATCTGCAAAAATCTGCAACTTTGTATTTTTTGCCAGAAGAAAAATATATGAATATAGAAGTTAGTTACGTAAGTTAATTTGTAGACATCCATTTAGCAAAAGAAAAGTAAAATTTTTATGCAAATTTTGTTTACTTATTCAATGACGGTGAGCCAAAACAAAAGCTGCATTAACTAAAAAACGATCAGAAATTAAATAAAAAAAAAACAAGTTTTTTAAACTGAAAGTAAGGAGCGACAATAAAACTTAAAACGAACAGAAATTATTCCGTATATGAAAGGGGCTGTCCCCTCCTCAACGCCTCGCTCTTTACGCTAAAGTTTGACTCTGTCTCACAACTTTATTTTTTAAAACAATAAAAAACTTTAGCGTAAAGAGCGAGGCGTTGAGGAGGGGACAGCCCCTTTCATATACGGAATAATTTCTGTTCGTTTTAAGTTTTATTGTCGCTCCTTACTTTCAGTTTAAAAAACTTGTTTTTTTTTTTTATTTAATTTCAGGTAAAGATTGAATCGGCTATGAATTATGAATCTGAAGTTTGGGCATACATAGCTGGTGAGAGGATGGAGGAGATTCAGCTTCAGTATTTTAAGAGAGTTTTATGTCTACATTTTTCAACGAATAGTTTAGTATTGAGAGGAGATCTAGGTTTATTTTCTTTAAGAAATGATAGGCTAGTAGGGATGATAAGACTATGGGAGACAATCCGGAGTATGCCCAGAGTAAGGATAACAAAAGCAGCATATTTAGAAGCTCTGAGGATCCCAAAGAGTGATACGTGGCCATCTCAAATAAAGAAGATATTGGATGATTGTGGATTTTCAGAGATATGGGATATTGGGCTAGGGATTGGATTAAAGGAAGGAGAAGTTGCAAGTAGGGTCAGGGAGAGGTTAAGGGACCAGGAGATCCAGGTGTGGCATGCGCGAGTGAATGAGACCCGACCACTGGAGTTATATGCAAAGGCTAAGGAGCGGTAAGGAGAAGAATTGTATTTTAAGGCGGGGCTTCAAAAGAGGCAGCTAAAGCTTATTATTTGTGTTAGGTCAGATGGGTTGCCACTAGGTGAGAGAGGGAAGTATCAGGGAGGGTTTAGGCAAGCTTCTGGTCCTTACTTCTGTCCCATGTGCGGGAAAGAGGAAGATTTGGTTCATTTTGTGGGGAAGTGTAGTGAATTAATAGATTTAAGGAAAGAATTGTTTGGGATTGAGGTTTGGGAGAGAGATGAGATAATAAATTTATTAGCAAAGAAAGATATGGGAGGTATAAAGAGATTCGGAAGGTTCCTGACGATGGGTATAGAGCATAGAGAAAGGTTTTTTGAAGATTAGGGGCGAGGGTTACATTTCACTAGCCTAGATTATACTTTTGTGCCAATTTATGTTTGTGTAAAAGTGTCTTTGTTTTTGTGACCTTTGGGCTTTTGTGTCAATAAATTTTATTCTAAATTCTATATATACATATGTATATATATATATATATATATATATATATATATATATATATATATATATATATATATATATATATATATATATATACATATATATATATATATATATATATATATATATATATATATATATATATATATATATATATATATATATATATTATATATATATATATATAATATATATATATATATATATATATATATATATATATATATATATATATATATATATATATATATATATATATATATATATATATATATATATATATATTCCAATCCTGCCGCTCAGACACTTGGACATTATAATGAGTTTAGAAACTAAATTATAAAGAGGAAAAATTAAAAATCTAATTCAAGACGAGAATAGATGGCGTTGCTAACATTTAGAGATTGTAGTTTGATGAAAAATTACCGACGTTTTCATGAAAGCTATATAAATATGAAATATTCATTCCCGGTAACGAGGGGAGATAACACCCCTCCCCGTCCCTACCACTGAATTGGCTACTTTTATCCATTGAAGGTGTATTCTTGTCACAACTCAACGGTGAAAAGCAATATAAATTAATTGTGGAATGTAACGATATTTTCCTTGTTCCTCCTAAAAATTTTGATTTCTGGACTAGTCCTCCCTCCATAGCTATCAATTCAACTGGCCTAGTGGTGCGTCTTACGACAAACATCCATCCACCCGACAATATTTATCCCCCTTTTTTGATCGGACGAGCAACACGTCCAAGAAGAAATGTTCTGCTCGGACAAGTAGCAACTCAGAGCGAAAAACTGACTTTTTTAAATCAGTAAAGACTATTTACGAATAATTTCGTCAGAACAAAAAAAATCAATCTGAAAACACGTAAAGGTCCGAACAGACGTGCAATTTTCTTCCAGGCGTTTTAAATTCGCAAGCGCGCCGACAATTAGCTGGCTTTTTCACAACAAAGGTAGTGTATTCTCGGCCAATATTTTTAATTTTTCACATACAATTCAGAAAAAAAAATCAATTATAATTGCATGTCTATTGAAACTAATTCAAGGAATACCGATGTGAAACCTAGTTCAAAAGCTAAATAAGGTAAAATAAGGTTGTATTGATTAAACAGGGTCGTTTTCAGCAGAAAAGACACTACATCAGTTCAGCCCTTAAAATCGATTCCTGCATTTACTCTACAAATCCATTTGAGGAGTTTGCATAATTAAGAATAGAAGTTGCTTAAAAACCTATTAAAATCTTTTTTCTAGTCACTGAAGATGTCCTAAATACTTACAGGCAAAGAAAGAAAGATGTAAAAAAAACTATCAGTTAAAAGTGAAAAAACCGCTTGCTAAGCTGTTCTCAAATAGATGATGACTCAAATAATTCTCGGAGCAAATTGTAATTTAATTTGCACTTACTACACATTTAATGCGAATTAAATGCGAACTTCGAACTGTTTAATATTTCACACCTTATTATGTGTTATAAAGCTTATTAGAATATGAGTAGTTTTAATGAGTAATGAGTAAAATATGAAAAATATGAGTGTTGATGCCTTATTCCAAAATAATTTTCATTAAATTGATAATTTGCCTCAATGTTTCTCAATTTGATAACGATTGTGCATAAGTTATTACACTAAAGATGCTAATAAACTGTATTCAAAAGAATTTAATACAAGATTTAATACCAAATTGATTTTCTATGGTCCAGCTGTTAAATCGCTCTCACCTGGAACTAAAAATTTAATTTTTATTAAACTTCTAAGTGTGATTTAAGATGTAAGTGTAATTGAGCATATATTGCGATTTTCCCTTTGAGAACAAATTAGCAAGCAGATTTTGACAATAATTTAAGAAGTATGAAAACTAGATCCAGCCTTTAGGCATGACAGCACAGATTTGTTATTACTAACATTGTTGTTTTTAACAGCAGTAGTCAAGTACTCAGGTCTTTTTCAAGGGAAGGGGGAACAATGGAAAAAAATCAGGGGGGTGGGATAGTAAAACACCACTTTTATTTGATAACTTAAGCAAGAAGCACCCCGAAATTTAAGAAATTTTAGGGGGCGGAGCCCCTCCCGCACGCAAACCTTGGTCCACAGTGAGTAATTGTTTACGGCTTTTTGTTCTATAATTAAGAATAAGTTTTTAGACGTTATAACCCTTTAGGGATACTGATAAGCCAGGAAAGATCACGTTCAGTGCTGAAAGTAACTAATTATCTATTCATAAAGCTTTATAGTTAAAAATTTTCCCATGGCTAAGCTACATAAATCATGTTAATCAAACATAATCAACACTACGAATTTGGCTCTAGAAATCCTACATTAATTGTCGCACCCGATAATTACCATTAACTGTTTCAAGCAATTGCTCTTACATCGCTGAATAATAAAGACGCACTCATGTAAAATTTCCAGAACAAGAATATAAATCAAAGCCTGACCATGTTTAAAATCGATGCAAATTCATGTCGAATCTCAAAGACGCCGTGTTAAGCGATACAACTCGGATAAGCTTAGGATTTATTGAGTGAACCTGGCCCGAAAAGTAATTTAATTAAGGGTCCCAACGCTGTTTAATCAAAGTCCTCATCTCTTACACGTTAACAACAAAGATCCATGTTGACATTACAATTCGGGTAGGGGTTTTGGGCTATATATTATTTATATACTTGTCCCTAGACAATGCCAGGTATAAATTGACGTTCAGTTCTAGCATATATGCATTAACTTTTATTCTATTAGTATACGTGAAAAAAAGGATTCAAAAAAGACAATTTGATGTGCAATAAAAGTACCCTACCCCTTCGAAAATCAGATTTCTAGGGTTGTTTTGAGATATAGTTTTTTCTTTTCTTATTATCATAATTTAAGCAAGATAAAGAAAGAAGGTGAAAAAAATACCAAGTCTGAGGGGGGGATTTCATAATTTATTTATATTACTAAAACAAACAGTGATAGTTCTTTCCTATCACTATAAGAAAATGCCAAAACCTATAATCATGAAAATAAAAAAAGTTCTGGACCACTTATCACACGACGCAGTCTCCCAGAAAAAGTAATCCCCATATGGGTATTTCTAAGCATCTTCAAAAGGGACAACGTCCCTTTTACGCGATAGAAAGAATGCAAATGAGAATCATGTTGACATACGATCTTGAACGATTCAACGCATGATCACCAACAAGGCGAGTTTGTAGGAATTTTTCCAAGGGGGGGGGGGATAATAATTGAAAAAAATATTCAATAATATAAGTAAGAAGTGCCCAAAATTTCAGGAAAATTTAGGATTTCAGGGTGACCAAGCCCCTAGGTCCCCTCCTACGTATGTCCCTATCACCAATTCAAATCGATAAGACAAAGTGGGTTTGGAAAACACCTTAAGCTTTGTAAAGTACTTTTCAAAAATCTTGAAATCAATGATTTTCTTGGATTTTTCCGAAAACTAGTTTCTGGGAGATCTGAAGCGCTTCCAAAAAGGATCCCAGCATTAGAATTCTTAGTCAAAAGTTTCAACCAAAGTTAAATTTGGTGCTTGTGTCCCAAACAAACATGACATTTTCATTGGCCGTAAGGTCAACCCTTTTTAAGCAGTATACGAGCGTTCAAGGTTAAAACATTGTCCGATACCCTCTTTACTATTGCTAAGAAGACTAAGTCGCTAAGGCTAGGAATAAGTGAAGCTGAAAAGGTGACATTGGGTAACGAAAACATTGATCAGGTGGGCAGCTCCCCTTACCTTGGTAGTATTATTAGTCAAGACGGTGGGAGCAGTGAAGATGTTAAAAGTAGATTAGCCAAGGCTCTGGGTGTTTTTTTTTTTTTTTCTTTTTTTTTTACAGTTAAAAAAAAGTTTGGATGAATAGGAAGATAAGACCGCAAACCAAGATTAGAATATTAGAAGATAAAGTGATGACAATGGTCAAATATGGCTCTGAAGCATGGGCGCTCCGAAAAGCGGACGAAGATTTGCTAGATGTTTTCCAGAGAAATTGCTTACGGATTGTTCTGGGTACCCGGCTGACTGAGCGTATTTCAAACAGTAGGCTGTATAAAAAAAATGTGGTTCAATGCCGCTTTCTAGGGCTATAATGAAAGAAAGGTTGAGGTGGCTAGGGCACATTGTGCGGATGAAGAATGACAGAAGATTGTCCTTTTCGGTCAACCATCTAGGGCTAAACGGAATGCAGGTCGTCCTCGTCAGGGGTGGGATGACGTCATAAAGAAAGATTTAAAGGAAATGGGAACTTCCTGGGAGGGTGTAAAAAGGGAGGCTTTGAATAGATTCGGATGAAGGAGGAGGGTGCGTATCTGTGTTGACCTCGGGCGGCTTGGTGCTGTGATGAGTTGTTAGTAGTAGTAGTGGTTATACTTTCAATAAATGCGGCAAAAAGAATTTTTAATTAAACCTTTGTTATAGACCAATTGTAATAGTCCGCAATTTATTCACAAAACAGTGGATACTAAAATAGGCTGATTTTTAACTGTACATACATAAATAGGCCTATCCCCTTTCTAGCTTGCGTACGCGAGGGGTATTTTAGTCCACCTGACGGCGCAAAATCCTTTATTTTTCAAATTTTTATTATTATCTTTTAGATTCTTCATGTAATTCACCCGTTCGTTACCTTTTGCCAAATCCCCCCCCCCCGAACAAATATCAAGCTGAAACGCCTTATCACCAATTTTATTGACTAAGCCTGTGCCACAGGGAAGGCCATATTCAGGATTTTTATTCGCGGGAGGGGGGACAAAAAAAAATACAAAATGCATAAAAAAAATAATTTACATGCATTTTGTTACTTTTTTATGAGTCAGACAAAATTATAGGGGGGTCAAACAAAGTCCCCCCTCCCTCCTGGATACGGCCTTGACCATAGGGCATAGTCGAGGTTGATGTTATAGAGAGTTCAAGCCTACAGGAGTTCCCTGTATTCCCCTACATGTAGAACTGTGATTAGAAGCAATATTTTTTTCAGTTTCAAATTCCAAAAGCCAGATGGTATTATTTAATGCTTCTTTTCTAAGCCAAACCTGCATTGTTGGCAAGATACATTTCCTACAATCGCAAATACTGTCATCCGTCAAACTACCCTCGTGCTCCCTCACAATAGAACCCACACAAATGAATAGGCTTCTTAAAACCTCTCTTAAATTCCAGGCCTTTATATTCGGTAGCAATGTGTATCCGTGTTGTGACAAAAACCTCTTTACGTTTGACATCATGGGGGAATCTGTTCACACCTAAGAAAAGGGATTTTGAAAGTCTCAGCCTAAATCGTTTGAAATGACATCACAATACAGTGTGACATTGATCAAGTCAAAATATAATGAATCAATTTAAACTCGACCGTCATTTGTTGAATTCTATAGTGAAAAATTTTACACTAACATAAATGCTGCAGTGTATTCAGGAGTGATGGGACAATATACGGATTTAACACACTGAAGAAATAGGAGAAAAGGTATACCAATTTAAATATTTATAAACCAATTTATTTTGAAAATTAGAAAAAACGAAATTGGTAGAAAAGCTAAAAAATATTTCAATTCGGAGAATCTAAAGTAAACAAGGTCCATAAACTCCCGTGACACTTTCGTCAAAACCAGTGTCGCTTCTAGGGCTGGTGGAGCCCGGGGAAAAATTAATTACTGTGTCCGCTCCCTCCCGACTCAAAATATAAGCAAAAAGGCCGAAACAAAGTGAAGAATCTGACCAAGGTCGACAAATATAGATATAGATAGATAGATCGTGTATTTCAAAAGCCCAAGGGCCACAAAAATATACACACAAAATTTTATAAAAATAAGGAAATCCCCAACAGAACAAATTACAAAGCAAACAGAAACATAATATATAGCGAAAAAATGCCTAATGCAGCGAGAAATAATTGTAATTCTATATAATAACTAATAATTAATTGTATAGACTTTTCCTTCTTTTTAAATATTTCAATTTAGAAAAATTTACGGTAAATATGGCTGATTAATCCCGAGACATCTTTGCCAAGCCCAAAAACCAAAGGTCTTACATGATATTTTCACTGTTTCAAACAGTTCGTGGTAACGAACTGAAAGTCAGGAGCGACCCGGCTCAATAGTAACCAAAACTCTAAAAAAGGAATTTTGATACCAATAATTATATAAAAAGAATCAAATTTTTATGCTGATTTTAAATATATAAGCTTCATCAAATTTAGTGTAACCCATCAAAAGTTACGATCCTGAAAAAAACTACCTTATTTTCGAAAAAAGGGGAAAATACCACATACAAGTGATAGAATCTTAATGAAAATAAAACCATCAGATTCAGCGTAACAGAGAACCCTACTGCAGATGTTTCAAGCTCCTATCTGCAAACTGTGGAATTTTGTGTTTTTTGCCAGAAGAAAGATCACGGATGCGTGTTTATTTGTTTTTTTTTTGTTTTTTTTTTCCAGGGGTCATCGTATCAATCCAGCAGTCCTAGAATATCGTGAGAGGGCTCATTCGAACGGAAATTAAAAGTTTTAGTGCCCTTTTTAAGAGACCAAAAAAATTGGAGGGCAACTTGGCCCCTCCCACACTCATTTTTCCCAAAGTCACCCAATCAAAATTTTGAGATGGCCATTTTGTTCACCAGTCGAAAATCTAATAAATATGTCTTTGAGGATGACTTAGTCCCCCACAGTTCCCGGGGGAAGGGCTGCAAGTTATGAACTTTGTCCGTTGTTTACATATAGCATTGATTATTGGGAAGTATACAGACGTGTTCAGGAGGGATTTTTTCCGAGTGGGGGGGGGGATGGGTCGGAGGACAGGATTACGTAGGAGGATCTTTCCATAGAAGATGTTTCCTTGGGGGAAGGGACATTTCTATAAAGGGGCGCCGGATTTCCCAGCATTATTTAAAAAACGATCAGAAATAAAATAAAAAAACAAGTTTTTTCAGCTGAAAGTAAGGAGCAAGATTAAAACTTCAAACGAACAGAAATTATTACGTATATAGGGGGGTTCGCCCCCTAGTCAATACCTCGCTCTTTACACTAATTTTTTTTAGCAATTTCAAAAGAGCTGTCTATTCTAATTAAACGGCCTTTGTGATTCAGGGATTTGTGATTCGAAATTTAGCGTAAAAAGCGAGGTATTGACTAGGGGGCGAACCCCCTCATATACGTAATAATTTCTGTTCGTTTTAAGTTTTAATGTTGCTCCTTACTTTCAGTTGAAAAAAACTTGTTTTTTTATTTAATTTTAAAAAAAGAACTAAACGATTTTTAAACTTCTGACGGGCAGTTTTAGTTTTAACAATCCAATTTAAAAATCTTAAGGAAAGCTTTCAAAGAGCATTGAAATCCTGAATTTGGTACTTGTCGGTTATTAGAAACACTATCATGAATTACGCTTAGGTTACATATCAGAAAACCGGTTTCATAGCTGCAAAAACAAGTTATGGATGATACAAATACAATGCATTTGACTTAGACAGAATGCTTTGGACTTGTATAATTTGGGCTATATATTTGCGTATCAAAGGTGGGGGTGGGGGTTAGGTTATGTTACGTTACGTTGGGTTAGAATCCATAATTTTGTTTTTCAAGTATTATTTTATCATCATGTTTTGTTAGTTTGCATTAGGATTAACCTAACTTCACTTTTTGGGTGTGCTTCCAATAACCGACAAGTACCCTGAATTCTAAACAAATTTTTTTCTGTTTTTGTTATTTAATTGATTTTATCATTTTTAAATTCAATTCTTTTAATTGAATTAAATTTTTATTTTGATTCAATTCATTACTTTTTTAAAATTAAATTATTTTAATTGAACTGATATTAAATAAATTACTTTAATTGATTTTCTTTAATGTTTAACTGATTTTTTAATTCAGTCAGACTACCGACTAATTAAATTTAATCGGAAAGCGTTTGTTTACCCTAGTTCCATTCCAAAAATTTTATTCAAAATTTATCAAAATGGATTTGTCCGAAAAGTGATTATTTACCATAGCTTCATTCCAAATTTATTAAAAATAAATTTGTCCGGAAAGTAATTTTTTCATTGCTGTTTTTGTTATTTAATTGATTTTCTCATTTTTAAATTCAATTCTTTTAATTGAATTAAATTTTAGTTCCATTGCAAAGTTCTATTCCAGATTTATTAAAATGAATTTGTCCGGAGAGCAATTATTTACCCTATCAGTTACATTCCTAATTTGTTAAAAATAAATTTATCTGGAAAGCGAGTGTTTACCCTTAATTCATTGTAAAATTTCCATTCCAAATTTATTAAAGACAAATTTGTCCTGAAAGCGATTGTTTATCCTAGTTCCATTTCAAAAGTTCTATTCAAAATTCATTAAAAATAAATTTATCTGGAAAGCGATTGTTTACCCTACATAAAATCACGTCATGTGATCTCTGAACTAGAAGTGCCGGAACAATTTTTTCCTCAATTAGGACCACCTCTGCAAACGCAACCAGGGGTAAATCAACTACGGTAGACAAAATACGTAATGTGACGTTTGTTTGAAATAGTTATATTTACATATCCTTTTCTTAAATGAAATCCGCTTAACAGATCGACACAATCCCTTTTCTCCTATCATGGTTGGCTCCTATGATATTAAGACGACGAATAAAAAATAAAACAGAAACAGATAACGAAGATAACAGAAACAGAAACGAAGAAACAGAAAGAAAAAACAAACAAGGATTGTGTTCAGCAAGTGAATGAGAAAAACAAAACGAGAATATTTTTTGGAAAGGATCTCCGCCAAGTCTTCTTCATTACTAAGAAACAACGCACTTTTTGAAGTCGTAAAAAAAAAAAAAAAAAAAAAAAAAAAAAAAAAAAAAAAAAAAAAAAAAAAAAAAAAAAAAAAAAAAAACTAAAAAAGATTCACTCTATAAGAATGAAAGTACGGGTGACCTCTTTTATCCTTGGATTTCGTCATTTTATTTAAATATTCGTTTTTGATTCGTTTTGTTTAACCATTGCGATCTTAGAGCCTATTTAGGATATCTGATGATGTACTTGTTTTTTAGATCCGACGCCACTTTTAGGGTTTTCAGGCTATTTTCCGGAACCTTCATAAATTTGTTTTCGAAATAACAATTTAGTGTTAGGCCTAATACTAATCGATATAATAGTTAGCATTCCTAAATCAACTACATATGGCAGTTTTTTTATTTCACTAGCCAGTTTTTTTTAATGCATTTTTTAATTTTTGGTAACTATGTTCTGTGGTTCGTTCCTTCCTAGGTAGCAGCTACCGCTGCAACCATGATTTAGAAGTGTCCCTTCTTTCCTAAATACATTAAGTCCTTTTTCTTGCTGACAGAGGAAGATGCTCATACTATAATTATTTTTGTCATGTCTTGGGAACGTAATAAAATCTTGGTTTTGCAACAACTGATCCTTAACAACAAGTCAAAATCCCAAAACGTATTTTTCGGGTTTTCCATTCTACCGTAGAACTTCGTTCTATAACATGCCGTCTTTTGAATTACTGCGGATAAAATTTACTGATGCCTGTTAAAATATTTCTTTTACAAACAATTTTTTCTTAATAACAGTCAAAGATCCAAAACATTTCCCCATCTTTCCGCTGTGCTGTGTAATATACGTTCTGTAACACAACACATTTTGAATAACGGCAACCAAAATTTAAGTTTCTCCACTCTACTGTAAAATTTATTTGTGTAACGTACCGAAGTCGAAACCCCCTCATGGACTCTTAGGAATTCCATTTCGAATTCCATAATTCCATAGCCCAGTCCGAAAAAAGTGTGAGATACACACTTCAACTTCGCCCCAGACTGGCCTTAGGGTCGTTTCCTCCTCTCAGAACTCAAGATATTTACTATTGCTACTATAGTTGTTTATATATTGCTATATAATTGCCCTCTATTTGGGGAGATTATTGGGATAAAAATTGCGCCAATAAAACTCTCACTTACTTTTAAGAATTCTATAACCCAGTCTGAAAAAAGTGTGAGATACATACTTTAACTTCGTCCCCAACTAGCCTTCAGTTCGTGTCCCCCTCCCAATTCTCAAGATATTTACCATTGCTCCTATAATTTCTTATTTATTGCCATATAGTTGCCCCCTTATTGGGACAATCGAATAATTGCCCCCTAGAAAATTCTGCGTACGTGCCTGTTTCTAATAACCATTATTGTTTATATAAGCTTTAAAGATTATGGTTTCCGCTTATCAAATCGTATTCCTTTCTGTTAAAGCTTACCTTAACTTTACCCCCTCTCAGTGGGGGGAATAAACAGTTAATTGATTGATTAGCTTAGAGCGAGAATTCTATTAGTAAGATAGCATCAAAAAGGGAATTGGGGATAGATCCCAGCCTTGATTGAATCATAGGAAACAGTATCCCTCTAATATAAGCTTCCAGCGAGGGAATATTGACTAGGTTTTTAAATGAAGCGAGATGAATTCTAGTGTAGACAGTGAAAGATGTAGAGTACAATATAACAGTTAAACTTGAAAAAAAAACGTAGTTTTTTAGTCTAATGTCTCAACTAAAAAAAAAAAAAAAAAAAAAAAAAAAAAAAAAAAAAAAAAAAAAAAATGAAATAGAAACCATTGATGTATCAAAAACTTCGTGGTAACGAACTGTAACTAAGGAGCGACTCGGCACAATAGTAACCGAAACTCTAAAAAACAGAATTTTGATAACAAAAGATACACTTGAAATTCTCCATGGGTGAATTATCACCAAGAAAAATGTTCCATGGGGAAATCTTCCGTCGGAGAAACTTTCCATTGGGAGGGGGGATTTACGGGGAAAATTTTCCACATAGGGAGAATTTCTGGCATGACTTGAAAAAATTTATCAAAAATGAAATAAAAAGCAGTCTTTTTTTCAAATGAAAATATGCTAAGGAAATACACCGCGCTGTTTACGCCAAAGTTTGACCATTTGTCCCAATTCTTTAAGAACGACTCCTCAAACATAAGGGCCTTCCAATTAGAATCAGAAGTTTTTTTTTTAAGTACTATAAGACTTTAGCGAAAAGAGCAGGGTATTAATGAGGGGGCTTCCCCTTTCATATACGGAGTAATTTCTGTTCGTTATAAGTTTTAACATTGCTGCATATTTTCAGTTTAGAAAACTTGTTTTTTTTTTTGTTCGTTATAAGTTTTAACATTGCTGCATACTTTCAGTTTAGAAAACTTGTTTTTTTTTAAATAGTTTAAAAGGCAAAAAAAAAAAACACTTTTGGCCTATTTTTTCTGTGGATTTCCTTAAATAATGTTTTAATCTATTTTAGTGGAAAGATTTGAATATTTGTTTTTAATTTTTACTTAAATTCTTTCACATTTAAGTTTTCAACAGTTTATGTAAACTACTACACGTAAAATTAAAAACTCATTGCATTACCAAGCCACCTAAAGCCGGCACAGCTGTGCACACTCCTCCTCCACTCCAATCTATTCAAAGCTTCATTCTTTAACCCCCCCCCTCCCACCCTCTCCAAGAAGTTCCAACTCCTTTCAATTATTCCTCACTACCTCTCCCAAACCCATTCGGGGATCGATCCCGTCAAAAAAGCACAATATTATGAAATATGCCATCCTTTATCCGTACAACGAGAGTAAGCCATCTTAAACTTTCTTTCATTACAGCCCTAAAAAGTGGGATCATTTTTTTTTCTTCTTTTTTTTCTTTTGTTTTCTTTTTGTTATAGTCTGATATACGATCAACAAGACCATAGCCAGGACTATGAGGCTCTTAAGTCTTAAACCCTGAAGATACTCCCTTTCCATTGTTGCTTAGACTATGTTTATTTACTATGTTTATTCCACGCTCAGTTTGAACCGGATTTGAAATATCTATATGATGTGACATTGATATCATATATATTGTTTAAAAGCCGTCGGACCTTGGCAATCCGCCAGTAATAAACAAATAAACCTCTTAAAAACACAAATAAATTTAATAAATTCTGCCCTTTAGTGCAGGTTCGCCCTTTAGGAGGGTTCAAATCCCCTCCTAGATACAGCCTTGAAAATCAGTCAAACAAGCATCTAAAACTATTTTTAGGCAGTTTAACATTTAAAGCGCCCATGTTTCAAAGCGCCCATGTCTCAGTCTTTCAAAGCGCCCATGTTTCAAAGCCATACTTGACCAATTTCAACATTCTAGTCTTAGGTCTCAGGCTTATTTTCCTATCTTTCGAAACTTTATTCGACTCCAAAAAAAAATATTCTATGCCTTGGCTATTCTACTCATTGCATCTTCATTGAATCCATTCTCTATTCAGTGGCGGATCCAGGGGGCGCCCCCCTAGCCGAGTCTAAAGTAGTGTAATTTACTTAATTAACTCAAGTTTGCGTTAATTAAACTTGCTCCTAACGCCAGTTTAGCGGAACAACCTATTTTGCACACACACCCCTAATTTATTTTACCGGATCAACCTATTTTGCACCCCCCCCCCCTAAAAAAATCCTGGATCCGCCCCTGCCTCTATACTAATATCACTACCCAGGTAAGCGAAGCTGTCTACTTTATCGATTCTTGCGTTACCTAAAATCAATTCTTCTCGTAATTTATTCCTAGTATAGTCGACTTAAGTCTTCTTAAATGCAAACCTACGGTCGTACTCTAAAATTTGGATATAGGACACTAAAATAGACTGCGTAAGCTAAGTCTAGGAGAATTTAACCTTATATTTGGTTATTATATAAATCAATAATAATAATAACGATACTAATAATCTAAATCGAGGAACGGCGAGGAATGCCGGCGGAGTAGCTCTTGCAAAAGAATTTCTAGTATATAGACTATCGTACAATAATATAGCTAAAAAAAAATTAAAAATATTACTTTGCCACTAGTTTGAGTAGCCCACTACCGCTAGTTTGAAAAACATAAGTCTAGCTCGTTCTTAAATTACGAAAAAAAATTATACAAGTGCTTTCAAATGGAAGTAAAGAGTGCCATTAAAACTTATACGAACAGAAATGATCCTTTCATCACCAACCCGACACTATCGGGGCTAAGAGGGAGGCGGGCTACTTCCCCCTCAACCTTATGCTCTTTACAACAAATAGAATATTTGAAATTTGATGTTAGGTGCACTTAACTTTCCAGAATGAATCTAAAGCTAAATTATGCCCCAGGAAAGTGCAAAAAATAGTGATTTAGCCTATATAAAAAATTTAATTTTATGTTTAATTCAAATATGTAGAAATTAAACATCGAAAGCTATGTAGATGTTAAAAGTTATTCCATTCATACATTTCACCATCCACCAAGATGTTACCAAATAGAATACAACAAATAGAATATTTGAAATTTGTTGTTAGGTGCACTTAACTTTCCAGAATTTCACCATCCACCATTTTTTTTTTTTTTTTTTTTTTTTTTTTTTTTTTTTTTTTTTTTTTTTTTTTTTTTTTTTTTTTTTTTTTTTTTTTTTTTTTTGTACAGAAAAGTGGAGGATACATAAACGTCAAACTAAGTAGGAAAATGAAATTGCCAAAGAAGAGGAAACAGAATATAAAATCAAGTTTAAAATAAATAAACTTACTCCGTGCTAAATATCCAAGTTCAAAGTTGCAAACCATTTGCAGGAACAGGCAGAACAAGCACGAAAAGAAGAAAAAGGGAAACTTTAGCTAAAGTCAAGTAAAGACATAATTAAGACATAATAAATAAGACATAAGTAGCTTAAGACTTGACGGGGGGGGGATTCGAATCTTAAAAAACACAACTGATTTGACTTTTAAAAACTGTTAGAGAACGCTTTAACTCAATTTAGAAGTCCAAGTTAATTAATAATCCCCATTTTCACGATTCTTTATTATTGCAGCATCTTAAACCAGCGACTGAGTTTCATTTGAATACACAGCCTGTCGTTAATAACAACGTTCTCGTTTACGGCCGTTTGCCAACATGAAAGTGTACCCTTGCATTACCAAGGGGTTCAAATCCCCCCTCCTGTGAATCCAGATATTCATCCCTGACCAAATCAGAATTTGAGATTTTTCGGTGGCCACCAACAGAAACACTTGCGCGAAAAGGAGAAATGAAAACAGGCACAATCCCGATGAGCTGTTTTCTTCAGAACATTTATATGGCGTTTTAGTAGACTTCAATTCATTTCAGGCCAATGACAAGTTCGTTTCATTTCAGGGCAGTAATAATTTCATTTCATTTCAGACAGTTGTGAACAAATTGTTTCCTGTACACATGGATTCACCCGATGAAGGGTCAGAGGCACACATGTCGTGCACACACGCATCGAGTTTTCTGATTTTTTAGTTTTTTTATCCGTGAATTTTGGGGGACTCACAGATAAAAAGATCATTCTGCAAAAATTTTTAAGTTTCTAGCTTGATTAGTTTAGATGATTTTCAGTGCAAACACGAGCAAGAAAACGAACAGACGCTTGATTTTGCGCATAATCTGGCTAAATTACTGGCTTGGCCGTTTTTTTTTTGTCGCCACCCTCCATTCGCTTTGCTCGTTGCGTTTAGCAGCTCGGGTTTTCAACCCTCGTATGCTTGAAATCAAGACAACAAATATAAGCTTTCTTTTTGTTTTCCACATTTCTTTCTCAAATTTTTATAGCCTATGTGCATTATCAAGTTTCCAAAATGATGCTTTTCAGTTTTCTAGCTTGATTGAGTTAGCTTATGTTTTTCTTTATCTATACACAATTTATTATATGTATTAAGCGTCTTGCCCCTCTACTTATCTATATGTTTATTTATTGGGTTCCTCCAGCGATTTTTGAATGATAGTTTTAGAGCCATGGTAATGTAAATTAGGGTATTAAAAACTTGGAAATACGACATTTTGATAGATGTAGCAATCTGCAAAGGCCGTAGGCCACGTCGAATGTAGGATGGCTAGATAAAGAAGCTCTTTGATTAGAATATATATATATATATATATATATATATATATATATATATATATATATATATATATATATATATATAATATATATATATATATATATATAATATATATATATATATATATATATATATATATATATATATATATATATATATATATATATATATATATATATATGGTACTTGGGCATTATATGGGCAGTTACAAGGAAACCAGTCACGAAAAATCCGTTTTTGACGGGTTAATTCAAGACACCGCTTTAAAGTAATGGAATGGAATACATAGCGTGGTTTTCATTGCGTATACGATATTTAAACTGTTGTTCTTGGGGGCTTAGGGGGGGAAGGTACCTAGGTTAGGTTACGTATTTAATATATGCAATGCTTCAACACCACCACCCCCTCCCTAATGTGCAGATATATAGCCCAAATTTGTTTATAAACTATCATACATTCATCCTATTTTATTTTATTTCATTAATATATATATATATATATATATATATATATATATATATATATATATATATATATATATATATATATATATATATATATATATATATATATATATATATATATATATATATATATATATATATATATATATATATATATATATATATATATATATATATGGTACTTGGGCATTATATGGGCAGTTACAAGGAAACCAGACACGAAAAATCCGATATATATATATATATATATATATATATATATATATATATATATATATATATATATATATATATAATATATATATATATATATATATATATATATATATATATATATATATATATATATATAGTTTTATTCGAAGTCGTTAACTTTTGTTAAAGGAAATTTACAAAGAAGACAAACCAAATACAAACAAGTTCTCATAAATTTGAGGTTTTATTTGTATCTTATTTTAAATCTTATGGTACCTACATCCTCAACAAACTTAATTATTAGAGTAGTTCCACCAAACCAAAAAAAAAACAACCTATTTACAAGGAAAAAGGATAAAATCTCATTGGACATCCCACGTCCACCTATCACACTACATCCGCTATCAATGCAACACACAAAATTCACAAACAATAAATTCACCCACAAAAAGGATACCAGCGACACGGAAATAGATCTTCAAATGATAAGGAAGAAATGTTAAAAAAAAACGATGGGACATTCAGTCACATGAATAATACATGACAACATTGTCATGTCATTAATGTTAATTTACTAACTAGGATAATGCAAACAAAAACCATATGAATTCATGTCCTATGGTGTCTAAAGAAGGGACAATAACAGAAAACTAACAAAACATGATACTTGTAAATTTTTACAACTATTTTTTTGTTTCCAAGAGATGACATGGTAACAGCCTGGTCTTCAAGGCTGTAGATTAGAGACACTATTTTTATAGTAAGGTCCGCGATTCCATCAGCCACTTGATGATATGGAACTAGGCAGGTATGTTAACAGGGGTAGGGATTTTGCCCCTGTGCATTTTCCAATAATTCTTGCATGATTTTCCAGTGTTTCGGGTTATTATAAGAACTTAGCTCTCCCCCGAAATAAGTCCCTGTGCATGGATCAGAAATAAATACATTCCCTAAATTCCTCTTTCAAAACTTTTTTTCAGAAGTGTTATGCAAATAATCAATTAACTTGCGTATGCTTTTTCAGTTCACTGCCTCATATCCCCTCTCTCTCTTTCTCCCCCTTCTCGTCTTTTTTTCTGGAAATAGTTCTTTCCTGAGGGGGGCTGTTTATTTTTTTAATATGTTCTTTTTTACCTTATGCAAACTCCATTTCTGCGAGGTCCTTCTTTGTTGCAGTCCAATTGTAATCCATCAGTGGCATCAATTCACTACAATTTAGGGGGGGGGCAAAATGTATTTTTCGGCATCTAAGAGAGGGCAAATTTGTAAAATTTGAGGGTGTTTACAACGAACGGGTATTTTCAAAATCTAGAATGGGGGGGGGATTCATGGAGCAAAGACTCCCCTGCCTCGCCCAATAATTGACAATAATTCATTTCATCCAGCCTAATTTTGACTAGCTGAATAAACGAGCCGTTAGTCGTAGTAATAATCGTTTTACATATAAAACGGTTGAGAATTGGGTCCTTGGAAGGAGCTGAAATACAATTTTCCGGGAGAAATTCTCGGCATTGTCCCCGAAGGGATGTTTCAAATCGGAACGCAAGCAAAAATTAAATATAAATATATATAAAATAAAACTTGTGCGCCAACTCGGTGCATAGCCTAGGAAAACTGTGAAAAATGGGGTCAACCTCAAACGAATTGCTATACACATGATTCTTTCACTAACCGACCACAAAATATGTGCTGATTCTGAATCCAAAAAGTTTACCGCTCTAGCTCTCACAAATTTGAGGTTTTCGAGGTTGAATCTGAGGTCGAGGCAAAAAATGTTGATTGAGTAAATACCAGCAAATATTATAAGATATGCCTTTTCTACGCTCTTTTTTTGCTGATGAATATGAAACTAAATGTTTAAAGTCAAAAGAATTGTTTGGGGTTTAAAGCTTTAAGAGAGTGAGGTTGGGGGAGAGGTTCAGCACGCAGGTGTATATTAAACTTGGCATATGTCAAAATATTTGCAGCCTCGCGCCTTTGACGGACCCGAGACGGGGCCCAGGTAAAGTCCAGTATGCCTGGAACCTTAGTATTGTGAAAGTGAGTAAGAATGAGGAAGGGAAGTTGAAACGCATATTTGGCAGCAATAAAAAAAAACAAAAACATTCTGTCAAAGAGCTTTCCTTAGCTGAGACGAAACACTTGTGGTGACGAACTGTAAGTAAAGAGGAAACCGGCTCAATAGTAACCAAAACTCTAAAAAAAGGAATTTTGATACCAGTAGATACATCAAAATAATCGGATTTTCATGCTGATTTTAAATATTTAAATTTCATCAAGTTTAGCTTTACCCATCAAAAGTTACGAGCCTGAAAAAATTTGCCTTATTTTCGAAAAAAGGGGGAAACTCCCCATAAAAGTGATAGAATCTTAATGAAAATCAAACCATCATATTCACCGTATAAGAGAACCCTACTGTAGAGTTTTCAAGCTCCTACCTGCAAAAATGTGGAATTTTGCCTAATTTGCCAATTTGCCAGAAGAAAGATCACGGATGCGTTTTTTTTTTTTTTTTTTTTTTTTTTTTTTTTTTTTTTTTTTTTTTTTTTTTTTTTTTTTTTTTTCGGGAGATTGTATCGATCCAGTGGTCATAAAATATCACAAGAGGGCTCATTCGAACGGAAATTAAAAGTTCCAGTGCCCTTTTTAAGTGACCAAAAAAATTGGAGGGCAACTAGGCCCCCTCCATAGCTCATTTTTTTTCCC
Organism: Artemia sinica; assembly: GCA_027921565.1. Classification (NCBI taxonomy): domain Eukaryota; kingdom Metazoa; phylum Arthropoda; class Branchiopoda; order Anostraca; family Artemiidae; genus Artemia; species Artemia sinica. The sequence goes on from CM051270.1 coordinate 46,206,428, forward strand.
CAAGTCACCCGACCAAAATTTTGAGATAGCTACTTTGTTCATCATTGTCGAAAACCTAATAAATATGTCTTTGAGGATGACTTAATCCCCCACAGTCCCCGGGGGAAGGGCTCCAAGTTATGAACTTTGCCCATTGTTTACATATAGTATTTGTTACTTGGAAGTATCCAGACGCTTTCAGGAGGGATTTCTTCTGGTGGGGAGGGGGGCATAGGAGGAGGCTACATGGGAGGATCTTTCCATGGAGGATATTGTCATGGGGGAAAGGGCATTTCTATGACGGGGCCGCCGGATTTCCAAGCATTATATAAAACAACGATCAGAAATTAAATACAAAATCAAGTTTTTTCAACTGAAAGTAAGGAGCAACATTAAAACTTAAAACGAACAGAAAGTATTACGTATATGAGGGGTTCTCCCCCTAGTCAATACCTCGCTCTTTGCGCTAAAGTTTTTTTTAATACTTTCAAAAAAGCTATCTATTCTAATTAAACGGCCTTTGTGATTCTTCTGGTGAGGAGGGGGGCATAGGAGGAGGCTACGTGGGAGGATATTTCCATGGAGGATATTGTCATGGGGGAAGGGGCATTTCTATGACGGGGGACGCCGGATTTCCAAGCATTATATAAAACAACGATCAGAAATTAAATGCAAAAAACAAGTTTTTTCAACTGAAAGTAAGGAGCAACATTAAAACTTAAAACGAACAGAAAGTATTGCGTATATGATAGGTTCTCCCCCTAGTCAATACCTCGCTCTTTGCGCTAAAGTTTTTTTTAATACTTTCAAAAAAGCTATCTATTCTAATTAAACGGCCTTTGTGATTCAGGGGACATTCTTAAAGAAGTGAAACAAAATTCGAACTTTAGCGTAAAGAGCGAGGTATTGACTGGGAAGAGAACCCCTCATTTACGTAATAAAAAAATACGAATATAGAAGTTCGTTACGTAAGTTATTTCGTAAGTTACGTCAGATCAAAATCGAGAAAGCCATTTAGCCAAAAAAAGTCAAATTAATATGCAAACTTTATTTTAATTATTCATGTAAGGTGAACCAAAATCAAAGCTGCATTAATTCAAAACGTTCAGAAATTAAATAAAAAAAAAATTTTTAACTGAAAGTAAGGAGCGACATTAAAACTTAAAACGAACAGAAATTATTCCGTATATGGAAGGGGCTATCTCCTCCTCAACGACTTGCTCTTTACACTAAAATTTTTTATTGTTTTAACAAATAGAATTGTGAGAAAGAGTCAAACTTTAGCGTAAAGAGCAAGGCGTTGAGGAGGGAACAGCCCCTTCCATATACGGAATAATTTCTGTTCGTTTCAAGTTTTAATGTCGCTCCTTACTTTCAGTTAAAAAAACTTGTTTTTTTTTATTTAATTCCAAATAATAGATCAATATACACAGATATAATGCAACACAGAGATCAATTACATAAGGCAGATAAAAATCACAGGAACACATAGATTCATTGGATAGTGGCAAAGCTGTTCAAAAATTTGGTCTTCTTCTTCGCTACCATCGTCTTCGAGGTTTCCGGCATCAACTGTTTCACAGTTAGAACAGTTTGTTCCTTTACAATTGCCACAAGCCCAGGTGCATTTTAAGCCATGCTTTTAGCAAGAACATCACGAAGGCGGCGGGAAGCAGAGTTCGTACTTGAAAAACGTCTGGAGTTCTTCATCTGAACTCTTTGCAACAGTGACCAGCCTTTGAAACATCAAAGCAGAGTCAACGGTAGGCAGTTCTGCTGCTGACTTCAGGTTACTTTGCACTCTCATAGTAATAGCAGTTGCTTTCTTCTTGAAAGTTCAGATGTTTGCGTCTTTTCCAGTTATATCATTCCGCATTTTCCCACCTATTGGTACAGCCTCGACTACGTCCGCATGGTCACTCGCAATCTCGCCGGTTACTATATTCCTCAGAAATGATTCCTTTGTGAAAGGTGAAAAATCAAGGAGAAAGTGGACAACCTTTTCAACACCTTTAAAGTCACGATTGCTTGACTCATTTTGCTTGGGATTCATCGGGACTCATTTTGCTTGACTAAGAATCGCAAGTGCTGGTCAACGGTATTTGCATTTGTGTAAGAACTTCGAAATGACTTGTGAAAAAAATCCCCCATAACAGCCGTCACATCGGTTCGTTTTCACTTTTTACTTGATTCGTTTATGCTTCTCTCTCCTACATCAATCACGACAATTTTCTACGTCCGCATGGTCACTCGCAATCTCGCCGGTTACTATATTCCTCAGAAATGATTCCTTTGTGAAAGGTGAAAAATCAAGGAGAAAGTGGACAACCTTTTCAACACCTTTAAAGTCACGATTGCTTGACTCATTTTGCTTGGGATTCATCGGGACTCATTTTGCTTGACTAAGAATCGCAAGTGCTGGTCAACGGTATTTGCATTTGTGTAAGAACTTCGAAATGACTTGTGAAAAAAATCCCCCATAACAGCCGTCACATCGGTTCGTTTTCACTTTTTACTTGATTCGTTTATGCTTCTCTCTCCTACATCAATCACGACAATTTTCTCGTCCGCTTCCAGTATTTATTTCTTACAGATTAAACAAATCATCATTCTAGACTAGAATTCCACCCCATAAAATGACAAAACGAGTCAATTGAAGCGAAAGGAAAACTAAACTAATTTTAAAATTTTCAGGTATTTTTCTAGTTGGAATTAAAAATTAAAATTATCACTCAGATACCACTTTTGCAGTTTACATAATAACTTCAGCGATTCTGTGAAAATTTTCAGGAATTATTCTAGTTTCAACTGACAAATCAGATTTTTTGTTAAAACCCTACAAAAATACTACATTTTATATAACTATATGAACATGCTTTTTATAATGTTAAAAATCCTATTTGATGCTCGTATGCAAGATCATTTGCTACTACAGTGTCGAACAAAAATGTAGGAACTCGTAGACAATGACAATTTTCGAAAAAGTCAGACTTTTATGTATCTCAAACTTACTCAGAGACTACCTCACCCTCTCCATCCTCAATCCAAGTTGCTGTAATTTTCTGATGCATGTAGGTATGTTAAATCAAACCCCTAAAACACTTCCTAAATTCGGAATTGTCTTTTCAGGACGGCATTCTTTCAGAAGCAACGCTATATATATACGTTGTCTTTTGGTAGACCTTCTGGAGGCCTTGCGTGCATTGTTAAGAATACCCTGAGTTTGCTCTCTCCAGTGTGTTTTCACAGTGATAAATTCATCCTTGCGGTTCGGTTTGGTAATACTGTGTTGATAAATGTGTATCTCCCGTCTAACAAAAAAACTATTTCCGCTTTAAACGCGTATATGAAAGCCTCGGTAAATCTTAAGGCTATTCTTGCGTCTGTTGTATCGACTGGTTATGATTTCATAGTGGTTGGTGACTTCAACACAGATATTACAAGTCAGCCAGTTAGATCCGATATAGTCCTTGATGCTTTTTCTGCTTATAAAATGGTCAAAAAGTGTGTATCTCCCGTCTAACAAAAAAAACTATTTCCGCTTTAAACGCGTATATGAAAGCCTCGGTAAATCTTAGGGCTATTCTTGCGTCTGTTGTATCGACTGGTTATGATTTCATAGTGGTTGGTGACTTCAACACAGATATTACAAGTCAGCCAGTTAGATCCGATATAGTCCTTGATGCTTTTTCTGCTTATAAAATGGTCAAAAAGTGTTGATTATTCATATATTCACCAATCTGGAAGTATGTCTAATATTGACCACGTAGTGTCCTCGCCAAGTATTAATGTATCGACTGTTCTTGTTCATTAAGACGATCGTAATATTGACCACCTCCTGATTTCGTTCTCTGCTTATCTAGTCGCTTCCCGTTTTACTAGACCATTTACACAAAGTTCTAAGTGCTTTTACAGGAATAACTGGAGTAGAGCTAATTTTGCACTTTATATTACTACGTTGTCCGCGTTATTGGGTTCTATAAAAGTTCCTTACCATTTGCTTCAAGTTACTGACCGTTTCTCCAATGATAAGCAGTCTCTAAATGAATATTATGATAAAATAATTTGGTGCTTAAAACAAGCAGAGGCGACTGCTGTTCCTCTAGAAAAGATTAAAGTTAAAACTATAAAACCAGAATGGGTTTTTGGACCCAGATTTAAAAGTTGTAAAGAATAAAGCTAAGTTTTGGCTACGAATATGGGTGTCTTGTGGTCGGCCAAATCGAGGAGTTGTCTTCGTTCTGAAGCAAAGTACCAAGCGTGCTTATAAAAAACGTTTACGGCAGTCTAGGGTATCTGGTTTTGGTTTTCCTGCGTCGAGAAAGGAGTGGTCTCATATTCTGAATTCGGACAAGCTTAGTAGTGATTTTTCTGAAAGTCCTAAATCAGTTCATACTTGAGTGTCGTATTATAATGATATTTTCGGCAAGGTGAACCGGGAAGTTGAAAAGCTTTTTAGTAACCTTCTTGAGTCGTGTTTGCCTAATCATATTTCTCAGAGCAATGTATTACCAGTTTCTACTATTGATATTGGTCAAGCTATTAAAAACATGCAATCTAGCTCTGTTGATCAAGACGGAATTTCTTCGTATCATCTAAAAGTAGCTTCCCCAACTTTGATAGATCACCTTCAGCTACTGTTTCAGATGTGTTTATCTACTTCTATGGTTCCCGACAGTTTTCTCTGTGGCACAGTCACCTCGGTTTTGAAGCGTGGAAAAACTTCGTCAGAGTGTAGTTCTTATCGACCAATTACTGTTTCGTACACTCTTAGCAAAATTTTGAATATATTCTTCTCCCTTTCATTTCAGAAAATGTTAATTTCGGTGAAAACCAATTTGGCTTTCAAAATAGGCTGGGATGTCAGCACGCCCATCGTGTTCTAGCTTCCCTCCTGTTGCAATCTGTTAATGATAAATCTCCTCTTTATATCTGTGCTCTTGATCTTTCAAAAGCTTTTGATAGTATAGTCCATTCACATGCACTCTATTCACTTTTTTCCAACAATATTAACCTTTCTATTGTTGTTTTGTTACGGTACTGGTATTCTAACTCTTTTATTCGGGTAAAATGTAATGGAGTAGTTTCTGATTCAAAGGTGTTTCTTCGGCGTGGGGTCTGTCAAGGTGGTGTGCTTTCTCCAACTATTTTTAGGTTATGTATTGCTCCTATCCTTTCATCCTTGCCTTCGACTTTCATTTCTGATGGAATTGATGTCTCGTATCTTGCTTATGCAGACGATGTTTTCCTTTTCAATCGTTCTAGGGCTGGGCTCTCACATTCTGTCAGCTGGATCTCAGACCAGTTCAGACGGATTGGACTTATGTTGAACGTTGATAAGTGCGAATATACTTCATTTAATTCGAGTGCGAGTCTCCCTCTTAACTGTGGTTTTTTCTCCATTCCCTGTGTCTCTTCTTTTCGGTGGCTTGGTCTTCACATTACTAATAATCTCAAAACACTTCGGGCTCTGACAGTTTCTAATGCAAAACAAAAAATCAGATAGGATATTCAAAAATTGTTACAAATAGAGGGAGGTACAATAGAAAAGCGCTTGGGAAATTATATTCTTCATTTTGCGGATATTCTATTCTTTTTTTATCTGGTTTTCTTTCAATTCTGAAGCCTAAAGATCTGAATTCTATCCGGACTTATTATTTTAAATTTTCTCGGTACCTTTTGTGCCTCACTCCGTGGTTCCGGAACCGGCATCTAATATCGCGATTCGGCCTCCCTGGTTTACGGGAAAAAGTGACTGTGATCGCGGGAAAGCTGTCGTTATCTGCAGGTCTTACTGCGCACCATAATTTACGTCGTTTTATGTAAATAATTGTTAAGTGTGCGAGTTTGCTTTTTTGTTGTTGTTGCTTTTTTTTTGCTCTTGATGCAATCCGCTCCTTTTTTATAGTGGGGAATAAAGAAATTATCATTATTATATAGTAAAGGCCATACGGCTCCAATGTTTAATTATTTATTATTATTATTTTTTTTCCAGGGGCACTTCGTATGGAAGGGGTCGTCACATAAACTTCGGAGGGGACTCATTCGATTGGAAATCGAAAGTTCTAGTGCCCTTTTTAAGGGTCAAAAGTGATTGGAAGGCAACTAAACCCCTTCCGCGACCACCATTTCCCCAAACACATCCAATCAAAATTTTGAGATAGCCATTTTGTTCTACGTAGTTGATTTCCTGATACAAATTATGTTTTTGAGGAGGACACTCCCCCCACAGCCCTCAGGGCAAGGGTTGTAAGTTATGCCCTGGGGGCATATAAGCTTTTTATAGGAAGCTGTGCTGTAGAAACTTCAAAAAGGGCTCATTCGATTGGAAATCCAAAGCGCAAGTGCCCTTTTTAATGGCCAACAGTGATTGGAGGGCAACTACTCCCCCTCTCACGCTCACCTTTTCCCCAGAAAAATCCAATCAAAATTTCGAGATAGCCATATTGTTCAACGTAGTTGAAAATTCTGGAAATTAGGTCTTTGAGGATGACACCCCCCCCCCTCCACAGCCCTCAGAGCAAGGGTTGGAAGTTATGCCCTGGGGCATATAAGGTTTTTATAGAAAGCCTTGCAGTAGAAACTTCAAAAAGGGCTCATTCGATTGGAAATTTAAATGTCTAGTGCCCTTTTTAATAGTCGAAAGTGATTGGAAGGCAACTAACACCCCTTCCACGCTACCATTTCCCCAAACACAAAAACACATCCAATCAAAATTTTGAGATAAACATTTTGTTCAACGTGTTGAAAGTTCTGGAAATTATATCTTTGAGCAGGACACTCTTCCCACAGTCTTCAGGGCAAGGGTTAAAAGTTATGCCCTAGGGTCATATATGATTCTTATGGAACATGGAAGGAATTCTCGTATAAACTTCAGAGGGTTTATTTGATTGGAAATTGAAAATTCTAGCTCACTTTTTAAGTGCCAAAAGATGTCGGAGGGTAACCAACCCCCCTTCCCCCACGCCCTTTTTATCAAATGCATCCGATAAAAATTTTGAGATAGCCATTTGTTAAAAATAGTTCAAAGATCATATAACAAAAACTCCCGTGTCGATAAAAACCCACAGGGCCCGGGGGTAGGCGTTGTAAGTTATGCCCTGGGGGCATATATGGTCCTTATGGAAGGGATGCTCGTATAAACTTCCAAAAGGGCTCATTTTATTGGAAATTAAAAGTTCTAGTTTACTTTTTAAGAGTCAAAAGGGATTGAAGGGAACCTAGCCCCCCCCCCCCCCTTCACGCCCTTTTTTCCTCAAACCCATCTGATAAGAACTTTTAGATATCCATTTTTTTTAAATAGTTCAAAGACCATATAACAAAAACTCCAGGGTCGACACAGCCCCCCCCCCCAGGGCCCGAGGGCAGGTGTCGTAAGTTATGCCCTGGGGGGAATATATGGTTCTTATGGAAGGGATGCTCGTAAACACGTCAGACAGGGTTCATTTGATTCGACATTGAAAGTTCTAGTTCAGTTTTAGAGAGTCAAAAGAGATTGGAGGGCAACTAGCCCCCTCCCCCTACGCCTCTTTTTCCGAAAATGCATCCGATAATAATTTTGAGATAGCCGTTAAGTTAAAAATTGTTCAAAAGTCAGATAACAAAAACTCACGCGTCGACACAACCCTCCATGGTCCGGAACAGGCGTTGTAAGTTATGCCCTGGGGCATATATGGTTCTTATGTAAGGGATGTTCGTATGAGCTTCAGAGAGGGCTCATTTGATTGGAAATTGAAAGTTCAAGCTCACTTTTTAATAGTCAAACGAGATCGGATGGCAACTACCCCCTCCCCCCACGCCTTCTTTTTCCAAACCCATCTGATTAAAATTTTGAGATAGAGATTTCGTTAAAAATAGTTCAAAGGTCGGATAAGAAAAACTTCGGTGTCAATACAACCCCCCAGGGCCCAGGGGAAGGCGTTCTAAGTTATGCCCTAAAGACATGATTGGTTCCTATGAAAAAGATGCTCGTATAAACTTCATTGAGGGCTCATTTGATTGGAAATCGAAAGCTCTAGTTCACTTCTTAAGCGTCAAAAGATATCGGAGGATAACCAGCCCCCTCCCCACGCCCTTTTTTCCTAAATGCATCCGATAAAATTTTTGAGATAGCTATTTTGTTAAAAATAGTTCAAAGATCATATAACAAAAACTCAGGTCTCGACAGAACCCCCCAGGGTCTGGGGGCAGGCGTTGTAAGTTATACCCTGGGGGCATATATGGTTTTTATGGAAGAGATGCAAGTATAAACTTCAAAGAGGGCTCATTTGATTGAAAATAGAAAGTTCTAGTTCACTTTTTAAGAGTCAAACGGGATTGGAGGGCGCCTAGCCCCCCCCCCCCCTTCACCCCCTTTTTTCCTCAAACCAATCCGATAAGAACTTTGAGATAGCCATTTTTTTTAAATAGTTCAAAGACCATATAACGAAAACTCCGGGGTCGATACAGCCCCACAGGGCCCGAGGGGAGGCGTCGTAAGTTATGTCCTGGGGGAAAATATTGATCATATGGAAGGGATGCTCGTAAAAACTTCAGAGAGGGCTCATTCGATTGGAAATTGAAAGTTCTAGTTCAGTTTTTGAGAGTCAAAAGAGATCGGAGGGCAACTAGCCCCCTCCCACATGCCCTGTTTCCCCCAAATGCATCCGATAAAAATTTTGAGATAGCCATAAAGTTAAAAATTGTTCAAAAGTCAGATAACAAAAACTCAGGTGTCGATCCAACCCCCCAGGGCCCGGGGGCAGGTGTTGTAAGTTATGCCCTGGGGCATATATGGTTCTTATGAAAGGGATGCTCGTATAAACTTCAGAGAGGGCTCATTTGATTGGAAATTGAAAGTTCGAGCTCACTTTATAATAGTCAAAAGAGATCGGAGGGCAACTACCCCCCCCCCACGCCTTCTTTTTCCGAACCCATCTGAAGAAAATTTTGAGATAGACATTTTACTAAAAATACTTCAAAGGTCGGATAAGAAAAACTTCGGTGTCAATACAACCCCCCACGGCTGGGGAAAGCGTTCTAAGTTATGCCCTAAAGGCAAGTATGGCTCTTACGAAAAGGGATTCTCGTATAAACTTCATAGAGAGCTCATTTGATTGGAAATTGAAAGTTCTAGTTCACTTTTTAAGATTCAAGAAATTTAAGGGCAACTAGCCCCCCCCACGCCCTTTTTACCAAACCCATCCGCTACAAATTTTGAGATAAACAGTTTTTTGACAATTGTCCCAGAATTAGATAACAAAAACTCCGGTGTCAACATAGCCCCCAGGGCCCGGGGGTAGGCGTTTTAAGTATTGTCCTGGGGGCGTATATGGTTCTTATGAAAGGGATGCTCGTATAAACTTCAGAAGTGGCTCATTTGATTGGAAATTGAAAGTTCTAGTTCACTTTTTAAGATTCAAGAAATTTAACGGCAACTAGCCCCCCCCCCCCACGCCCTTTTTCACCAAACCCATACGCTACAGATTTTGAGATAAACAATTTTTTGACAATTGTCCCAGAATTAGATAACAAAAACTCCGGTTTCAACATAACTCCCAGGGCCCGGGGGGTAGGCGTTTCAAGTATTGTCCTGGGGGCGTATATGGTTCTTATGAAAGGGATACTCGTATAAACTTCAGAAGTGGCTCATTTGATTGGAAATTGAAAGTTCTAGTTCACTTTTTAGGAGCCAAAAGACATTCGAGTGCAACTAGCCCCCCAAACAATGACGCAGTAGGTTTTAGCATTTTACAGTGAGAGAAGGAGGCGATATCCAAACTCTTGTCTGTAGTGATTTTTGTTCGTTTCAAGCTTGATTTGCATATTCAATTTAAATTCGTTTTAAGATTTATTTATTCATTTACACTAATATCTATTGTTTCCATTGATTGTTTATTTAATTTCCGTTCGTTTTAAGTTTCATTTATGCTTCAATTTTCCGTTTTAAGCTTGATTTTCATATTCAATCTAAGCATTACTTGCTTACAATATGCTTCATTTATGCTTCAATTTTCCGTTTTAAGCTTGATTTTCATATTCAATCTAAGCATTACTTGCTTTAAGATTTATTCATTCATTTATATTATTACTTGTTGTATGTTTTTGCTATGATTGTTTATTTAATTTCTGTTCGTTTTGGGTTTCATTTATTCTTTAATAGTAATTTCTGGTCGTTTGGAGAAGAATTTTAAAAGGTATTTGTATCTGCTGAGATTAAGTTTAAAATGGCCTTTACTTTTTGAAAAACTTGTTTTTTGGAAAGTTTTTTTTAAATTAATACATTAAAAAAATTCACCCTCAACCTCAACCTAAAAAAACTCGAATTTATGAAAGAGCTAGAACGGCAAACATTTCGGATTTGGAATCAGGATAAGCAACGACTTTGAGACAACAGATATCGGTTGATAGAGCAAAGAGTGTAACTCTAAACTCTAAAAAACGGAATTTTGATACCAGTATATATATATCGAATGAATTGGCTTATTATTCTATGATTCCAAATTTATAAGTTTTATTAAGTTTAGTCTTACCCATCAAAAGCTACGAGCCTGAGAAAATTTGCCTGATTTCCAAAAAAAGGGGAAAGGCCCCCTTGAAGTCATAGATTTTTAATGAAAATCCCACCATCAGATTCAGTGTATCAAAGAACCCTACTGTGAAGGTTTCAAGCTCATACCTGCAAAAATGTAGAATTTTGTGATTTTTGGCAGAAGAAAAATCACGATTGCGTGTTTATTTGTTTTTTGTTTCCAGGGGTGATCGCATCGACCCAGTGGGCCTAGAACGTCAAAAGAGGGCTCATTCTAACAAAGATGAAAAGTTCTAGTGCCCTTTTTAAGTGACCCAAAAGATTGGAGGGCAACTAGGTCCTTTCCTACGCCACTTTTTTCCCAAAATCGTCCGACAAAATTTTTGAGAAAGCATTTTATGTTCAACATAGTTGAAAGGCCCAATTACTATGTCTTTGGAGATAAAATGATCCCCTACAGCCCCTAGGGAAAGGTTTTTAAGCTATGAGATTTGCCGATTGTTTTATTTGTTACTGGGAAGAATGCATACATTTTTCGGGTGGGGGAGGGGAGGACAAATTTTCTTCTGTGAAAATTTTTAATGGAGAGGGAAGTTTCCAGGGGATGGACTTTTCATGGGAAATTTTACACTGGCCGAATTTGCCAGAATTCCTATATGAAATTTCTTTTTTATGTCTTGCTTTCTCTTTACCGATTCAATTTTACGCGTGGAGATGTTAAGGGTATTTGTCCGAGTTGAATTTTTGCCTGAATTGAATTATCCAGAGGATATTTCTATGAAGAAGAGGGTTTTTCCGTGGAGGTGGAGCCAGGTATCCTGGCCTTATTTAAAAAACGATTAAAAAAAAACCAAACTTTTTGCAACTGAAAGTAAGAAGCAACATTAATCCTTACTTTCAGTCGAAAAAACTTGTTTTATTTAGAGACAAACATTTTTCTAAAGGCAATGGAAAAACAATATCAAATAAAGTAAAAGTATATAAAAATGAACAAAGTATGTAAAAACAAAAATACCCAAAGCAATAGCCTACTTACAAAAAACTAAGATATAAACTCCCAACATTCAGTTCTGTTGAGCAATGCTGAAGCGTTGGACGGATATTTTTTAACAATATCGACGGTTTTGAACTTGGTTATCAAACACCAAAATATTTAATGCCTTGAGACTCAGTGTTTATAAAAAAGAAACGCATTATCAAAGTAGTTTGTCTAAAGTAAAACATTAAAACTAAGATTAAGAAAATCAAATAAAAAATTTTAATTCGATATTTTTAATTTAATTTTCAATACCATAAGCCAGTATATTTGACACCTTTATACTTCATAACTGTAAAATATTAAATCTTTTTCAAAGTGACAACTAGATAAATACAATCACTCCTGGAAAAAAGAGAATAAAACACAAAAAACGTATCCGTTCAGGGGGAAAATACAGAAATTCTTAGCATTCCGTTCAAGGGAAACATTTCTGATTATGGTGGCTTCATTATCAGCTCATGGGTAATCTTGCAATGCAAGCAAAGATTGACGTCAAATTTTTACCGAAATTGCCCCTTAGTTGTTTTCCTTGTGTTTTCTATAATTATACGAACTTTCTTGTGTACTAATAACTGCACTAATTACTAATAAAGAAATACATATTTAGGATCCCCATAAAGAGTTGAATCTTTGATTGAATGTTATCAATAGTTAGGCTATTATACTTTCGTAATTAACAAGGATCGCTATTTATTTACCATTCATTACTATGAAGATTTTTTTTTTTTTTTGCTCCAACCAAGTCATATACAAAAAATTTTTGTGAAAACTGGAATAGGGTTACTCCGTCGAAAATTAGAACTTATATTTTCCTTATTAAGGATCAAAATCTATTCGCAGGCAGCTAACAATGGGGCAACAGACATTTTTTCCATCGTTTTTCCCTATTCTGCTCTCTTTCCTTTGGTTTCCTTATAATTACTTATAGTCCTAAATTTCCAGGGGACATGCCCCTCCCCCCCGCCCCTGCCGGCGCCCATGCTCCATAGGTAAGCACTTGGGCTAAGATTATCTTCAAAGATTCCAACAAGGCAAAAAATTGTACATATTAGCATAAAGACTAGCACACGCACATGCATTAATACATAATACGCAGTAATGTCGGTATTATGTTTTACACCAAGTATCTTTACTGAGGATGTACTAATTAAAATTCCTAAAGTGGATAAAGAAAAAGAATTCTTATGTATACACGCAGACATAATTTGAGTCTTGGCTAAAAGTGAAAACAGAAAAAAAAAAATGCGACAGTCAACAACATGAATAAAACATGGCAACCACATTGCTCTGCTCATGTTAATGTTCTGACAATATGGGATATGACAATGTAGCTCGCTGAGCGAAATTCGTGTCAAATGCAAAATGCTTGTCAAATGATGATTTGATATATGAGTATTGCAATATGATAATTATAGTATTGTACGGTATGCACTGCAACTAAGTTACCTCATTCAGAGACAGTTTGGATTTATTGCTTCTATTGTAAAATACATTCAAGACGAAAGATCGATTATCGAATGCAAAATCAAAGATGGGGATTTGAAATAAATAAATACAGGGAAAACAGAAGGGATCCCTCCACAGAGGCAGTTTTGGGGGAGGAACAGAGTGGGCTCTTGCCCCGGGCGCAGAAATTTTAGGTGGCGCAAAATTTCAAACAAATAATATAGCAGTAATAATTATGTTGTATTTTTTTAATTTTATCAATAAAGTAGAGGGGGCAGTTAACAAACAAAAATAATTAATAAAATCAAAACAATTTAATAATTATAATAATTTAATTAAAGTAATTAAGTAATTTAAATAATAAATTAAAAAACAAACTACTAATTGATAAATTGAAAATGATTTTGCTAATAAATGAAAATTTTGTTAAAATTTGGCCTGGAAATTTTGTGCAAGACTAAGGGGGGCACTAATCAAGATTACGTCCCGGGCGTACGAGAGGCCAGAACCACCACTGTCCCTCCATAGGAATAAAAATGAGGAAAAACTTCCATCCTATCTCACAGCTCAACCTGAGCTGTCTCCATAGTAAATAAGGGTGATTATAATTGTCCTATAAAAGTCATCCTTTTCCTCTTCACTTCTTTTTTATTTATTATTAATTTTTTTTAGGTTTGTCTTTCTATTTTGCTTTGTACATTTGTCTCTCTTTTTTCTTCTTTTGCACTGAAGACAGCTGAACGGAAGTCTTGGTAGAAATACTTACATTTTCACTGACTCTGAATTATTTCGTTTCTCCCATTGTCCCATATTTCCTCGCATGGAAGCATGCGGCGAGGGCGTAAGGGCTGCCCCTCCCAAAAATCCCACAATTTTCTTGAATTCATGGGTATTTGTTGTTCAAATTCTTTTTTTTATTATCATTAATTTTGGCCGGCCGAAAATTTTTCTTTATTAATGGACCAAAAATCCTGCGAAATGTGCCTGTTTACTCGTATTAGCCTGGATAATATATCTAGTTCTGTTGAAACAGTTCATTACCTTTTTCTTTTAATTTGTTTATTATTAACGTCATTCACGTACACAGAAGTTTACTTAGGTTGGGACCCAACATAAAAGGAAGGGGCCAGCGATTTTAAAAAAGCGATTTATATGGCAAACAAGAAATTACATTAGAAATCATAACGATCTCGATATTTCGGGGAGGGGGGCTAATTAAAAAAAAAAAAACTTCCCGCTTAGTTCAAGATTTTCCGGTTGCATTCGTTGGAATGATTTAATGAGGAGTGTCCTCAATGCGCGTATATCGGCATTTGGCACGAAGGTCCTAAAGGACCCTCTCGTGAATTATGACTTTAAATACCCAGCTGTATTTTACTTCTTAGACACCAACATGCGATACAACACAGATCCTGTAAAGTCATATATGCAAAATAAACGAAAGAAAAGGCCAAGAACTTGATTACACTTTTTTTTTCTCTTAACGGGAAACTCACCCGCTTGATATTTAAATCGTGGATAGCAAATCCCCCAAAAAAACTATGTGTGAAACTACATATTCATTTTGTTCTATTATTTTATATACGTATGGCAGAGGATTATTTTTCATTGTTTATGCGGTAAAAGGAAAATCCTGAAGCTTACTTTCAGAACGTACGAATAAAAAATCAATAAGCTTATCATATACTCTTAATTAAGTTCATCAATTGTTCACCGAAAAGGAAAATAATGAACTCTTCTTTCAAAATTTTATTCTCAAGCATAATCTTAATCGAAGGATATAGGGTTAGCAAACTTAGCGATGTAGTTATAATAGACCTAGGTTTAATTCTTGGAAATCCAGTATTTCTTACAGTTGCCCTTTCAAAGAGAAGGACAAAACCTTCGAAAAGGCCAAACTTTTTCCTTCGAAAAGGCCTCAGGAAATCATAGGCACGACGTTGCATGGAATGAACCTCTAACTCTCGGATTATTTCGGGTACCCGTCTGACTGTCCGTATTTCAAACAGTAAGCTGTACGCTGCGCTAAAGAAAGGACTCGTTCTGCCGAAGACAGATGACAGATTGCCAAATATAGTTCTTGTCGGCCCACCATCTAGGACCAAACGAGATGTAGGTCGTCCCCGAATTGGGTGGGGAGACGTCGTAAGGGAAATTGGACCTTCTTGGGAGGGGTTGAAGAGGGTGGCCAACCCCTCCCCTTCTTGAATAGCCCACGGCCTTGGCTTATACTAAAAGATTCCAGGAATTTTAAATTCGCAAAAGGACGAATTACAGCTTATTGAGTTCTGAAACACAATAAGCAAATAATTAATTGAAATAGGTTTCACTAGGAGCTTACGGAAGCTATTTAATAATTACAATTGGCTGGTGAACGCTAAAAATTATAAATATCAATTGCAATAATCTTATTTATCGATAGTTAATAGTTTAATAATGATAATTTAATAATCATTTTCATTTATTAATTGCATCCTCTACATTATTTCGATCAAAATAAAATTTCTAAATTACAAAATAATTATAACCATTAAATTATTTATTTGAAATATAGCAGCTCTAAAATTTCTTTACCCGGGGCAAGTGACCTGACCTGAGTCATCGTAAAAAACTTCTTTTTTTTAAATCTATTCATCTAGAAAGTGCATACAGATAAATAAACAAAAAAAATGTATAAAAAAATACCGATCTAGCGTTGACGTCAACTGAATGTGTCCCAGCCAACAGTTTGACCAAATTCGGGTTGCCATGTTTTGCAGCCCAATGCAAACCAGTCTAGAAATGAAATACATATTAGAATTTGTTTTTCCAAAAGTATACCAGTGCAGGTTCTAGCCTCTATTGTTTCCGGGGCAAAATCTTGATTAGCGCCCCTCCCCGTCTCCCACAACATTTTCAGGCCACGTTTAACAATATTTTCATTTATTAACCAAATTGTTTTCAATTTACTAATTAATTAATAATTTATTTTTGATTATTTTTTTACATTATTCAAATCATTTAATTATCATTATTTAATTATCATTATAAAATACATTTTATTTTAATAAAATTTCAAATATTACAAAACGATTATAGCCGTTAGATTATTTATTTGCGCCCCTAAAATTTCTGCACACGGGGCAAGTGCCCCATCTGTCTCCCCCTAAAACCACCTCTGAATTGTACACTTTTTTTATTATTTTTCTTTTGAGATGCAGATTTGACCGAGGGCTTTATTAAGGTGTTTCCGTGAAGCACTTGAATGACTCAACTTTATATTCTCAATGATTAGGATAACTACCTAATCGAATCAGTACATCAGCACCAAATAAGGGTTGGTACGAAGATAATACGGGTTGGAACAAAAGATAATTTTTATCTATAGGAGTTAATTTGAGCAAGGGCTTCCTAAAATACACTCTAAACATTTTCCATACTCGGGAATGTAATTTTCTCCAGTATTTCCGCGGTGCTGGTCAAATTGGTCTCTGAAAGGCTCAAAATATATGACCAACTAAAGAACTTACAGAAATGTGTGATTCGAGAAAAAAATATAACAGCAATTGCAAAATATAGTAGTTATAATGCACCGAATGAACAATTTGCAGATATGCAATAGCGCCAATCAGGGGGAGAGAAATTGCCCCCCACCACAAATTTTAAAAAATACCCTGTTAGTTCTATTTCATGGTGACTGAGAGACAAAACATAAAAACCACAAAAGAAACAGCAATTAAAGATTTCGATTGGGTATGAATTCTTTTTAAGGATGAATCCTGGGGGCTCCCACTTTTCAAAAACCACGTACATCAAGTGCCAAGTGGGGCTGAAATTTGCCAAGCATGACGGAACAGTGTAGCACACATGGCATTCTGAGATTTACACCAGGTAACGGAAAGTGGACGTTCATTTGGGGGTTGATCTAATCAATACCTCAATATAATGAGAAGGAACGTATATCTGTTCTTTTTTTTATTAGGTTTTAATAAAAAAAAAGGCTTTGCAGAAATAACTGCTTTGTGTCCTTTTCCTCTCTCACTAACAAAAAAAAAATACCTTTGTTGTTACTTTGTATTTTGTTTCTTCATTTTCTGCCCCCTTCTCTCATATAGATGTTGGTGAACTGGAGCCAGGACCGTACCAAGTATTTTCTTTCCGGGGGGGGTCATTTTGTCCGGAGGAAGGGGTTTACAAAAAAAAATTCAAAGATATATTTTATACATTTTTATTATGTTTTTACGAGTCGGAAAATTCCCGGGGGCGGTCAAACTTCCTAACCCCTCCCCTGAATACGGCCTTGACTTGGACGACTGCATATATAACAATTTGTTCATACTCGTTCTGTAGTAATTACAATTACATTGTCCTCGGTTGACAATATTACCGCTCTTTACTTTAATAAAAAAAAATTATATCTAGTCGAAGACACCAGCAACTCCAGAAACGACTTATTGATTACCAAGATTACATTGATACAATTCTCAAAATCAGAAACTTTTACAAGCACAATCAGAATCACTAAGGATCCCCGCAGGTCTTATGCTAACGAAAAGCAAACAAATCCAAATGCTTTCCCCCCATAGGGGAACAAAAGTTACTACACTATAAACTCAGGACATAATTGGTCTTCTAACGAGCCTAATTAGCAACAGTTATTTGGGATTCAATGTCAATTAGACGCGGAAAAATCTAAATGTGCAGCACGCTATTGGGGGTCATGTTCTTGTCAATTTATGGCCGAATCACTTACGCCGGCAACAAACCATGGCCATAGGTGGCCTCCTTTGTCGGTTAATAAGAAAAACAAACACCGATATAGAATAAATTCTGATTACTCATTTCATTTTGAATTGCAAACGATGAGTTAGAATCGCCCATGTGGAATTCAATGTCAGATATTTTATCAACTGTTGTTTTAACCATGAATTTCGGGTATATTCTTCCTCCAAGTTTGGTATAATTATTTTAAAGTAGAAACGCAGATAAATTAATTAGACATTCTTTTAAATGGAGATGCATTTATTGCCATTGAGTGGCGAACGTATATTAAGTGCAACAGTTGCATTTTGCGGAAACCGCTATATACTGTATCAAGGAAACGAGAGACGAAACCCCCCAAACGGGTTATTTGCAAGAGACCGCTATAGAGAAATGGAATGCAAAGCGTGGTTTCCATTGCGTTTACGGTATTTAAACTGTTGTTTTTCGGGGTTTAGAGGGGAAAAGGTACCTAGGTTAGGTTAGGTTATGCATTTAATATATGCTATGCTTTGCCCCCAACCCCCTTAATGTGCAAATATATAGCCCAAATTTGTTTGTAAACTGCTATATACTCATCCTATTTTATTTCATTAGCATTAGCCAAACTTGACTTCTTTTGCGGTGCTCGCATAATGCACCAATACCTATTTAGTTAGTACCAATTTGGGACTCTCGACGCAACAAGATTTTCTTTTTCTTCTTAAGAAAATATGTAAATGAACCAAATTTTATTTATAACTTTTTTTAGCATATTTGAAGTTAATAATGAAGTTTTACATGTACTTCAGTCCTATATTTAGTATTTTCTTTATGCTTCAATATTTTATTTTACTCGAAATAAGGCACATATACAAGAATTTATGTTGGTATGCAGGCAAAAAGGAGCTGAGCTAAAAAGATCAAAAAAAGTTTTGGAACGATGGAAAGGGTTTTTTCCCCAGGTAATATTTAAGATAAATGACGTAACCACATTTTAGATGATAATACGATTTACGGCATGGGCGCCTGCAGAAGGGGAAATGGCTTTGGCAGAAGGCCCTGGAAAACAAGGAGACACTCAAAAACGTATAAAAATAGTAATCTGAGAAATATTCCCATCTAAATCATGATAAAAAACAAACTCCATGTAGCAATTGCCCTAGGTAATTTCTTGGAGGGCCTCATGATTTGCTGTGATTTAGCCGCCCCCACCCCGCAAAAAATACCCCCCCCCGCGACTGGATGGTCTCTAATCACTTTCGACTTAAAAAAAGGACTAGAACTCTCAATTTCTGATGTAATGAGCACCCTCCGAAGTTTCTGCGACCATGAGGTGGAGGTGGGGATGAGGAAGGGACAGTACCCCTCCTATATGGAATAAATTGTGCTCATTTTGGGGTTAACGTTACTCTTTACTTTCATAATAACAGCATAGATCAGAAATCAAAAGGGATTAAAAATAAACTTTATATTTTTATGCGATTTCAAAGTTTTTTATACCCCCCCCCCCCAAAAAAAAAAGTCCTGGATACGGTACTGGAGATTATATATCAGTTTCTACCTCCACCCTCCCCTCGTCTCTGCCTTAGAACAAATTCTGTATTTACACTGAAGGCTCAAATGAGAGTTGGGATGTTTTGGCATTGAAATGCACCCTTTGAAGCATCTCCATCCCTCTCTAATTACAAAAGAATCAAAGAACCCCATTGTGGAGGTTCAAAGCCCTTATATGCATCAACCAGCCGCGGAGGGGGGGTGTATTTTCCGTAGTGGGGTGTTTTCCACGGAAAGGTATTTTCCGTAGTGGGGTATTTTCCACGTGGGGGGGGGGTATTTTCCGGGGATGCAGTTTCTAAACCAAAATGTTCTAACTTTCCCTGAGCATTCAGGAAAATATAGATGAGGGTTGGGGTTATAAATTAATAAATTAATTTCATAGGTGTTGCAGAGTGATAGCTCCCTTCTGATTGCCGAGAAATGTTTCTTCGGAACATGAAACATTATATTTACATGCTCACCGGCGCAAAGGGTGGAGGGGCATCTTGAGCGTCGTCAAGGGATTTCCCAGAAGGGGGAGGCAAGTGTTACTAGGTAGTACATTTTATCAGCGATTATGTTTATTTTTATATATTAAACAGCTATTCGTGATTACAGTAATCAACACTTCAAATGTTTTGATAGCAACATATATTAGAAGAACGAACTTTTTAGGGTCGTTCCGAAGATTTATTTTTTCTTATATTTTTGTATATATTCTTATATTTTATTTATATTTTATATAAATTTTTCCTATATTTTTATATTCATATATTTTTCTTATATTCTTTCGATCGCTTTATCCACTGGTTAGGCTATTACATAAAAGAAATTAAATGACAAAAAATTGTGTTAATCCTTAGGCAATTTTTTACGTTTCCAATCCAGGACGCTACTAACCAATTTATAAGTATTATTGCTTACAATTTAACAACAAACAGGGAGGATTAAGAGTGTGGTAGCCCCTATCATATCTTGGATAGGCCTTGCCATGATTTGAAAACGAACAGAAACTTAAAAAAAAATGTTCTAAATGAAAGTAAGAAGTGACATTGAAACTTAAAATTAACATTATTCCGCATATGATTCTTTAAATTAAAATTTAAAGTAAATAATATAATTTAATACTATATTTATTTAAAATAAATTAAATTAAATAATTAATTCAATAATATATTTATTAATAATAAATGAAATTAAATAATATAATTTCAATTAAAATTATTCCACATATGAGAGGGCTGACCCTTCTTGAACTCTCCACCCTTCGCGCAAAAATTTTTCAGTGGTTAACATACTTCTTATTCCAATTCAACGGTTTGTTCAGTCGTTCTTGAAGGTTTGGACAAAAAGTCGAGTTTCAGCGTAAAAAGCAGGGGCTCAGGAGGGGGCAGCATTGCTCATATATGAAACAATATCTGTTTGTCTTAAGCTTTAATTTTATTCCTTACTTTCATTTGAAAAAACTTGTTTTCTTTTCATTTGATTTTTCAAAGACAAGCTTAAGTTTCCTTTCGAATGGTTGAATTATTATCTTTAATAATGTGTAAATTAATTTCAATTTATTTAATTTATTTTAATTTAAGTTAAATTTCAATAAGTTTAGTTTAATTTTAAAGTAATTTAACTAATAATTTTTTTGTTTTATTTAGTTGATGGTTTATTAATGTTTAAAAAATTAAAGCAGCCAAAACTATTGTCTTTTAAATCAGGCATGACATTATGGCATTTTTTTTATTTCTCAAAAATGTCAAACTTTTCATGGCACCACTTTGTTGAGCCAATCATAATACCATCATTTACTTAGAACCAATAATTTTTCATTCAAGACCAAAACTGACAAACATTTCATCAGAAAATCAAAACATGTCAACAATATTCATCCATTAACACCGTCTAATTTCCTACCACAAAATTCTTCAGAAAGCCCCAAAATAATTCATCCCTACTCTCTTTAATATTTCATTCTATGTTTACACTTTTATGTTAGACATGCATGAAATATTATTATCTAGCCTGTCTATAATCCCTACCAACTTAGGGTAATTGCTTGATTGATGGTATGAAAATAGGCCTATAAAAAGGGGAAATCTAAAAGAGTAATGAAAACCATAATAAAAAGTAGGCGTGAATCGTTTACTTACATACTAATTTGATGGAATGTCCCAATTTGTCCAATTAAGTTAAGTAAAAGAGGGTTGACGATGTGCACAGAGGGTGTAACAAAAACATGAAAAAAGAAACAACACATAAGATAGGGTACATAATATACAGTTAGAGGTTAAAAAATGAGGTCAAATAATAGCCCTTCTTTTATGTTATCTAAGACAGGCTCCAAGACCGTATCTAGGATTTTTGTTCGGTGGGGGGGGTATAAAAAACTTTAAAAAACACATCAAAATTTGTTTATATGCATTTTTACTACTTTTTTAGAAATAGGACAAAAATTTCGGGGGTTGGCGGGTTCAAACCCTGTAAACATCTCCCCTAAATACGGCCTTGGCACGCAGGTACGCAATTTTTTTTCGGGGAGGGGCCAATGATTTAAAACAAAATTTTTGGCTAATCTGAATAAAAGGTACATAAACATTCTGAAAAATATAAGATTCAGAGGAGAAGCCCGAGTTCAAGAACCCTCCCCCCTCCGTAAGTAGCTGATTTAAGGCCTTTAACATGAATATCTCCCTTTTTGAAAGCTGCTTGAGCTATTTATAGTGACTAAAAATTGCGATAATACCTTCAGAAAATTAAACCAATGGGATAAAAGCACACTTTTAACATGGAAGTTTAGGACAGTTATCCTTTTTTTCTCTTCAGCTAAATCTTATTTTCTCACTAACAGAAATATTTGATTGACTAAAAATCCAAAACATATTTTTTTAGTCTTCCCCATCTACTGACAGTGGCGTGATTTCGTACAAACCCTGAAGGGGGGAGGAGGTTGGAGCCGATATTCTTAAGTCAAGTGAAAATGACAGTGACAAATAAGAAATTAGCTATATAGACCACAAAGGCAAACGTATACTTAAGAAAACTGATCAGTTTCTGTGGATGCTTGAACTATGCAGGCCTATCTTAGTTTTGACAAGATTTTTTAAGACGCTACATTTCAGCTATGGGAAGGGGGGTAACTGCCCCCCTGCCCCATAGCAAAATATTTCCTGTCTACCGAGTAGTTTATGTTAAGGAATATAACGCATTTTGAATTTCCAAAGCCGAAATGCACCCAGTAGATCAAGTCAAACTATATGGACCTCCGGATCAACATGAACCAATTTCAGATATTTCGCCAAGGACGTCCACCGAGCCGTCCTCAGCGCTTCACCTGAGACCCTCATTTTCTTGGTTGTTTTTTAATTTTTATTTTCTTATATTTTTTTTAAACGTCATGTATAGCCACGAAGGTCTGAGAACGTATTAAGTCAATTCTGAGAAAAAGTGTTTGACACGCCCTTAATTTTAGACTAAAAGGTTTATAGTTATTAGAAAACTTTAGTAATTTAGGAATTTATAGCTAAATATTAAAGAAATATAGTAGAGTATGTAATTATTAGGGATTTAACATAAGACGTTCTCTGTCAAGTTGCAAAGTCAAGAGACTGCAAACCATTTTTTATAGATAAGGGACATAGCACAGCAAGAAATTCGCATTACCATTTTTTCATAGGGTTCATGATATTGCAAAAAAAAGAAGTAAATATTGATGATGCGACACTTCCTCGGATCAATAGCTTTGGACCAGTGAAAAAAAGTTTTCCGAGTTTCCATCTTTTCTTAAAGAAAAAACCTTAAATTTTTTACTCTGAACAGTCAATCCTTAAAATTACTCTTTATAGTTGGAAGTAGTCCAGCTAAGAAAATTACGCAAGCGCTATTTACTGGCACTCTATTGTTTTTTTTTTGTCGTCTTTTTACCAGCAAATATAACTATAGTCTGGCTTGAGCATAATCCTGCCCAGATATCATCACAGTAACAACAAAAATCTACTCTACCATGAATTGGGCAACAAAGTATCAATTTGTTTGCTAAAAACAGAAAAAAATATGCAAAGGTGAATTAAGAATACATAAATAAACAATTTACGCTTAAATGAACATCATATCCATTTGTTATATACCCGACTTTCTCCTAAGCATCATCTTGAATAATTCGTTTTTACAATTCCTGTTCATTGTCATTTAGACACGCCTTCAAACATACATCTTTCAATATTTGTGGGTTGCTTCAAATATTCTATCCCAATAAGCCCACTTACTAACTGACTTTCCAAAAGAACATGGTTGATTAGAGTTAACTGAATTGCGTAGCTTTCATCGCTCCAAGGGCTTTATGTCCTAATCCCGAGTTTGTATTAGGCTTCTGAAACCGTCAAAAGCTATGCCCTAGGCGCATTTAGGTACACCTTCAAACATATATTATATCTCAAGAAGCCACTCACTGACCGACAATCCAGAATAGGAGAGTTGGTCAGAGTTAACTCGATTGCGGAACTTTCATTCTTTCAAGGGCTTTAACTCTGAACTCCCAAGTTAGTATTAAGCTTCTGAAACCGTCAAAACCCATGCCCTAGGCGTATTTAGGCACACCTTCAAACATACATCTTTCAATACCCATTGGTTGCTTCAAATAATCTATCTCAATAAGCCACTCACTGACCGACAATCCAGAATAGGAGAGTTGGTCAGAGTTAACTCGATTGCGGATCTTTCATTGTTCCATGGGCTTAAAATCTAGACTCCCGAGTTAGTGTTAGGCTTCTGAAACCGTAGAAGGTACTGCCCTATCCACACTTGTCGGTAATACAGCAAAGATTTATGAAATACATGAATTTTTTCTGTATTTTAACACCACACATATGCAAAAACGAAGAAAATCGAAAATGACAAGAAAATTTGAAAAGCTAGTATAACACTTCTCAACTATTACCTATTAATAACTATGTCTTTGTATTTTCTGAAAATTCCGTCTTACAGATAGGACAACTGCTATTCTAACCTTCCATCCTTTTCATTTCAAAAAAATTGTTCCTCAGATCCCATACTCTTCTTGGTCAATAACCAATTTTATGCACGAAAGTTGAACTTAGTTCAACCCGAAAAATTACGAAAGGGACACATAGGCTAATCGGTGCTATACTCATGCGTAATTTTGATTTTATCCACAAGTGTCACTATAATATGTTCTGGGCATTACCCAGTATCAAGGCCGTACCCAAAAAGAGGGGGGGGGTTGACACCCCCCCCCCGAAAAAATCCTAGATACGGCCCTGCTCAGAGTAGCTCAAAATTGACTATCAAACGCATACTTTAGTTGGTACCAGGATATCTTGGGTTGCGGGTGGGGGGAGGGGGGAGGGTGGAGGACTACACTTCTTCCTTGGAAGTAACTTCCCAGATCAAGGCTACTTATTCAGCTGCAAGTTGAGCTTTGACTTTGCTTGGAGCATTTTAACTCTCAGATAAACGGCGATCCTGTTTGTGATTATCTTTTCGGTATCTTTTTTTTAATTATTATAACACACTATTATAAATAATTACTATATCATTATTATCATACTAAATTACCCCCCCCCCACACCCTCGTATCTCAAGATTATTATAATTTCTCAATAGTTTCCTACTTTACTGGTATTATTCGTCTGTTTTGGCGTTTTCTGAAATCCACCCCCCCCTCCCCTCGGACCATAAATGTCTGCATGTGTACCCTGCTGAAAAAAATTGAAATCTTGTATGAATTTTGATGTAGCCATGGGAAAAACCTTGATTTTATTTTGTATTTTTCTCTCAATTTCTTATATGTCAAGTATTTTGCAGAATGTTTGTATTTTTATCCAGCCTTCTCATACATAAACTCCAATGAACGCACCTGGTGAAAAATAATGCATTTACGGATTGTGCAATTTTTTATTTCCAAAACTAAGGTAAAACCAAATGTTCACAAGAAAATTTTTCATTTGGGCATTTTGTTTTTTCATTCTATTTATTTATTGTTTTAATATATCGATACATTCTGGTAGAAGGCAGAAATTTTGATTTTTGTTACGTCCATTATGCCATCACGTACAGCCATAAATCTTGGAACATAGGGAACTACTTTTCTAGTTAGGCCATAGAGTAGATAAGCATTATCTAGAGATTAAATCGATTCACAAGATAAGTCACAAGCAACATTTTATTCTTATCCTCATCAAATATGGCAGTAATCATCTAAACGTTTAGTGTCCGTATCTTCCGGAGTCAGAACGAACCGAAACACTAATCAACTATTGCGTAACTTCTGGAACTGTAGACCTGAAATGCAATAGTTAAATACGCAGTTCCTGTATTGGAAGTAGGAATCCACCTTGTTTTTTTTCTTCAGTTAAGTTTTATTAAATTGAAGTATAAGTGTATCTAACAACCCTGTCACTGTCAATGACTTTATTCTTTTCATCATCAAAGATGGCAGTAATCCTTAAATCTAAGAATATATCTTCTGGAGCAAGAAACGATCTTGCACATCATTCTGCCACTAACCTATTGCATGAGAATTGTTGACATGAAATGGGGTTCTTGAATAAACACTATTCTGTATTGGAAGTCAGAATCCATCTCGTATTCCCCCTGCGTTTCTCAGCATAGTTCTATCATATATATGGGTATCTAACAACCCAGTCACGGCCAGTGACTTTATTCTTGTCCTCATCAAAGATGGTTGTAACACACAAACGGTGAGCCCGTATTTTGTAGAGTCTGAGCGAAGTTACCCTATTCTGCCACTAAACAAGTGGATAACTACTGGAATTGATGACAGTTTGAAATCTACTGGATAACAACTGGAATTTGATTCAACAGTTTGAAAATCGTAGTTTCCTGTATTGAAAGCTAGAAACTACCTCGTTTCCCCCCTTCTTTTTTCACCGAAGTTTTATGATATTTGAACATATTGCTATCAAGCCACCCCGTTACGGTCAATAACCTTATTCTTACTTTCGTTAAAAATGTCAGTAATCCTCGGATGGTAAATTCCTGTATCTTGCTGGGACTGAACGAACTTAAACACTATATTGCCACTCACCTATTGCGCAACTCCAGGAATTCTTGACCTGAAATGCAATAGTTCAATATGCAGTTCCTGTATTGGAAGTAGGAATTCAGCTTGTTTTTTTCCCTTCTTTTTTCAACAAAGTTTTATTATATATAAGTATATGTGTATCTAACCACCCAAGACTCAAGAACACGCTACAGAACCGCAGACAGACACAGCTAACATTGACAATTATATCATATTTACACTGGTTATAGATGAGTTATTTGTATGAGTTGTTAACACGACAGCGCCATGTTTTGTGGCGTGACAACACTGATAGAACAAATGCAAAAGCATCATAGCCTACAAAATTTCAAAACGAAACAAGTGAATACTTACACCCTATTCAAGAGCCAAGCCAATGAAATTCAAACAGTGAAGGAAACCGCCAATTATCATCAGCACCAGACATGAAAAACAAAAGGGTATGAAATTGACTTAAATAAATAATAATAGAAAATAACAGTTAAATAGACTTGGGCAAATTTGTCTTCCATAACTTGAAAGTTTCGCATAATTATCGAGTAAATTAAATACCACTAAATTATGTTCTAAATAAGGGAAAACATGGTTAGCCTTGAGGGGAGATTATAACTGGCTCATTCCTTGCCAAAAGGGCAAATTATAAAAGCATATTCAACACAGAACTAAGACAAAAATATTATTCTGTCTTACCGTAATACAATCCTGAAGAACACAGCCAAACATGAAAAGAAAGAAAAAAAATTAGACAAATTAATTTTTTACAGTCAAACTTAAGTAAAACATTTAATTACACCTATTAATGAAAATAATGGCATGCATTCTGATTAGGAGGTTGTATGTGACAAAACGGGGTCGCAAAAAAATATATAATTAATGTTTACAAATTATAGTGATCTATGATTATTTTTAATGTAGATTTCCACAATGACTGTGCAAAACAAGCATTTGATCTATATTT
This sequence comes from Artemia sinica, assembly GCA_027921565.1. NCBI lineage: Eukaryota > Metazoa > Arthropoda > Branchiopoda > Anostraca > Artemiidae > Artemia > Artemia sinica. Next base: position 46,233,672 of record CM051270.1, read on the forward strand.
ATAGTATTATTTTGATGGGGATGGTAAATCATATTTCTAGAAGAAGGACATATTGCCAAGCCTCGAAAGCCAGACATCTACATCTTTTAACATTTCAAACTCAAGTAAAACATTTGGGGGATCTACTAGCTTAAAATTGCTGTCACTAACAACAAAGTGACAAATTACAAATACATTTTATATATTTTGATATTATTTAGGCTTTAAGGCACTTGGTCTGCATATTTCTCATCATTATTCATAACAGAGGCGGTTCTGCAGACTCCTTTAACAGTTCTTTAAGGGGTGGGTGGAAATTCACAAAAGTTTCCCTTCTCTGAGGTCCTTTCTACAAAGGTGACTCCAAGATATATCCACACACGAGTCCGCAGAGACTCCAAGTTGCGTGAAATCTTATGCATATGAAAATCAATAGCATTTAGTTTACTCGCAAACATTTTTATTTCCCATTAACCACGACAACAGAAATAAAACAGTTTTTGACCAAAAACAAATACCCCAAAGACTAGGTTAAAATAAAATACAGGTTCAAAAAGCTCTGTTCTAAACCCAAGTCTCCCCCATTTTCTTTCAGGGCGCCAATTTACGAAAATGTAGAGGGGGCAAGGATTTTTTTCTAAATGGGAAAAAAATATGGGTACTTGCCAATTAGCTGGAACCCACGCGATATATTTTATACGTAAAATGCTTAAGAAACTAGTCAAACGGGTTTCTTTCAGTAGAGAATTGGATTGCAAACCGTTGTTTTTCATTGCGTTTACAATATTTAAATTTAGTTTTTGGGGGTTTAGGAGGGAAAAAGGTACCTAGGTTAGGTTACTTATTTAATATATGCTATGCTTTACCCCCCACCCTCCCTAATGTGCAAATATATAGCCTAAATTTGTTTCAAAACTATAATATTTTATCATATTTTGTTTCATTTCATTAGCATTAACCAAACTTGACTTCTCGCGTGGGTTCCAGCTAATTGACAAGTACCACAATATGTTGTCCAAAATCTAGCGAGATGCTATGTTGTTTTATTTTGATTATTTTAATGAAAATATGAAAAAAGGTATCTTTCAAAATCTAGGGGATAATACCACTTTCTGTCCCCTTTAACTAAAACCCCTGTTTTCCGATCAAGGGGGATGTCCTTTACAACAATCTTATAGGAAGAACTCCTCTATCTCCCCCTCGCATGCAGGTACGGTTATAATAGCCGAATCTATTATCTAATTATAATAGAGAATTTCCGAAGTTAATTATAAAGCTTGATTTTCCTAATCGAGTATAAAATCCCAGTCAGATTCCTATAAAGGATAGCCCACTGCAAATAGGCGATTATTGCAGACTATTCACGACAAATTTTCAAACAAAATAAACAAAGTTCAACCCTCTATTTTACAAAATATATACCAAACCAACAATAATACAAAAGGTCTGTATTTAAGCTTTCTTCATTTAAACGGTTAATTGGCGCCAAAAGATGAGGGCATAGTTCCGGACAATCCTTCAGCCCAGGGTTACGCCTACCCCCTCCTTTATTCAAACACAAGCTGACCCATACCTCAGCCCGAAGGTCAGTTTAATAACTGGTTAGCGGCTCGTTAAGACTAAACACCTACCCACCTTAATTGCAGTCTAAAGTTCTCTGTTTCATCGATGACCCGAGCTCAATGGTAGGGTATTGTTCAACTGATGACCCTAGAGTTTTACTTATTCAGGGTTTTAATTGTAGAGTTCTGATGATGAATGAGTCTCAATTGGTTTTTAAATTCAATACCCCTTGATCCGGCACTTACTGACGGAATATCCTCTTTCAAAGCGGTAAAAACTATAATTTCTCTTCTTTTTTCACTCTTCAAATATGCAAATGATATATTATATAGGGGTTAGATACTTCTTAAAGGCTATTTCAATTTTATTACTAAAACTGTGTTTCCCAAACTATTAACATATGTGTACCCCTTTCTATAATTTTCGTACCACTGAATACCCTTCGTGAAAAAGGGATATATTTTAGTAACACTCACTACATATTTATTTTCTAGTGCATGCACAAAATAATAATAATAAAAAAAAATACATTTTTCATAGTAAAACAAAAATAGAAGTTAGCTATATTATGAAGATATTTATTTGGATCCGTGAGAAGAATGAAACAATTTGTGCTAAGATGACATATTGTCACAGTTTGATTCATGTTCATTGTGCATGTGCATATCCCTATAAAACTTCGGTACAACGTGTACCCCACCAAACTCCATGCAACACTCATCAAACTTTTCTCGTACCCCTGGAGTAAGTGTACCGCACTTTGGGAAATACTTCTCCAGAAAATGAGGTTAGTTCCAGTTTTTGCCAATTTTAATATATACACATATTTTATAATTTCCTGCAATGATGCCTGTTCTATTTGACAACTTACTGAAGAAAGAACGAAAAAGATTCATTCTTTAGATTCTTTAAAATTTGATAAGATGAGGTTTCAAAATAGATAATTTCTTAAACCACATTGGCCTGACATGACCAAATTTATAAAGAAAGAAAAACGAGCAAAAATGGGGTTTTTATAGGCCAAATGACGATACTGAAAAAACAAAGCGAATATTTCGAGAGGACAAACGCCTCTCTTCTTCAGCGCGAAACAAAACGATGTATCAATAAAAGCCAAAAATTAAAAGAATTAAAACCAACTACCGAACAACCATAAAAGCGAGTTATTCGCCAATATCCGCGATTTGCACAAAATCCAAAAAAAAAAAAAAAAATATGAATTGCCATCGACGGATACTAGCGAGCAAGTATCCGTCGATGGCAGTTCATATTTTTTTTTTTTTTTTGGATTTTGTGCAAATCGCGGATATTGGCGAATAACTCGCTTTTATGGTTGTTAGGTAGTTGGTTTTAATTCTTTTAATTTTTGGCTTTTATTGATACATCGTTTTGTTTCGCGCTGAAGAAGAGAGGCGTTTGTCCTCTCGAAATATTCGCTTTGTTTTTTCAGTATCGTCATTTGGCCTATAAAAACCCCATTTTTGCTCGTTTTTCTTTCTTTATGAGGTTTCAAAATGGTTATTAATGACTATGTTTTTGTTTTATTTTTTTCATCCGACACAAGAAAATACTTTTGAAAAGTTTATCTGCCTGTTCATGCTAGCAGCAGGTACACTTACAGGAAAGAAACCGTCAGAATAGTAGCCCACATTATGATTGTCACGGTCTGTGATTCTACTTTCCCGATTTTTTTTTCTGGCTTTCCCCGAATTTCACAAAAAAAAAATCGTTCTCCAAAATTTCCCCAAAATGTAATACTGACGAAAATTAACGATTTATATTTGAGTTAACATTAGTATATTTACGAATGTCAATTTTCGGAGATATTTCAGAGTCAAGTTTTTACTGGTACGGGGGGGGGGTATTTGGGAAAAACCAGAAAAATTCAGAGATATTAGAAGCACTGTCTATGACTTCCTCAGAGTCTTCATCGAATTTTTTTTGCCCTTTTGACAGATTTTGGCAGCGGTAGTTCGGAAGACCTCTATTTTACAATACAAACTTTTACTGGAGATTATACAAACAAAACAAGATACATTCCAAGTTTTCTTACTTTTTATAACCACCTGGTTGTTTTATACTATAAATCTCAAATATACTGTAATGTTGTTATCAAAAGCTCCATCCTGAAATTATTTTTACGAGTGACAGAAGGGGATAAAACATATTTTTGGAAAGAGACTGATACAAACCACACAAGATGCTCGGAAACAGACTAAACTAATTGATTGAGTGCTTATCAAACAGTTCGTGGTATAATCAACTATAAGTAAAGAGTAACTCGGCCCAATAGCAACCGAAAATCCAAAAAACGGAATTTTAATAGCAATAGATACATAAAAAAGATTGAATTTTTCTGCTGATTCCAAATATATAAAATTCATTAAGTTTAATGTTACCCATTAAAAGCTAAGTGCCTGAGAAAATTTGCCTGAGTTTCAATCAAGGGGGAAAATAAACCCAAAAAGTCAAGGAACCAAAATGAGAATCGCACCGTCAGATTCAGCGTATCAGAAAACCCTGCTGAGAGGTTCCAAGCTCCCATTTGCAAAAATTTGGATTTTTTTTTGCCAGAAGAATGGTCACGGATGCGTGTTTATTTGTTTGCTTTCTCTTAAGGGCGATCGTGTCGAAACAATGGTTCTATAAGATCGAAAGAGGGGTATTTCGAGCAGAAATTAAAACTTCTAGTGTCCTTCCTAAGTGACCAAAAAGATTGAAAGGTAACTAACCACCCTCCCACGCCCTTTTTTTCCAAAGGCATCCGATCAAAATTTGAGAGAGATTGTTCAGCATAGTTAAAAGGTCAAACAACCATGCCTCTGGGAATGAAATGACCCCCCTCCCTCCCACAGCCCCTGGGAAAGGGCAATAAGTTATGAAATTTGCCCATTATTTACATGTAGTATTTGCCAATGGGAAATACACTGACATTTTTCGGGGAAGGGAAATTTTCCGTGGAGGGAAGGGACTTCCCCGAGGAGAATTTTCCGGGACAAACTTTCAAGGGAAAATTTTAAACGGGTTAATTTGCCAGATTTCCTATAAAAAATTCTTTTTATTTGTCTTACTTTCTATTTGGCGACTCAATTTTACATATGAATATGTTCCAGTGTAACTATCCAGGGAAAACTTTCAAAGGGGTTGAAATTTTCTGGGATGTTTTCGTGAACGAGGGGAGTGAGGGGTCAGCGGAAGAATTTCCGCATGAAGAAATTTTTCACGGGAGAAACTTTTAGAGGAAGAGGATTTCCAGGAAAAAATTCCACGTAGGGGGATTTCTGTTTGTTATGAGGAACAGGGGTTTAATTAAAAATCTAAATTTCGAAAATTTTGTGCAGTTTGGTACTACTTAAGGCCCAATCACAATTAGATTTAACTAATTTCAAGGAGATTTGACATAATTACCTAACGTTAATTTGAGCCAATTAGAATTTTTCATAACGTTTCTCAGCCAATCAGAAAATTAGGTGAAAAATCCGATTGGTTCAAATTAGAACTAGCTAAATCTCTGTTATAGTATAATATCATTTCGAATAGGGCTTTAGCGAGTTAGAAACTAGGCTAATTGATCAGGAGATACAGTGTTGAACTGTCAATACAAGTACCAACACTGGTTTCTTTTTCTATAGAAGCATTAAAGAGAATTTTGTGAAGAACATTACTTTGAGTTAACACTACCAATTAAGGACATTAGAATTTGAATTCAGGGGTGAGCCAGGTGTCAACCACTAGTGAAGAATTTCCAGTGGTTGACACTGGATTTTCGTCCAGTTTAATCGAGGACCAACTCATCTAGAGAAGGTCAAGCGAAACGGTACACCATTTTGATTTAGCGATCGTCAGTGAAGCTGAACTGGACAAAACATTTACAATCATCAATGAAACTCCATCAAACTCTCCCAGTGTCAACCACTGGAAGAATTTCAATCTTCCAAATAGACTGTGAAGTTTCCCACTACGAAGTGTTTTGGGGGATAGATTGGGATGCTTTAATTTAGGCGTAATGAGTTTCTAAATTCTGGAGATGGATCTACTCGAGATTTTGTGAATAGAGGTGATAATGAACTTCTTCTATGGACCCTTAAATAAATATTATCCATGGTCGCAAGAGATAATTTTATTTCAAAGGTTATAGAGGCCCGCAAATAGGAAGTTTCTTATTTAACTATATCATTTCACTTTGTTTTCGTATATGGATCACCGGCTTTAGAATACATATGCACGCACTTAAGTATGACTAGCTTACACGAAATCATGGAAAACACGGAAAAAACGCTGTGTTTTTTAAAGACACTGGAAATAAGACATTTATTGGCATCTCAGACATGCCCAACCAATATTGAACGGCCGATAATTATGTGTTGAGAAAACCGCATTTTAATTTGATTCGGTTTTGGGAGGGTTGGGTTTTTAATAAAAAAAATTAAATAGAATAAAATAAAAATAAACTTAATAGAATTAAAGGAGGTAAAGGTCTAGAATAGCTTCAGAAGAAGGACTCTTCACAAGAACTCTTCAGAAGAAGGCGTCCTAGAACAAAAAGAGACACATTTTTAAACTGCTAATTCTATGTTCATTTTAACGGTTTTGTTCATGTTTTTGAAAATTCATCAAGAGCCCCCTCTAATGGTCTCATATAGCCCTAGGTCATTGAAAACTAACAGAATAATTGATGAAAACAGATTCAAAAACAGATAAAAACGGGACAAAACAAGGAAACCTGATTTATTGACACTTGCTGCATATTATAAAGTAAGATTTTTTCATCATTTTTTAGTTTTTTGTATGTCAAATACGCGATCAAAACCATAAAAATGAATACAAAATTAGCAATCTAAAAATGTGTTATTGGATGTCTCCATCTGAAGAGCCGCTGTTCTAGAGCTTTACCGAAATTAAAACTGAAGAAGCTAGTATTATTCTCGGATAACAGCTGCAAAAAAACTCAAAACTACGGGGAAAACAATCCTATTTCAAATAACTGAAACTCTATTATTAGAACAATGAAATCTATAGTATCTTTAGAGACACATCGGTTGTAATTTCTTAGATCTGCCCTAACCTTCGTAGACAAAAATTCAAACCGTTGCTGATAAACAGCGAGGAGAAGTTTCTTTTCACTGGTGTTAATGGTGGCTATAAGTTCATTCATTTTATTCACAAAAACGTAACAAATATAATACGAATATGTCAATTTATTTAAACTGGTAAACAACATTCCTCTATTTAACTACTAACTAGGGAAAGAGTGCAATTTTAGGATGATGTGTACTCTGTTTTCTTTAACCCTCTTTTTATTTCTTGTTATTTTTTTCATCCACAGGGTATTTTTTTCTAAGGTACTTGTCTAGAATCTGGGTACATACGAAAGAAAAACCGCATCGAAATCTCAAAGCCGCTATTGATAAACAGGTTTGTGAGGTGTTGCTCGCTCCGTGACAAAGATTTAAACTTTATTTTTTGGGGTTTAGGGGGACTAAAAGGTAGCTAGCTTGGTTAAATTAGATTAGGTATTTAATATAGGCTATGCTTTACTCCCCTCCCCCCCCCCTAATGTGCAAATATATAGCCCAAATTTGTTTCTAAACTATTATATTTCGATCCTATTTTATTTCATTAGCATTAACAAAACTTCACCTCTCGCGTGTGTACCCAGATTCTCGACAAGTACCTTTTGCTAATTATTGGTTTTTCAGCCCTTTGGGCTGTTGTTTCACCTCCTTTTTTACATAACCAGCCAACCAATCCAGTTCACTTGTACCTGATACTTATATTTATATATCAGTACAAATTGGACTCGATTGAGAAATGATGTCCACACAGGAAGGGTTGCCACCTCTAGCGATTTATCACCATTTCTAGTGATTTCTTATATTGCCTGAAGAAAAAATCACTAGGACAGGACATAAACCAATAGGTAATTGATGAAAATCACTAAATCAACCAAAAAATCACTGAAATCTAATGCTTTTTTCGCTAGGTGGCAGCCCTGCACCAGAATATAATTTGTACATTACTGAACAAAATTCAAATGAATTTACTGAAAAAAATCTGCATTGTCAGTTTAATATACATATGCTGATATTTATTCCTTAAAATCTTAACTGATTTTTGATTTCTTAAAGTTAGAAAAGCGGAAACATTTAAAAGAATTTTTTTCAGTAAAGTACAAATTATATTCTGACTTTTAGAAAGCTTGGGGTTTAGAACCCTACTCGTATTAATTTCTGCTCGTTTTGAGTTTGAATCTTATTTATTGTAATTTCTGTTTGTTTTGGGTTTCATTTATTAATTGATACTGATTTGTGGTAGTTGAATTCTTGAAAGATTATTTGAAACTATTTTTGTTCATTTTGGTTTAATGGAGTTTTTTACTTTTTTTTAAAACTTATTTTGCTGAAAAGGGTTTTTTTAATTAATTTCTGCTCGTTTCATATTGAAATAGTCTTTTTCAGGAAGAAGCACTCAGCCTCATCTAAAGTTAAACAACCGTCCCTTCCATAAAAAACCTTAAATACCCCTTGGGCATAGCTTACAACCCTTGCCCCTAATCTCTGGGGATTGTTTCAATCCCAAAGGCCATGTTACATGATATTTAGAACATTTTGAATAGAATAGCTATCTCAAAATTTCTATTAGATGTAATTCGGGACAATACGACGTGTGTGTGTGTGTGGGAGGGGAGGGGTGAGTAGCTGCCCTCCGAACACTTTGACTCTTAAAAAGAACACTAAAGCGTCTGAATACCAAACCAATGAGCCCCTCTGAAGTTTATATGACCAAGCTTTCTATAAAAACCTTACACGTCCCCAGAACATAACTTACAACCCTTACCCTGAGGGCTATGGTTTTTTTTATCCTCAAAGACATAATTCCCAGACCGTTCTGATACGCTGAACAAAATGGCTATCTCAAAATTTTGATTGGAAGTGATTGGGAAAATTATGGGCGTAAAAATTATGGACTTTCTACTAATAAAAAAAGGCACTAGTCTTCTAAATTTCCTATCAAATGAGCTCTTTTTGAAGCTTCTACGATAAAACTTTCTATAAAAACCTTATAAGCCTTAAGGGCATAAATTACGACCCTTGTCCTGAGGGCTATGGGGGGGGGGAGAATTGCCTTCCTCAAAGACATAGTTTCCAGACCTTTCAACTACACTGAACAAAATGGCCATATCTAAATGTTGATCGGAAATGTTTGGTTAAATTATGGGCGTGGGGGGATATTCTCCCTCCAGATACTTTCGACTATTAAAAAGGGCAATAGCCCTTTCAATTTCCAATCGAATGAGTCCTTTTTGAAATTTTTACGACAACACTTTCTATAAAAATATTATATGCCCCCAGGGCATAATTTACACCCTTAGCCATGTGTTGGGGGGGGGGGGGTTGTCATCCTGAAAGATCTAATTTCCAGAACTTTCAACTAAGTTCAACAAAATGTCTATCTCAAAATTTTGATTGTATGAGTTTGGGAAAATGGTGGACGTAAGAGGGGGCTAGTTACCCTGCAACCACTTTCGACTATTAAAAAGGGCAATAGCACTCTCAATTTCCAATTGAATGATCCCCTTTTGAAGTTCATACGTTATCTATCCAAACCTTATATGCCCCCAGGGCATAAATTACAACCTTATATGCCCCCAGGGCATAACGTATAATCCTTGCCCTGAAGACTGCGGGGGGGCTGTCCTGCTCAAAGACAAAATTTCCAGAACTTTCAACTGCGTTAAACATAATGGCTATATGAAAATTTTGATTGGATGTGTTTGGGGAAATGGTGGCCTTGGAAGGGGATATGATGTCTTCCAATTACTTTCGACTATTAAAAAGGGCACTTCAATTCAATTTCCAATCGAATGAGCCCTTTTTGAAGTTTCTACGACAACACTTTCTATAAAAACCTCATATGTCCCCATGGCATAGCTTACAACCCTTGCCCTGAGGGCTGTGGGGAGGGGTTGTCAACCTCAAAGACCTAATTTCCAGAACTTTCAACTATTTCGAACAACATGGCTATCTCAAAATTTTGATGCGATGTGTTTGGTGAAAGGGTGGGCGTGAGAGGGGGTTAGTTGCCCTCCAATCACTTCCGACTGTTAAAAAGGGCACTAGCCCTTTCAGTTTCCAATCGAGTTATCCCTTTTTCAAGTTTCTACGGCAAAGCTTTCGATAAAAACCTTATAGCCCTCAGGGCATAACTTACAACCTTAGCCTTGAGGGCTCTGGGGGGAGTGTCATCCTCAAATACATAATTTCCAGAGCTTTCAACTACGTTGAACAAAATAGTTATCTGAAAGTTTTGATTGGATGTGTTTGGGGATATGGTGGGCGTGAGAGGGGGTTAGTTACCCTCCAATCACTTTCAACTATTAAAAAGCTCACTAGCCCTCTCAATTTCCAACTGAATGAGCCCCTTTTGAAGTTTCTACGGCAACGCTTAGATAAAAACCTTATATGCCCTTAGGGCATAACTTACAACCTTTACCTTGGGGGCTCTGGGGGGTTTGCCATCCTCAAATACATAATTTCCAGAACTTTCAACTGCGTTGAACAAAATGGCTATCTCTAAACTTTGATTGGATGTGTTTGGGAAAATGGTGGGAGTGAGATGGGGGTTAGGTGCCCTTCAATCACTTTCGACTATTAAAAAGAGCACTAGTCATTTCAATTTCTAATCGAATGAACCCTTTTTGAAGTTTCTATGACAACGCTTTCTATAAAAACCTTATATGCCCCCAGGGCATAACTTACAACCCTTACCCTGAGAGTTGTCATCCTCAAAGACATAATTTCCAAAAATTTCACCTACGATGAAAAAAAAAAATACCTATATCAAAATTTTGATTGTATGTGTTTGGGAAAATGGTGATCGTGAGACGGGGTTAGTTGCCCTCCAATCATTTTCAACTATTAAAAAGAGCACTAGTCATTTCAATTTCTAATCGAATGAACCCTTTTTGAAGTTTCTATGACAACGCTTTCTATAAAAACCTTATATGCCCCCAGGGCATAGCTTACAATCCTTGCCCTGATGGTTGTGGGCGGGGAGAGGGGGGGGGTTGTCATCCTCAAAGACCTAAGTTCCAGAACTTTCAACTACGTTAAACAAAATGACTATCTCAAAATTTTTATTGCATGTCTTTGGGGAAAAGGTGGGCGTGAGAGGGGTATAGTTACCCTCCTTCCGACTATAAACAAAAGGGCACTAGCCCTTTGAATTTCCAATCGAATCAGCCCTCTTTCAAGTTTCTACGAATAGGCTTTCGATAAAAATCTTATATGCCCCCAGGGTATAACTTACAACCTTTGCCCTGAGGGCTTTGGGGGGGGGGGGTCATCCCAAAAGATCTAATTCCCAAAACTTTCAACTATATTGAACAAAATGGCTATCTAAAAATTTTGATTCGATGTGTTTGGGGAAAAGGTGAGCGTGAGAGGGGGGCTATTCGCCCTCCAATCACTTTCGACTATTTAATAGGGCACTAGCCCTTTGAATTTTTAATTGAAATATCCCTTTTTCAAGTTTCTACGACAAAGCTTTCAATAAAAACCTTATATGCCCCCAGGGCATAACTTACAACCCTTGCCCTGAGGGCTCTGGGGGGGGGTTGTCATCCTCAAAGACCTAATTTCCAGAGCTTTCAACTACGCTGAACAAAATGGCTATCTGAAAATTTTGATTGGACGTGTTTGGGGAAATGATGGGCGTGAGAGGGGGGTTAGTTACTCTCCAATCACTTTCAACTATTTAAAAGGTCACTAGCCCTCTCAATTTCCAATTGAATGAGCCCTTTTTGAAGTTTCTACGACAAAGCTATCGATAAAACCTTATAAGCCCCCAGGGTATAACTTACAACCTTTGCCTTGGGGGCTCTGGGGGGTTTGTCATCCTCGCATAATTTTCAGAACTTTCAACTACGTTGAACAAAATGGCTATCTCTAAACTTTGATTGAATGTGTTTGGGGAAATGGTGGTTGTGACAGGGGGGTTGTCATCCTCAAAGACCTAATTTATAGGTCTTTGTTAGTTACTTACATAACTTACAACCCTTGCCCTGAAGGCTGTGGGGGGAGTGTCCTCCTCAAAAACATAATTTCTATTTGGAAATCAACTACGTTGAACAAAATGGCTATCTCAAAATTATGATTGGACGTGTTTTGGGAAATGGTGGACGTGGAAGGGGTGTTAGTGCCGTCCAATTTCCAATCAAATGAGCCCTTTTCGAAGTTTCTACGACAACTCTTTCGATACGAAGTGCCCTGGTCTAGAGGAAAAAATAAATAAATAATACATTATGCCAACATCGTTCTTTACTTAGGCAGCGCTATTGCGCTGCCTATGATATGCAGTCAGAGGAAACGCTATAGCGTTGCTATAACAAATTATATTACAAATTTTGTCTTTGGTAATTTTTATAACATTGAAAATAAATGAAAATTGGAGTGAAACCAGGCAGGAGATACCAATAGGCCCTGCGGCTTTCTTAATCCTCGAAGTTTTGGGGATTTCCCCGAAAATCTTGCAAAAACGGAGCGACAAAAATGTTTGGGCCTAGAAGCGTCAAAGCTTTAAATCGGGCCATTAAATATGCAAATCAAGCTCGAAACGAACAAAAATCCCTACAAACAGGAGTTTGGGTTTTGCCGCCTTCTCTCACTGTAAAAGTCTAAAACCTCCTCTGTCACTGGCACCTTATTGAAATCGAATTGTATTACAAATATTTTTTTTGTACTTATTACAACATTGAAACAAACATAAAAATTACAGTAAAATTAAATTTTGAACTTATGAGCTTTCAGCAATTAACATCATTATAATTCAGTTCAATTTTTTTAGTCCTTTCCAAGACTGTCAAAGACAAATGTAGTTTAACTATAAACAAGAGTTTGGATACTACCCCCTTCCCTAGTGGTAAAAGTCTAAAACCTACTGCTTCATTGACGCTTAACTCAAAACGAACTATATTACAAATATAGCGCCAATGAAGCAGCAGGTTTTAGACTTTTACATTGAGAGAAGGGGGCAAAACCCAAACTCTTGTTTGTAGTGATTTTTGTTCGATACAAGTTTGATTTGCATATTCAATTGAAGTTTCACTCGTTTTTAAATTTATTTATTCATTTATATTAGTACCTATTGTATGTTTGTTTGTTATGATTGTTTATTTGATTTCTGTTCGTTTTGGGTTTCATTTATACTTCAATAGCAAAACATTTTGTTCATTTTGAGCTTGAGTTGCATATTCAATTTAAGCTTTACACGTTTTAAGATTTATTTATTTATTTACATTAGTAACTGTTGTATGTTTTTTTGCTATGATTGTTTACTTAATTTCTGTTTGTTTTGGGTTTCATTTATTCTTTAATGGTAATTTCTGGTCATTTTGAGTTTGATTTATTGTAGGTTTCTATTTTTTCTGATCTTAAGTTTAATGCGGCCTTTACTTTTCTTTAAAAAACTTCTTTTTTGGAAAGTTTTTTTTAATTAATCCATGAAAAAGTGGACCGTAATCATAGATCGTTTATCCAATGAAACTAATGGACATAGCGTCGCATGGCTGCACACGATCTATTAAGGTGCTGAGAAATGAAGTCTCTTGTGGCGAGGGGGTACCTAGGGCCCCAAAAAGCGTTCTGGACCCATATTTTCAATCTTTCTACAAGAGGTGCGTCAGATGAATTGAATCAATGTTCAGATGATTACAAATTTAATCTCTGACATTAGGAAGAATATATAATGGATGAAGGATCCTCTGTGGGTGCTGAGAAGGTGAAAGCTCACCTTTTATTACGAAGACATAGTTTATTTTGCAAAATTATGCTTTATTTCCCAAGCAAATGTACTAAATGAGTTCTTTTCCTCGAAAGATTGTTCAGCAAAAGCTAAATTTTGATGTACAGCGTAATGCTTGGGGGGGGGGGGGGGGTAACTGTGAGTATGGTACTAAGAATACACAGAAACTAAACTTTAAAATAAGCCTTTTCAAACGAAAGTAAAGAAGAGCATTAAAACCTAGGGCGAACATAAATAATTACGTACATGAGCTGGTCTATCCGTCTTCTTCCATTCCCCGCTATTTCTACTAAAGTTAGCCTATATACTGCTTAAAGAAATACTTAAAATCCTACTTTAATTACCCGTGTTTGGTCAGTCACTCTTAATGAGTTGGGGCGAAAAGTTTTCGTTTTCAATTTTAATGAGGGTATTTACTTTCATCTAAAAAAATTGTTTTTTTTTTAAATTAGGTTTAATTTTTAAAAATTTTTTAAAAATAGGTTTAATTTAAAATTCATTCCTGACAGAGGAAGATCTAGTTGAGTTAAAACGACCAAGCACCGGCATGTGAAACAACGCCATGTGAAATCTGGCTGACCTGACTGAAAGCAGAAATTCTTTTGCTTTCCTGAATTAATTAAAAAAACCTTTTTCACAAAATAAGTTTTTCAAAGAAAAGTAAAGAACTCCATTAAACGAAAAATGAGCAAAAATAAAATCAAAGAATCAACCAAGCGTGAAACTACCACAAATCAGCATCGATAAATAAATGAAACACAAAACGAACAGAAATTACCATAAATAGCCGAGTCAAACTCAAAACGAGCAGAAATTAACATAAGTTGGGCTCAAAACCCCTATGCCTTCCCAAGGCCAGAAAACAATTTGCACTTTACTGGAAAAATATAAATATTTTTACTTTCATAACTTTAATAAATCAAATAATATTAACAATTTGATTACTAAATATCAATATATGTATATTAAACTGACAATGCACATTCATTTGTATTTTTTCAGTAAAGTGCAAATTTTGTTCTGGCCTTGGGAAGGCATAGGGGTTTTGAGCCCAATTTATGTTAATTTATGCTCGTTTTGAGTTTGACTCAGTTATTTATTGTAATTTCTGTTCAGTTTGGGTTTTATTTATTTATCGATGCTGATTTGTGGTAGTTTCACGCTTGGTAGATTGTTGTATTTTATTTTTGCTCATTTTTTGTTTAATGGAGTTCTTTACTTTTCTTTGAAAAACTTATTTTGTGGAAAAAGCTTTTTTTTAATTAATTTCTGTTCGTTTTATATTGACATAGTCTTTTCAGGGAAAAAGAAAATAATACTTTAAATCTTTTCGTTTTTTAAGACTTTATAGTTTGGCCTGCTATTTGTATGCTGGAGACAAATTTTCAGCAATTTTTAACAACATACACCCTTTTAAAAATCAGGACGCAAATAGTAGTGTTTAATTTAGTTTCATACCTCCTCTAGTTGACCTGAAATGGAAAATTTGATACCATTCGCAAAAAAATCTGTTTGCTTTCTTTGATAGCTTGGATACACTTACGCTTTGATCTGGTTAAATTTTAAGAGCAGAAGTAGCCCCGAAAGTTTGAAAATAATACCCTCAGTCGTTCTTGGGATACTGCTGAGATGCCTTATTGGGAATTAGCATTAACACGGTGCATTTTGATTTAATCTTAAGGCAACATTTAGTTTTTAAACATAATGGGCAAATGGGAGGGTGAGCGTGAGAGGGGGATCAGATGCCCTCCAATCACTTTCGACTATTGAAAAGGGTATCAGCCCTTGCTATTTTCAATCGATTTAGCCCTTTTCGAAGTTGCCACGACAACTCCTTCGATACGAAGTGCCCTGGTCTAAACAACAACAAAAATAACACATTATACCCACATCGATCTTTACTACAAAAATGTCAAGCCTTCCAATCACTTTCGACTATTAAAAAGGGCACTAGGCCTTTCGATTTCCAATCGAATGAGCCCTTTTTGAAACGACAAAGCTTTCTATAAACACCTTATATGCCCCAGGGTATAAATTACAACCCTTATCCTAAGGACTGTTAGGGTGGTTGTCATCCTCTAAGACCTAATTTCCAAAACTTTCAACAACGTTAAACAAAATGGCTATCTCAAAATTTTGATTGGATGTGTTTGGGGAAATGGTGGGCGTGAGAGGAGCGTTAGTCGCTCTCCAATCACTTTCAACTATTAAAAATGGCACTATCCCTTTCAATTTCCAATCAAATGAGCCCTTTTGAAGTTTCTACGACAAAACTTTCAATAAAAAGCTTATATACCCCCAGGGCATAACTTAAAACCCTTGCCCTGAGGGTTGTGGGGGAGTGTCCTCCTCAAAACTTATTTTCTATCTGGAAATCAATTACGCTGAACAAAATTGCTATCTCAAAATTTTGATTGGATGTTTTTGCAGGAATGATGGGCGTGGGTGGGGGGCTAGTTGCCCTCCAATCACTTTCGACTACTAAAAAGGGCACTAGTCCTTTGAATTTCCAATCGAATGAGCCGTTTTTTGAAGTTTCTACGACAACGCCTTCTACAAAAACCTAATATGCCTCCAGGGCATAGCTTACAACCCTTGCCCTGAAGGTTGTGGGGGAGTGTCCTCCTCAAAACATAATTTCTATCTTGAAATCAACTACGCTGAACAAAATGGCTATCTCAAAATTTTGATTGGATGTGTTTCGGGAAATGGTGGGCGTGGAAGGGGTGTTAGTTGCCTTCATTTTACTTTCGACTGTTAAAAAGGGCACAAGCCACTCCAATTTCCAATTGAATGAGCCCTTTTTGAAGTTTCTACGAAAACTTCTTCGATACGAAATGCCCTGCTCTAAAGGAAAAAAATAATACATTGTGCCAACATCATTCTTATATACCCTCAGGGCATAACTTAAAATCCTTGCTCCGAGGGTTGTGGGGGTGTATCCTCCTCAAAAAGATATTTTCTATCTGGAAATCAACTATGCTGAACAAAATGGCTATCTCAAAATTTTGATTGGATGCGTTTGGGGGATTGATGGGCGTGGGGGGGGGGCTAGTTGCCATCCAATCACTTTCGACTATGAAAAAAGGCACTAGCCCTTTGAATTTCCAATCGAATGATTCTTTTTTGAAGTTTCTACGACAACTCCTTCTATATAAACCTTATATGCACCCAGGGCATAACTTTTTGAAGTTTCTACGAAAACTTCTTCGATACGAAATGCCCTGCTCTAAAGGAAAAAATAATACATTGTGCCAACATCATTCTTATATACCCTCAGGGCATAACTTAAAATCCTTGCCCCGAGGGCTGTGGGGGAGTGTCCGCCTCAAAAACATAATTTCTATCAAGAAATCAACTACGCTGAACAAAATGGCTATTTCAAAATTTTGGTTGGATGTGTTTCGGGAAATGGTGGGCGTGGAAGGGGTTTTAGTTGCCTTCCAATCACTTTCGACTATTAAAAAGGGCACAAGCCACTCCAATTTTCGATTGAATGAGCCCTTTTCGAAGTTTCTACGACAACTCCTTCGATACGAAGTGCCCGGGTATGGAGGAAAAAAAAAATACATTGTGGCAACATCGTTCTTTACTTAGGCAGCGCTATTGCCTTGCCTATGATAAATCGTCACTGTCAGGCCATAAAGTTGCATCTGACATTTTTACACTTTTGAAATAACTGCCAAAATATGTTTTCTAAGTCGTTCACAAAGGGAGGATCACAATGGTATGTTTAATCACACTTTGATACTCAAGATCAGCATGGCGTGCCAGACGCGTGCTATGGGTGGCTGGGAGCCCCATAAGATGTGTAGGAAACCATACTCATAAGAAATTCAAGCAGTGGTGTTCCTCTTTTTTCATCAAGAGAAAAAAAATATACCTATGCACTTGGGCGCGTTTTAGTTTCAGGCAGGCTACCAGGGTATGTCAACGTTGCTTAGTGGTTAGTGGGTCACCCCTAGTTAGCAGCTGCCATGGGTTCGACTACAACTATACTAGCAAGTTTTTTCATTGCAACTTTCTATTATTTTTCATAATAAGGTTGTGAAAGATTGATTTTAATGCAGTTTTCAGCTATTGGCATGAACATGAATACCACAGAGGTATTTTAAACACTAGCATAGTACTTACCTCTTTTGGGAAAAGCTGCGCCGAGTTCAAATTTATGTTGAACAAAATTCTAAAGTTCAAGTCACGGGCCCAACACAAATACTATTGGGGCCCCTCATGGTCCGTGGGGAGCCCAAGGGAAGGATACAGCACCTTTATGAAAAATTTTCATTGGTTTTAAGGTTGGCTCGTACGCAGAGGAAACGGCTTTTGGACCAGTTATCGCTCCCAAAATTCTATATTTCACCTGTTTTTTCGTTTCAGAAATTTGATCCCCCCTCCCCATTCCAAAAGATATGTTTTGCATCCTCCAAAAAAGGCATATGTATGTGCAAAATACGTTCTAGTACTTGGTGTTTGGCTATAGGCCTACATAAAGTTTGACAAAAAACGAAGAACACGAAGCAAAAAAAGAAACCATTTGGATTTTCAACCAGTGGAAAAAACGAAAAGGCAAAGCAGACATTTCGGCAAATACCTCCACTAAGCCATCCTCAGCGTTCAAAAAAGGGGAAAGGAAAAAATGCACATATAGAGCAATATCTGCTTTATCTTCCACTTGCTAAAAATCACCCGTATATTACTTTTTGATCTTTTTGTCTTCCTACTCTTCATTTTTTTTTTTAGACTGTGAATGTTCCCGTGTTAAACCTATTTTTGAATCTGCATGAACTACACTACACTGAAGTGTTTCCCTGAATGGCAGAAGATAAGCAATCATTTTTAGATTTCGAATTTTGAATTGGCTTTCGTTAAAGCACCGCCTTATCAAAGATCAAATCTACATAATAGTAGGTATTACGTGCAAAATCATAGCAAGCTAAAAGCTATCCGTCTTCGGCCAAATAGTCAAGAATAGCTCGCGATCGTTTTTATAACACCGTTCCTTTTCAGCGTAATATCGTATCTTTTTGCCTAATTTACATATGGAACGTTGCAAGATCAGAGCATTTGTCTTACCAGTTTTTTTTTCTCGACTTACACCTAATTACGCTTTAACAACAATGATTTCGACTACTATCTTATTGTGAACCATCAAATATTCACAGCATAATATCATATGAACGTGTTAAAGTGAAAAAAGAACTAGTCTACTACTTGTGTATATTTGTTTTTTTTTCTTTTGAATTTAAAGATGTAAATTGTCTACTCTTAAGTTTACAAGGAACAGTACAAGTAGGTTTCTCGAAAATAAATACCTTTCAAATAAGAGCTTAGAGTTAAAAAAAAATAACAAAAAGAAAAATTGAACGTGCCATATTTATATTTAATTATAAGAAGCTTTGAGAAAGCGCTAAAAAAAATTATCCGATTACTTTGCGGGGAAAGGGAGAGTGGGGGGACTCGCTACACTTCGATCTTTCTGGTCACTTAAAAAGAGCATTAGAGATTTTATTTTCCGTTCGAGTGAGCTCTCTCCCTATACCTAGGACCATTGGTTCGATACGACCACCCCTAAAAAAAAAAAAAATAAATAAATAAAATAACTAAACACGTATCCATGATTTTTCTTCTTTTCCACATTTTCCGCTTTCTTCTTTTCCAAATTCCAAATTTTTGCAGATGGGAGCTTGAAACCTCAATAGTAGTGTTTTCTGATGTGCTGAATCTGATGGTGTGATTCTCTTTATGATTACTTGACTTTCCCCCTTTTTTTGAAAAAAGGAAGAAAAGGGGTTTTTCCCCCTTTTATCGAAAATTACACAAAATTTCTCAGGTTCATAGCTTTTGATGGATAACACTAAACTCAATGAATCTTATATATTTGTAGTTAGCATAAAAAGTCAATTCTTCTGATATATCTATTGATTTCAAAATTCCGTTTTTTAGAGTTTCGGGTACTATTGAGCCGCGTCACTCCTTACTTACAGTTCGTGACTGTTTGATGGGCAAGCAATAATTTAACGAAAAGAAGTTTTAAAATAGTCATCAAACCCTGTTCACAAAAAAGTATGCGACAAAATTGCAGAAAAACATCACTTTCCAGTGGCATAATCTTTTTGGTCACTTTAAAAGGGCTCTAGAACTTCAAATTTTCGCTCAAACGACCCCTCTCCGATCTTCTAGGACTATCTGTTCGATACGATCCCTTTTTAATGTTATATTTTCACTAATTAGTGTTAAATTTTCATTGACCATTTTTACGTTTGAGGATTTTTTAACTTTGGTCTCGGTGTCTTTATTGTTTCTTGTTTTGCTTTCTTTTACTCGGGTATATGAAGCAAATTCGACTCTATTAGGGCTTTTGATAATAAATATTAAATATTTAAAAGTAAATAATAAATAAATATTTTGAATCCTCGGGTTTGAATCCCCCCCCTCCTGAAGCATATGAACAAGCTTTTGATGCGTTTTTTAGATGTTTTTTATTGTTATTTTTTATATTTTATTTATATTACTCACTCAAATAAATAAAAAATATAAATAAATATTTAAATAGTAAATAAATAATAAATAAAAAAATAACAAATATTTTGAAAATAAATCTCTTAACCCTGAAAATTATCTCTTAACCCTGGAAAAAAAAAACACATATCCGTGATCTTTCTTCTGGGAAAAAATGCGAAACTCCACATTTTTATAGGCATGTGCTTGAAACTTCTACAGTATCCATCTCTATTATACTAGATCTAATGCTACGATTTTCATTAAGATCACTCGTCTTTTTGGGGATGTTTTCTCAATTTTTCGAAAACCAATTTTTTTCAGAATCATAGTTTCTGATGTGTAACACAAAATTTATTGAAGTTATATATTTGGAATCAATATAAAAACCAATTCTTTAGATGCATTAACTGTTATTAAAGTTCTTTTTTTTTAGTTTTGGTTACTATAGGCCAGTGTCGCTCCTTATTTACAGTTTGTTATCACGGACTTTTTGACTAAGCACTATACAAAATAAAATAAAACAAGTAATTTTCAACTGAAAGTAAGGAACAACACTGAAACTTAAAACGAACAGAAATTATTCTGGGTGCGAGGGAGGCCACCCTTCCTCAATCCCTTGTTCGTCTTTACTGTAAAGTTTATTTCTTATGTTAAAAAAAACGAAAATGCATTTACTAAAAATTTTTCAAGTAAAGAGCGAAGTTGAACCTTAAAACGAACAAAAATTATTAATTTGCCAATAACGCAAGATATATCTACAAAACTAGGTCAAACACACTGACTCGCGAAATTTTCCAATATCTGTAGAACTCTAAAAACTAAGCTTGCTTGCAAGAGCGGATCCAGGATTTTGGTTCGGGGGAGGGGGGGGGGGGGGGGTGGTTACCCGATTTTTTCCCGTGGACTTTGTCTAACATCCTGCGTAAGCTGATCAGAACCGTTTCTTCGACTTATTTTAGACTCGGTCAAAAATTTCGGGGGGGGGGGTTCAAACCGGGTACCCCCCCCCCCTGGATATGGCCTTGCTTGCTTGAGTTTTCTACAGAATTATAATTATATACTATAAGTTATCAGTCACTGAGAGACTATTGAGAGACATAAAAATTAATCTGTTTTGGGCAGACTTTGGACAGAATTTTCTGCTCATTAGAGACAATCCTGCCTTTTTGGGGGGTCGATTTTCGGGTTTTCAGTAAAACGCTAGTTTTAAAATTTCAAATATGATTAGAAAATATCACGAGTCCGTTTATTTGAGTTAGTTTTAACTTCTCTTTCCTTCCTTAAGAAAAACTTGATTTTTTTTAATTGATCATTCATAAGCCGTAGCTTTTCCATCGACAGTTTTTTTTTTTTTTTTTTTTTTTTTTTTTTTTTAGCCATCAATCTTTCCAAGCGCCTTTTCATAGATCACAGGAAAAAAGCTACAACAATTGCAAGTTAAGGACAAGATAAAGAAAAATCCACAGGACCATGGCGACTTGTCACAGAGGGGTCGTCTTTTACAAATTGCTTCCTGTCTACTACAAGAAGCTGATAAGGTTTAAAACCTACAAGAGATGGCCCCCTCTATTAAAATGACCTAAAACAAACTGATTATTTGACTTCATGTTCCGGTCTGATATTCAGGCGCCAAAGAGCACGGTATCCACAGGGGGGCGTTGTTTAACCCGCCCATCAGATTTGAATAACAAAACTGATTAAATTCAAAAAGGTTTATTTTAAAATTCAAAAAAGGCCTATTTTCCAACCATAGGCCAACCTAAATTGGCAGAATCAACAAACCTCTGTAACTAATTTACTAAATTTGTGCTCCTCAAAACGGCTACTTAGTAGAACTGGAATTAATGTTAAAATTTGGCATGGATGAATACGAAAAGGTTCCTTTTGGTGGGTAATTAAGTTGGCTTTGGTTTCCGGAGGACAGATATGGATCACGCCTAAACCCCCAAACGTTTAAAGATCCGTCTCGATGGGAGGGGTAGCATAAATAAAATGGGACTAAGGATTTAACTATCCTAATTAGCGTATTTCAGAGGATACTAGACATTTAATCTATTGAAAAGTGATTACGCTTCTAGTTAACAAGTTGATTTGTTAGTCTTCATTAGTGTATCGCTTCTTCTGTTCTTTCTGAACAGCCTACGAACCAGTAAGACCGTGTCCAGGGGGAGTAACGGGTTGACCCCTCCCCCGAGAATTTTATCTGGCTCGTAAAAACGTAGCAAAAATACATGTAAACAAATTTTTGATGCGTTTTTTTCAAGTTTTTTTGTACCCTCCCCCCCCCCCAAGAAAAATTCCTGGATACGGCTTTGCAAAAAGGAGTCGAAAACAGACTGTAAACATACAACGGGGCTAAACTACGGAATAAAAGAATGGAATAAGAGAAATATCAAGTTACAACTGGCATAAAAAGAAAACTTTAAGAAAGGTTAATTAATGCCTTTTTATTCAAGAACAGAATAATGTCAAAACTGAGGATTTCTTTCAAACTACGACAGGAGCGTGCAAACTCCATACATTAGAACATATCGGCTATATTACAAATAGCCATCCTCAGCAAAAAAAGCAAACAAGTAAAAAATAACCTTTGAACCTTCATACAAGTTTTTTTTTTCAGATTGCAATCATTTAAAGATGAAAATAAACTTTTTTTTTTAAATAGGTTAACCTTGAAACTGTATGTTAATTAAGAAAAAGAACAACAAAGAAACCTTGTTGATAACAGAATTCACGCTGGACACATCCCTTCTCGACACAAGCGTTCTTTCCAGCATATACAATCATGAAAGTATGCTTTGTAACCCAATTCCTTCCCAAAATATAATGATATTTATGATTCGCTCCATATTTTCGTACATTTTTATTTAGTTTACTTGTTATGGAGTGCGGAGACACCTCATTCCCACGAAGATACTTCCTATGCATGTACCACAAGAGGCATATCTAGAGGGGTACTGGGATTGAATACCCCCCTGAAATATTTTTCCAAATCTTAAAATAGTCATAAAATATAGATGAAAACCCTTATTTCTTACCAGAGAAAATTTTTGGTAAATCCCTCTCGCCCCCAAAAAACTGCTTTAGGTATTTACGCCCCCTCCCTCCTGAAAAAAAATAATGGATACAGCGCTGAATACTATTACAGATAAAATGCATCAACATCCATTAACAAGTTCGTAAGTTCGTAATTGAACTACAAGTTCGTAATTGACTACTTGGTTTTTTAGCTTTGAACAACTAAAAGTTGAAGTCTTCATGTGTGTTCGTTAATTTTAGCTTATTAAATGTGTATGTAGCTTAGTATAAGACGACGGGCACATATTGATTTAAGACTAATATATTAGTAAACCAATTATGATAAAAAAAAACCTATAGTTTCACTTAACAAATATCAACACAAATGGGAGAGCATCAGAACGTTTAACATAAATAAAGCGATCAAAGGAGAAATTATTAAGAAAAAAAAGTTGTACCCCAGCCTTTTCCAGTTGTATAGAAAAATAACATAATAAAGAAGAAGATGAGACAAAGCGGTAAAAAAGGGCATATCTTTTAATGGACTTCTTATCTGTTTTCGGTTCCCAGTTCTGTTTTTGGAGAAAACCCCATAAAGACTACTACTTTTAGTCCATTTTGAATAAATATTGGCAGTAGAACCTGTCCAAGAACAATAAGCAAACTTAGCGCATAATCTTCTGGGAGGATTGGGACCCTAATGACTGTATAATGAGTAATATTGGCATCTGGCGATGGCTTCAGGTACCCATTGTAGACATTGCACGATTATTTTCAGAGCTGAGAGTCAAGGACAATAGTCAACTGTGTAGGCAAGATTCAAATGTTAATTTCTTTCTCATGGATTGATACTCAATCGGGCACCTGTGTTAAGTCTGTGGGTACTTCTGTATACATCAATAGATAACCTATTGAGACGGTGCAAGAGTTCAGATATCTGATGTCATTCATAGATCCTAAAGGTGGAGCTTCTAGTGAGATTCCAGTCAGGATTAACAAAGCTTGGTCTGTCTATGGCCTGTTCCACAGATCACTATGGACTTGAAGAGGAATCAGCCTCGTTACGAAGCTCAAGATATACTCAGCATGCATGGGTTTAATTTTGTTATATGAATTTAAGACTTGGCCCCTCAAGGCAAAGGAAGGGCGTCAGCTTGATCCTTTAGATAGAACATGTCTAGGGGCCATTAGCAACATAAGGTTGTGGCAAAAAATCAGTAAACAACGGCTGATGAAAATACGCAGACAAAAGCTCGACGTTTCCACCATGATCAAGAAAAGACGTCTCGCGTGGTTAGGTCACGTAATGAGACGTCCGGGAGAGACAATAACACGCCAGATACTACTAGAAGGCCCCCTTCTTCATGGAAGAATCAATCAGGCGGCCAGATGAAATCTTGGCATAACGTCGTCAGAAAGAATATCAAGCCGCTTGTGAGAGTCGAAAGCATGGTTACAAGGGGGCAAGTGTGGCTAGAGTTTATTTGGCCACACACAGAAGACAGAAACCAATAGAAGCATTTGCTCCAGCAGCTTCTTGATGCCGAGTTGGGATGAACAGGCGGTGTCTTGTCTTAGGGAAGTAAGTATGTGGGTACTTGCTCTCAATACAATCAGTTTTCTTGAGACAGAGTTTTGCATTTTAGTGGGTAAACATTAGCCGTCTAAAGTCAAAAACATTCCCATCAAGCCCGTTCTGATCAACTACAATATCTAATATCTATTCTGTATGAAAAACAAAGCTTTGAGTCAGCCCCCCACTATATTTGTGTGTAAAAGTGGCCCAAAAATTGCCCCTGACGCACTTTCAGCACGGCACCGTACAAGTATCGAATTAGCAAAGCTAAATGCTTCCTTCTCAACTTGATTAGCTTGCTGGCGCCTGGGCAAAAAGACCCTTCCAAAACAATCGTCTCGTCTGTCAAGCCTCTGTCCACAATAATAAGTACTAATCCCTTATTTGTGTTTTGACACCGAAATCCAACTACCCTGGCTTTTGTTATTGATTAATGCCCCAGCAAACCGATGCGGAAAATTACCGGTCAAAAGATGTCGCTTCTTACTTGTATCCGATGTCATGTATAAATAGGACTAATCCTCTTGTTCCAATTGGAGGGATTAACATAAATATACAGGATGGTCAGCGTCGCCAAACTGACCTTACTGAAGAACTGCAATATTTTAAAGGAATTACTAAGTCCTCCAAAAACCTTCCAAATTGTCCCTTGAGTGCAAAATTATCGTACTTACAGAAAAGAAATGCCGAATAAACTGTATTCCAAGCCAAAAATCTCAAAACAGGGGATTTTTGTGAAAAATGTAGGGAATTAAAATGGAATCGCAAAAAGAATTGATAATTTAGGAGAGGGGACTGTGTGCGTGACTGTTGCAGGTAATAGCGAAGAAAAAGAAGAAGAAAAAGATACAATACGTACCGCTAAAGACAATTCGTCCAAGGACCATGCATATATAAAAGAATTTCTTTCAAGAGGATGGGGCTCGAAATGGAAAAAACACAGTAAATCTTGTGGCACGGGACAAATTTTACGAAACAATAAAAAAAAAAACTAAATAAAAATAGCGAAAAAAATCTCCAAATTTCAAGAAGAAGATAGGCTTTGCTATCTCCAAGTCTTTGCTTCCCAGAGAAGTAGATAAAATTACCGTGCAAGGCTGTTAGGATGAAAAGTGCACCAAAAGCATATTCGAGTCATGGTAATTGGTGCAAATAGCTGACGACAATTTAGCTCCAACCAAGAAGTAAAATATCACTCGGTACGACAAATCTTCTGCTCAATTACCTTCCACTTTTCTTAACGATTACACACAGATTTGGGCCGTGGGTACCTACGTGTATGAATGTATGCCTTTTTTTTGTAATGCTCACAGGAAGAGGTGCAATAAAGGAGACCCTTTTACGCAGGAGCATAAAAAACAAGAACGAAAAAGCCCCAGAGTCTTTCTTTTAGCTTAAGAGCTTTGAATTTATAACTCTTTGGTTTTTTAGGGGGACGGGGGCAGTTCTTTGAAAAATACTTTGTCACCAAGGCATTTTGTTATGAGTCTATTTGGCAAAAACAGTGAAAATTCCGGGATTTTGGAATTGCAGGGGACAGGCTTATCCATGATTTTAGTCCGGGGGGGGGGTATTATTTTCGAGGGGAGGGGGCTTACGCAATTTTTTTTAAAATACGCATCAAAAATGTATTTATATGCATTTTTGTTACGTTTTTACGAGTCGGACAAACACCTGGGGGGGGTTCAAAGTTCCTCTGCGTAAATGCATACTAAGGCCTGAAAACTTATGCGAACGTATAAGAGAAATTGTCTTGATTTTGGCCAGCCAAGATAGTTTAGTTGACGAAAATGAAATGGACACCCAGAGTTCACAACCCCTACTGTAGTCCCAAGAGAAAATATCAAGACAGGATATGTCTACAATTGCATAATAAATGAATTCGAACAGAAAATGTTTACAGACCAAAGACATCCAAGCGACAACTCCAATACACAGCTAAAGAATAATTACTTTGTCACAACATCAATAGAAATTGATGGATAGGTTCTCCCCTTCAAGTTAATTTAGATTACGGTGACAGACAACTTCTGTCGATGAGAATACCCTCCGATGTTGTCATTTGTAAATAGGTCTTGCATCCACATTCCTCGGCTTAGAACGAACAATTAAGTAAAATCAACATTTTAAAGATTGTTTTTAACAGGGTAATTATACAAAAAACTTGTTCTTTTGAATTTTTACTGCCTGTTATTGATACAAAAAAAATCGCTACGTGGTGTTTAATAACATCGAAAGATACCGTAAACATTAAAGATCCTGCTTTATCATACTTTATGTCACAGTAACGCTGCAGAAATAAAAAATGAGGTTGCATGTGCGGCAGAGACCTTGTAACGTTAGGAATATTTCCCCCACACTTGGCAAACTTTTGCCACGCTTTGCACGCGCCATCTGGTGAACGTCAGTTCGAAAAATCGGCACCCCCTCGATGAAATGCCCTGATCTGCACTATGAAATCAATCTATTTTCAGAGCAAACTGCAAGTTTCTGTGGTTTTTGCATCATCCTTCAAAAGCCAGCAGACTATCGCCCCCGGGATGCCACCCTAAATCAGCCTGCAAACTAAGATTAGAATATTTGAAGCAACAGCAAAGCCACTGGTTACGTATGGCTGTGAAACGTAGGGACTTCGAAAGGCTGAGGCAGATTTGTTAAATGTTTCCCAAAGGAATTGTCCCAGCATAGTCTTAGGTACCAGTTTGGCTGACCGTATATCAACCGATAAGCTGAATACGTAATCTGATCACACTTTCTAGTTTACATGAAAAAATATTAAAAGAATTATTAATTGAAAATTACTAAAAATTAAAATTTAATTAGATAATATTTAATTATTTAAATATTAAAAAATTACTTTAATTAAAATTTATTTAAATTAGATTTATTTTTGAATTGATAGCCTACTTACCTATTATACCGACTATATTGTTATTCTTGATCTGTTTAAAACCAATTTCTCTGTGTGCACTCGGAGATAATCAGCTTAGCCTGAGTGAGATAAACTACTATGCAGGTAAATTTTGATTAAATATTTAATATATAGAGTAGGTTAGGTTATGTATTTAATATAATACATTCTGTGCAACCTACTTTCCATAATTATCTGTTGTAGCTTCCACAATTTTGTTACTCTAAAGTCTTGTTTTTTCAAAATATTTTAGCATATTTCATTATGATTAAACTAAGTTCACTAATTCATTTAAATTTAACTTTAATTTATAATTAAAATCGAAATATTTAATTGTTACTTAGGTTGTAATTAATATATAAATAAGGCATTGATTTTTGCCTTTCAGATCAACCATTTTAATTTTCCGCTTGACATTGAAGTCGAGGAAAAACAAAAATTTCGATTTTTTTTATCAGCAATGACTACGTCATGACTGGGGCATAAGTAACATAGATTACTATCTCACGACGAAGCCATGGGTAGATTTAAAATTCGATACTTCTTAGGTAGAAAATCAAAATCAACCAACAAGAGAGATAGATCATTTGTCCCATCTCGTTCGACGGTTTTGCCGCAATGAACATTCGGAAACATTAAGCCGCAAAACTTTCAAAGAATGTCACGACGAGGAATGTTAGAACAATGTTCTAGCTCCCATTGTTACAGAATATTTCTAACAGCTGAAAATTAAGAGTTATTTAGTAAGGAATTCACGGAAAAGCCGGAAACCCAAGAACTTCAAGTTTGATTTAAAGTTTAGGGCTTGGGCCACATCACTGAAGGAATTGTTTTAAGAGACAAAGCCCTCGACGCGTTAACTTGATCATCAAAATGTCAAAGAATGATATTTAAAATAAATTTAAACAAAACAACAGTTGTTCTAGAGCATAAAATGACACTTGTATCCTAGTAGAAATAGAAAAGAATGATAACAAAACAGATAAATAGCAATAAAACAGCATTTTAACAGCATAAAAGGTAATATAAAAATCGTTAGAAGGGTGATTAGATAAAGTAAAGCAAGTGTTTTAATTTTATAGGCTTTTTTTTACAAATGAAGGAATTCATTTTATTTTTATCAACACATTTTGAGCATCTAGACACGTTCACATTAACCAATATAGTACAACTTGGATGGTTTTACGCGCCTGTTCAGCATTTGAATAAACCTTTCAATGAAATAGGTCTAGAAGAATCTACACTACCAAACAAAGCCGTTTATTTCACTTTTCAAGGCATTTCCTCATTAAGGTAAGAAAAGGGAGTGTTGTGCCTATACTTTGGGTGTGGCACACTAACTTCCAGAGCTAATTTGCAGTTCTTCTGGGGAGGAGGCAAAATCAACTGATTCATCAAGAATTCTGATCTCGAAACTAAAATCATATAATATTTGGGTTCTATAATTCATCTTTATATATTTATTTATCGGGTATATTTATTTTTTAGTCTTTTTTTCTCCAAATCTCAGAGAGCTTTCATTAAGAAAACATAATAATAACGTGAATAACACTAAAATTAGAAGCATATAGGATTGTAATTTTGACAAAATTGATGTTTAGAAGGCAAACCCTGTCATGAAACTTCAGTATTTACTTTCCCGAAGGAAAAAAAAGAATTTATTCTCGTCTTTCTTTAACACATGAGTCTTTCACGTGTTAATCTGACAAACTACGAAGAACGTATCCAAGATTGTTTTCAATAGAGGGATTACAAAAAAAAAAACTTTAAAAAATACACCAAAAATATGTTTCTACTCATTTTTGTTACGTTTTTACTAGCGGGACAAACATTTCGGGGGGGGGGGGGGGGTCAAACCCAATTGCTCTCCCTGGACACGGCCTTGCAAACCACACAGGCATATTATTATTTATCTTTCTATCCTAAAGATCCATGGCTCTCATTTGGCACTTGACAGTGAATTGGAAAGTCTACTACTTGAAAAAAAGAATAATACCAAGCAACGTGAAAAAAACCTAATCTCGCGTTTAGTGCTTAAAATATTTTTTTTTTAGAAACCAATTCGACGTGGCTATACGCAGAACTTTGTCCGCTGTTTATCTTATGTTTTTTTTGTTTTTGTTTTTTTAATTGACCGCTGAACAGATCCTATAGTGTTTATTTTTTTTACTTTAATTTTAAGACTATATAACTCTGAGTTTTTTAGCCTGTAAATGATTTGTGAAAATAAAGATTTCAGAAAAATAGAAACTAAAGGTTCATATACCTTTTCATCAAATTAAAAAAAAAAGAAATGATAATAAAAGAAAAAAGGTTGACAGACTGAGGACCATTTAGCACGAATTGATCCAATTCAGCTAGCCAATTTTTGCTAGTCCATAAACTTTTTTATTTTTTACTACTGTTTTGGATATCTCATTAATGACAGCAATGCATTTTAACTTTATGAATTTAACGTTACAACTATAACGAACAGATATTATTCTGTATATGAGGGGGGCTGCCCTTTCCTCAACTCTCGCTCTTTACGGAAAAGTCTTACAGTTATTAAGAAATACTTTTCATTCAAAGTCACTGACCCTTGTGTTTCAGAAGTCGTTCTTAAAGAATTGGGACAAAAAGTCAAACTTTAGCGTAGAGAGCGAGGGGTGAGGAAGTGACAACTCCCCTCACATAGAGAATAATTTTGTTCGTTTGAAGTTTTAATGTTGCTCCTTAATTTTCCGTTGAAAAAACTTGTGTTCTTTAAAACTTAATTTTTGACAATTTCCATGAAATGCCAGGAAATCCCCCCCCCCCCTAAAAATTTCCGTATAAATACCAAAAACAAATACTATATGTCAACAAAGGGCAAATGGCATAACTTAAAGCCCTTTCCCCATGGGATGTGGGAGCATGTCATCCTCAGAGGCATAGTTATTAGACCTTTCAACTATGATGAACCAAATGGTAATCTCAAAATTTTGATTCGGATGACTTTGGGGTAAAAGGGGGCGTCATAGGGGGGCTAGATACCCTCCAGTATTTTGGTCATTTAAAAAAGGCACTAGAAGTTTTAATTTCCGGTCAAATGATCCCTCTCCCGATCTTCTAGGACAATCGTTTCGATACGATCATCCCAGGGAAAAAAAAAAGAAAAAAACAACACACAAACAAAAACACAAGCATCCGTGATCTTTCTTCAGCCCAAAAATACAAAATTCCATATTTTTGTAGCTAGGAAC
Organism: Artemia sinica; assembly: GCA_027921565.1. Taxonomy (NCBI): domain Eukaryota; kingdom Metazoa; phylum Arthropoda; class Branchiopoda; order Anostraca; family Artemiidae; genus Artemia; species Artemia sinica. Next base: position 46,264,246 of record CM051270.1, read on the forward strand.
TTGAAACTTCAACAGTAGGGTTTTCTGATATGCTGAAACTGATTGTGTGATTTCGTTCAGACCACTCGATTTTTTCGGGATGCTTTGATTCCCCCTTTTTTTCGAAAATGAGGTACATTTCACAGGCTTGTAGCTTTTGATGAGTAGGCTAAGTTACACTTTACCAATTTCATACATTTAGAATCACCGTAAAATACGAATTGTTTTTATTCATTAATTGTTATTAAAACTCCTTATTTTAGGGTTTCGGTTAATTTTTACACAACCTAATAATTATGAGAATAATAAGTTTTTTCCCACCATAAGCAATTACTAAGTTCTAGACAAGTTGCCGACATAATTGCTATTCAACCAGAAGGAGGGGAGGTGGCAAAACGACAACGATTTTTCAAGAAGATGAGGTTTCAAAATAAACATTTTTCGCCAGGAAAGTTTCAAATATTTCTAGATTGTTAAAGCACCTTGGTTTTTTCTCTGTTTTGGGTCTTTTGGATAGTAAGGGGCTGAAGCCAATCCTCCCTCCCTGGCCACCCCATTTTCGTGTCACCGTTTCTATAGTATATATTGAAGTGAATCATATAAATCTGAAGTTAACTTTCAGGGGCATCTATATGCAATGCCTATCACTGTCAAACAGTTCTATTCTTTAAGGTACTAAGAACAAGTGAAATAGAAACTTTTACAACCATGCATGTTTAAAAAATTAGCAAAATTTGTTCAATTTTTAATAAATAAAAAAAGAACCCCATATGCAGTTTTACAGTTTTTGGTAATAACACGCGCCAAATTTGGAAAAAGAAACGTGGGTGGAAAACAGCAAAAAACAAGCTACAAACATGTCGCACTAAAGAGCTTTAGAAAATGTAGCTTCTCGTCGAAAGTGTTGTTGTCTTTAATAATCAACATACATATTTTTAAAGTTTGAATTTTTACGGGCAAAAGGAATTCTGAATTCACCTAATTAGTTATGCTTATTATATTATATATATATATATATATATATATATATATATTATATATATATATATATATATATATATATAATATATATATATATATGATATATATATATATATATATATATATATATATATAGATATATATATATATATATATATATATATAGATATATATATATATATATATATATATATATATATATAATATATATATATATATATATATATATATATATATATATATACATATATATATATATATATATATATATATATATATATATATATATATATATATATATATATATATATATATTATATATATATATATATATATATATATATAATATATATATATATATATATATATATATATATATATATATATATATATATATATATATATATATATATATATGTATATTTTAACGGTTTAACCTGCCAACTCAGACAGAAATGTGGTACTGCTCTAAAATCTTTTATATTTGAAACAAGTAAAAGAAAAATCTGAGTAAAACGGTAGTTTTCATTAATGAATAGACCTAAGCTGGATCTAGTGGGCGAACAATGTCTTTATTTGATATCCTTGGTCCTTCAACCATCAATAGTTAAAATATACAAACAACGGCGTAGCCAGGATTTTTTTCGGGCGGGGAGGGGTACAAAAAAACTTTTAAAATACAATTTTTTTTTGTTTATATGCATTTTGTTACGTTTTACCAGTCTAAAAAAATCACAGAGGGGGAGGGATCAAACACCCTAGCCCCTCTCCTATATACGGCCTTGAGCGTAAAAGATGATCAAAAGGAATCCGGTAAGAAACAACGACATTCAAATCATGACTATAGTAAAAGGTAAATAGGAATCGATAATTTCAACTGATGCTCTTAAGCACTATATTTTAGTCTGTCACTTCGCCGTTAAAAGAACTAATTAAATTAAAATCATTAATCCAAAGCACTAAATTAAAAGCAACAAAAAGCTGTAAAAAAGACATTAACAAAAGTTATACTACATGGCTATGTAAAAAGTCACGTAAGTAAGACGATTAACGAGGAACACGAACAAAAATTCTTAACGACCATGAGAGCGTTTAAACCTTAAATTGGAAATAAGGTATTTGTTTTTGCGGGAGGCAAGCTGACACATGTCACCGATGAGTTTGTCCAGTAAATTGAAAGCATGTAAGGTTTTTTTTTCTGGTTAAATAGTCGTACACTCATGGTAAACCCATTTTCATCGATCAAAACACTACACATGGTAGCTGGGAAGAATCTCTTAGGAAAGTCAAGCTAATTAAAAATCAGCTATACAGAAATTTAGCGGTTTTCGCAGATCATCTATCAGCAAAAACATGACAAAATCCAAGCAATCTTTTTGCAAAACCTGAACTCAACGCCAAATATACTAGCTACTTCATCGTAGAAAATTCTTCAACTTCTATCCATCTTCCTAAACAAAAGATCCCGACAATTTTTTACCGAAGTACTTATTTGCCTATGTTTTAATGAGAAAGATTACACAGATGCTGATGGTTCTTCAAGTATACTTTCAACTATCCTCTACAGTTCATTAAAGTTAATTGATGACCGGTCGCTTGGGTCGTGTCAAGGTAGCCTACTGCAACATGAAGTCGTTCGGCCGCACCTTAATGAAATTAATCAAAGGCTAAAACCAATAGCAGGCTAAAGAACCGGCTGAACAAAACTGTCGATTTTTTTTTCTTAATAAGATGAAAAGCCTGAGATTCTGAGGTAAAATGAAAAGTATACAAAATGGAAAGCGATAAATCCGATTCACCCTTGAAGAGTTTGGGAAGGAGAGACCGTGTAGTTCCCTCTCCAAAAGTCCCTGGTGGCTTTTCATTTTCCATTTTTATCTTCTTCTCTTTGTAATGAGGGCTTAAGACCTCAACGACATGTATCTGATATGCTGAATTTGATGGCACAATTTTCATCAAGATCGTTCCCGTTTTTTTTCGTTTTTTTTTTTTTTTGTTTTTCTCCTTTTTTCTACGTTTTTCTTCTTTTTTCTTTTTTTTTCTTCTTTTTTCTTCGTTTTTCTTCTTTTTTCTTCGTTTTTCAGTGTTTTCTTCTTTTATATTTGTTTTCAGCGTTTTTCTTCTTCTTTCTTCGTTTTTCTTCTTTTTCTTTGTTTTTCAGCGTTTTTCTTCTTCTTTCTTCGTTTTTCTTCTTTTTTTCTTCGTTTTTCAGCGTTTTCTTCTTTTCTCTTGGTTTTTAAGCGTGTTTCTTTTATTATATACACTTCCTCAGGCTCATTTCTTTTGACGAGCAGCTTTAAATTTGGTATATTTTGAATTGCTATACAAGGATGATTCTTTTGATATATGTATCGTTATAAAAATTCTTAGAGTTTTGACTACTGTTAGTACAAGTCACTCTTTACTTATTGATCTATACCACGAACCATTTTATAATAAAAAAGAAAAGGGATTCAAACAGATGACTATGCTTCACCTTAATAGCATTTCAACAGCGATTATCTGTAATCACAAGCTTCTGAATTTCAAAATAAGGTCCAATCAAGGGGTTACAAACTCTTTGATGCAAACTTACACGACTGGGTGGTTTCATCCCTTCTTAATACCCTTCTGGCCCTGACTCTGCTCCGGCCTTCGGTTAAATATTCATATCTCCAATAATAACGTCACATCTCCACACCTCTAATATACATAAAACTCTCTAGTGTGGAACCCCTTGATTAGAATCAATTACTTTAATATCTCTGCCCAATTATCGCATCGATAGACAAGAAAAATCTTCGATATATAAACTTTTATTGAAAAACATAAAAACGTCTCTCAGACATCGAACACAATCAAAAGACGTCATTCGCAGCATTTTAATAAGAGAAATTTACTCCAGCGATTACAACAAAAACATTCGAGGTTTAGTGGTAATTAAGGTATCGGCTAGGATAATCAAGCCTTTTATCCGCTCCCACACTGAAAGACCTGAATTCACAGTTGTAGCTTGTAGTACATGCACATATAAAAGGATCATCATCATTATTTTATCTTCTTTTCTGAGCTCATTAACGTTCACTAAACAAACTCCTATTTCTTGCCAATGTTTAATCTGTAACGTTTCATCAAACTGTTCATGATAATGAACGGTAAGTAAAGAGTTATCCTTGACATCAGAAAACGAAACTCTCAAAAGCGGGATTTTTATTACAATATATGCTTTTTTATTCTTATATCAGGGTTATAAGCAAAAGAAAATTTGCATAGCTTTGGAAAGAGGAGAAACTATCCCTGGAAGCGATTACAGTCTTGATGAAAGTTACATAAGTAAAATCAAAAAGTCCGAGAACACATTAGAGGAATTTTCGGTACTGGTGCATTATATATAACATAGCGCTAAAGACTGTACAAGGAAATACTAATGGCAACTGTCAAACACGTATTTGCAAGAGATAAATTGATTGCAAAGCGTGGTTTCTCATTGAGTTTCAATATTTAAAATGCTGTTTTTGTGATTTAGGGGGGAGGTACCTAGGTTAGGCTGCGTATTTAGGTACTTACGCATTATACGGTATCCACGAAAGAAGTCAAGTTTGGTTAATGCTAATGAAATATAATAAAATAGGATGAATATATAATAGTTTAGAAAGAAATTTGGGCTATATATTTGCACATTAGGGGGGTAGGGGGTAAAAGCATAACATATATTAAATACGTAACCTAACCTAGGTACCTTTCCCCCCTCCCCTAAACCCAAAAAAACAACAGTTTAAGCATTGTAAACGCAATAACAAATCACGCTTTGCATTCCATTTATCTAGCAAATAACCGTTTTTCTAGTTTCCTGTCTGGTTTTCTTGTATAGTCTATAGCGGTGGGTACCATATAATGCACAAGTACCCGTATTTAATGCATCATAAGACAACAATTTTGGCCCAAATATGACCTAAATCACATATCAGAGGCATTACTGCCGCCCATGACACATTCATCAGTAAACATACATACAGTCAATACAAAATTCACGGTTACTTTAGACCGTTTATACAGCTATTCCGACAGTTACAAAGTATTTCAAAGATACAAACCAACTATGGGAACGTAAATGAATCCCCCTTTTTTAAAGGACGGGGGCTAAAGCCTCAAAGCGTAAATTTCATTTTTCGTATCGCTTTTTGGGTGCTGTTCTATTAGCTGGGAAACCCGCGAGATATTGTATAGCGAACATGATAAAAGAAACTAGTCAAGCAGGTTTTTTTCAACGAAGAATTCCTATGCCGAGCATTGCAAACAGTGGTTTCTCATTCCGTTACACTATTTAAACTTTAGTTTTTGGGGTTTAGGGGGGAAAAGGTACCTAGGTTAGGTTAAATATTTAATATATGCTATGCTTTCCCCCACCCCCCTGATGTGAGAATATATAGCTGAAATTTGTTTCTAACTATTATATATTTATCCTATTTTGTTTCATTTCATTAGCATTAACCAAAATTCACTTCTCATGGGTTTCCCAGCTAATAGAACAGCACCCGCTTTTTGTAAATTTTAAAGAGGTCCTTCAGCTCAATACGGAGAAGGGAATGTATTATCAAACCACCCTTCGTTTGTAGGAACCTATAAGGGCTAAGAGCCCCTCCAATTGCAAAGACCAATTGCAAAAATAGTAATTTTTATCGAAATTTTTCATTTAAAAAATCAAAGCACTGTGATAAAAAAAAAGCTGAACTTCAACATAAAAAGAATGGGCGAGGAAGATGGCATTCGTCCTTGCATTTAGTATAACTCTGATAATGATACCAAATAATGCTAATACTTAATCCTTTTTTCGCGAAATTATCTGTTTTTTGAGGCTTTTAACATTACAGACGTAATAAGCAACCATTAGGTTGTAACCATAGCATTCTTCATCCAAATAGTTTCTGAACTTCCCTAAGAGTTTAACGATGTTTCGTCGGTTTTCATGCGCTGTTGGTTGAAAAGTGAACAGTTTTCATTAAACCGAAACTAGAAACAAGATATTTTAATTGTAATAATTATGCAGTAGATAGATATTACCCATAAATGAATTCCAGTAAATACATCCGTTCATTCATTCCTACAATAAAAGATTAAAAAATATAAAACATTCAAAACTATCTTTTGAGAACTAGTAAAATCGAATTTTTGCATTTGTTCGTTTATGACATTGATGGGTGACATTAGTCTGACATGGCACATGTAGGAGGCTAAGGGAAGAGGAACCAGCGAAAAAAAATTCAGGAGGGAAGGGATTAGAATACTGTTTTTAGCCAGGAACCGTAAAATGTGTCCCGAGGAATAGAAAACTTTGTATTTTTGCATAATCCCCCCTCCTCTTGGGGAT